>JARJHM010000006.1:0-600000 GCA_033356055.1 Carex pumila | reverse complement strand
AAGATGGATACAAAATTCAATAGTTTGAATTTTATAGTCAAATTAATCCAAACCGTTTGAATTTGACAATTTTTGTACTCATCTTAAATTAACTTGCATTTTTTAATACTATGTCTATGGAATTACCTATAAAGATATTATGTGTGTGTGTATATATATATATATAGAGAGAGAGAGTGGGGTTAAAATGCACCCTCTTTTTTGTGCTCCAAACATGCACCCTTCTCTCGTTTCTTCATTTTTAAAATTCAAATAGTTGATTTGAATCTACTAACGTGTTCTACATATTAAAATGTGCTTGGAGACCAAATTTTACATTTTTTGGAAATTTTTTACTATTTTTTCAGAATTTTTGAAAATCATCACTGTGCTGAATTTTTTATTATTGTTTAGTTTAATAAAAAAATTCTGAAAAAATAGTAAAAAATTTCCAAAAAATGTAAAATTTGGTCTCCAAGCACATTTTAATATGTAGAACACATTGGTAGATTCAAATCAACTATTTGAATCTTAAAAATGAAGAAACGAGAAGAGGGTGCACGTTTGGAGCACAAAAAGAAGGATGCATTTTAACCCCACTCATATATATATATATGACAGTAAACAAGTAATGAAGTAATTAAATGACCGAAGAAAAAAGATGTAGATATATGGAATTAGTAAATTAAGTGTGAATCCTAAATAATATAAATAATATAACAATTAATTCATTTACATTGAATAGGATACTCCAACTATACCTACTTATTTAATGACTTCTTTTATTTGTATGTAGTGCTTATTTAATGACTTGAATGCATGGGTTTGAGTCAGGTAACCGATTTTTTGGCAATACACACATGTTGGGTTCCATCAGACGGGTTAAGGACGTCAATTTAATTTTCAATGAACTTAATTTTGCACTTGACAACTTCAACCCCACAATTTCAAATTAACAGCTCTTGGGACCATGTATATTAATTATATATGAATATGCTCCATGGTTACTAGCTAGCTCGGATCTATATATATATATCGTCAATCCATGCTCCTGCTATATATTAATCACAACCGTCAGATTCAATATATCCGCGTGCTTTGATTTAATTTTAGCAGGTGTACGAGTTTAATTTATATCAGAGTAAATAAGGCATTCTATGTTATGATTTTAAAAACTTATTGTATAAACTTTAAATAGTAGTTTAGTCAATTAGTTATATAATGACTTAATTTGCAGAAAATTTTCATTATTTTTAGAATTTTTTACTATTTTTTATAATTTATTTTTAAGTCAATTTTTTTGCAAACTTTTGTAAATCATAAGAAATAGTAAAAAAATTCTAAAAATAATAAAAAATGGTATTCTACAAGGTCATTATATAATTTATTTATTAAGCTATTTAGATTAAAATTAAAAATTTATACGATAGATTTTTAATACCGTAATACAAAAGATCTTATGTTATCAATAGTACCTAAGCTTTACTCTTTCTATCAAATCCAAACAGTCCCATTTTATTGGGCAGTTTAAGTCAATAATTAATTGACTGTACTAAGCTAGAAAAAATATGACATTCCCATTTTATTCGAACGGACTCTACTGCTTTTCTTAGCAGCATCCTGCTTTTCTATTTCTAATCATTTAAATTTGTTGAAATTTGTGTATAAAAAACTTCTTTATAAAGATACGTGAATAGAAAATTTTGAATGATTGAAATCAAAAAAGAAAGATACTGCTTTTCTTATAAAAAAGCAGCAGAGTCTGATCTCATTTTATTGGACGGTTTAATTCAATAATTTACTGTATTGCGCTACAAAAAAAATGACAAGTTTTGAAATTTATGTGTACCATGTGTACCTCTAAAATGATATTATGCACCCAATTAATACCATAAACAACTATAACTTCTGATTCTATACTATTCAGACGTATCTCCCTATTAAATAATCCTGACTCATTTTATCAATCGAGCAATCGGTTTAGGGGACAAGTTTAGAGATGTCGGATATATGCATATATGGAGAGAGGTTGACCAAGTTCAAAATATTTTTTTCTAGTTTTTAGAATAAATAATTTGGTTTTTCAATTTTTAAAATTCAAATAGTCAATCGAAACTATTAGATGTTCAATCTGTATTAAAATGTGCTTAGAGACCAAATTTTACATTTTTTTTGATATTTTTTACTATTTATTAAGATAATTTGAAAATCGTTGTTTTTGAATGATGCAGAATTTAATAAAAAACAATTATTTTCGAACCTTCTAAATAAATAGTAAAAATATTTCAAAAAATATAAAATTTGGTCTCCAAGCACATTTTAATATATATTGAACATCTAACGGCTTTAATATATATTAATCCCAACCGTTAGATTTTCAAAATGGCTTAATAAATAGTAAAAAAATTTCAAAAAATGTAAAATTTGGTCTCCTAGCACATTTTAATATGGAGATCACATCTAACGGTTTAGATCGATCATTTAGACTTTAAAAATTAGAAAACGACTTAGTTACATAGGAGGCTAGGAACAATCGATTATTTATTATCCTATCTCCCTCTCTCTCTCTCTCTCTCTCTCTATTGAAAAACTTGGTAGAAGCTGCCAAGATAATTGTATTGAAATATAAATAGGTAACGTCTTACAACCATACATCATAAGCTAGAGAAACATTTCTCCTAACCAGTATACACAACTAAAGTAGAAAAAAACCTGTAAACAAAAACAAAGGCCAAAAGACCAAAAAAAATAACAACAAAAATAAATACAACATGGCTACACCCATTTCATCCAAAGCTCTGTGTCTTCCACTATGCGGTTTGCCAGGTCTGCTGGTTGCATAGGCCTTTCTCCAAACACAATTTCATTCCTCAACTTTCAGAGATGCCAACATGCACAGCAAAAGGCATTTGCCCATTCTTTGACAAAAAATTTTGCAGTGCATCTCACCCTTTCCCTTGAATTCACCCAAATGCCACAGTGATAACCTCTCTCTCTCTCTCTCTCTCTCTCTCTCTCTCTCTATATATATATATATATATATATATATATATAGACTAATGCTTCACATATAAGAATGGAATACATGTGTAAGACTGATTTTAAATGGACACGAGCAGAAAAATGTCTACCAATATTTATTGTATACATTGTCGACACCCATAAATCACTCTCAAATTTATCAAGAAAAAAAATATAATTTTAGATAGATATTATTCTATATGTTTTAGATTGTTTGTATGTAACTTTTAGTGCAATATGAAATTATTTGATAAATTAAACCATCCATATATATTATTGTTCACACTATTTGGCTTTAATTGATGGGTTAAGAAGAATGCCAAAGCAATTTAAAATTGAATGATTCAAACTTGAGAGATTTAATATGTTTTTATTAAGGAAAAAATGTATTTTTGATAAAATATTACTGTTGTAGTATTGTAAGAACGAGGAAACCAAATGTTGCCAATAAGGTCTTTATGTTTATCTATTCATAATCTGAACGGTTATAATTAAAATATAAGTATATATAGATTTGGAAAAACATAAACTATATTTTGGTAAATGATAATAAATAAAAAATAAAATTTACCAAAAAAATAACTTCAAAATTCGCCTGTTTTTGTCTCTGAAATTACCTTTTTATCTTCGTCTTTCTCTTTTTTTTTTTTTCTTCTGTTGGGTTTAAGTGAGTTGTGAGTAGGATGAGAGAGAAACATGACTAATATAACATGTTTCAAAGAAGAAGAAAAACCCTTGGCCGCTGAGAAATTTAGCAGCCCAATTCTTTTTCGGTTGTTGAGTTTTTGGACGGCCTAGGCATTTTTTGAATTTGTCAAAATACATGGGCATTTCTGTTATTTTTAATTTAATATTGGATATTAATAAAAATTTCGGCTTAGGTCGTTGGAGCATAATTTCATATATAAAGAGGACAATCAAATTTGGATAAGAAAAAATGGAAAGCAAATGAAAAGTTATCCTTCCCAAATTAGAAATTGTAGCCTTTATGACGAACAAAAAGAGAAAGATGATAACAATACCCGCGCTACAGTATCTTGTACTATATCTACAGTGGAATTACCGAAAATTAAATGTGAAAAATAACTTTTTATGGAGTTCGCAAAAAATTCACAATTTGAATTTTTTTCCTAAAGTATTAATATCTATGTACGGAAGTATTTATAGCTATGAGGTAAACAATTATTTATTGTGTGAGTACTGTAGCGTGAAGATAATAGTACCCGTACTATACCTGCAGGGGAACCACCGAAAACTAAATGCAGAAAGATAACTTTCTGTAGGAACTGCAAAATCTCCACAATTTTAATTTTTTTCCATATTATTAATATATACGTGTACTGTAGCATGAATACTAAAATGACTATTCCAACTTTTTAGCCGATCGAAATTTTAATTTTAAAGTGGGTTACCTCATCTGACAACGTACACATGTAACAGCTATGTAGGATTTGATACTCGGAGAGAGAGATCTTAGAGATAATATAATTGAAAATGATTTCATTCATGGATTTATAGAAAAATAAAATATATATATATATATCACCCCCTATTTATAAGAGAGGAACGCATGAACACATGTCCAACACGTCCACGCAATTACATTAATTATAATGCATGAACACAGCTGGTTATCTCGTCTGACAACGTAATGTATGGCCATATCTCTCTAACTAGGTATGAAAGGTCGAAGGGTGTTACAAATTATATATATATTTTTATATTGCCATCAAAATAAAGCAGAGGGGAATGTGAGTTCAGCTACACCGGTAATTTTCAATTCAAAATTTTTGATTTCCATATTCATTTTTATTCTCACTGGTGCAACCGAACAGGGCCTTAATTTGAAAGTTGGGCATGTGAAAGAGGAATGTGTGTTACGGTTTTATACTAAAGAAATTGGGTTTCACAATTAATGACATATCATTATTTTACTAAATAGAAAAAAAAATATAGTGAGCATTAAATGTAGTAATAACTATTTGTGCAGAGGTGTCAATGGTATCTTTTTAGTTATATCGTATTTGATAAGGTGAATATAGATAAGATTTTTTTTTCATTAACCAAATGGATAAGTGTATGGGTAATGAGTATTTCATACCCGTTGCCATATAGGATAATTATAAAATCTAAATATATATTCAATTTAATTTCCAACACACCTAAATTCATGTTTTAAAAAAAAAAATCTTTATAAAAAAACAATTTAGTTGGAATTGATTGCACATTTATTTTTATTTTTGATTAAAAATGCAATTACATATGTGTGAAATGAATGAGTTTTTGATGTTTAATTTGTAAAATATAATAAACTAATTATTATATTAGTATTATCCATTATTTACCTGCTATTGTTTCATTATCCGATAATATTAACGGGTAAATGCATAGTAGAGTAAGGTTAATTTTTAATTAATGAGTATGGATAGAGTATGCGTAAAATCAATTTTAATAAGTATGGATATGAAAATGCCTCCACCCAATCCGTACTGTACCCATTGACACCCCTATATTTGTGGAATATGAATCTATTTAACTATTTATATCAAAATAATGTTTAAAATTTTAAATATAAATAAGAAACAACATAATAAATAAAGTTTTGAAGAGAGTAATTCTAAAAAAAAGTTACATTCATATTCTATAGGGGAATTTCATGTATACCCCTAAAAAAATCAAAATTACATATTCCTCCCTCTGAACTCCAAAATTACGTATTTCCCCTCTAAACTTCCAAAACTCACAATTTTACCCATTTTAATGTATTTTATATTAAAAATTATTTTAAATTTATAAAATACCCATTTTACCCTTTACTAAAAGCATAAAAAATTTGTAGCTTGTATAAGAAAATTGTCGGTCTTATATTTGATCAATTTTCAAGGGAAAAATGGAAATTTTATAAAGGGTAAAGGGTATAATGGTTAGCTAGTTTTCGGGGGCAAAATAGATGTTTTATAAAGTGTAAAGGGTATATGGATATCTTATAAGACCAACATTTTTGTTAAACAAGCTACAAATTTTGTATGCTTTTAATAAAGGATAAATAGTTATTTTATAAATTTAATATGAGTTATAATATAAAAGACAAAAAAAATGGGTAAATTTATAAGTTTTGAAATTTTAGAGGGGGAAATATGTAATTTCAAAGTTTAGAGAGATAAATACGTAATTTTGAGGTTTTTGAGGGGTATACATGAAATTCTACCTTATATTTAATACGGGTAAGTTTTAATTTTTTATTTTGTTTGCACAAAGTAAAAAAACTCTTACAATTCTTGGACGCGGTAAACATTATATCTCTCAGTATAATTTCATTTTTATGCAGAAATAATTATTTTGTAATTTTTTTCTTGAGAAAAAGTTGAATGTCAAACCATCTAATTGTTTAATATTCATATGGAATTTTCTCATTTTAATTTTACAACATGTGACCGCAAAGAATATTATCTTTGCCACCATAGCAAGACTGATTCTCATTATTTAATCATTATTGATCTAATATAAAAATAAATTCAAATTAGTTCCTTGTATAAAAATAACATTTATCTATGTCAATATAATGTGACACATCCCTCATAAAAAAAACAAGATGAATTATTTCATGGTAGAATTGTGGAATTTTAAATTATTTCTATTCTTATATTAGACATGTAGATGTTATTATGATCCATCTACGACTATAATTAAAAGATGAAATTTCAAATTAAATATCAGTTCTCTAATTAAATATAGTTTTTTTTATTCAATGTATATTTTTGATATTTTTTTAAATGTAGAAGTCTAAATTAATTTATACATATATTTGTATACACATGATATGGTTAGAATTAGAACTGAATTGACTTAGATTGACAGTGATGTAATGAAAAAGCTATTAATGTCTTACTTTTTTGTTCTCCTTCAATTTTTCCTTTTATTTTCCTCATCCTTCAATACATATAATCCCATCAAATAAGGAATATTACATTATATATATATATATATATAGAGAGAGAGAGAGAGAGAGATGGACTATGGTGCATTGCAATGTATGGACCCCCTTATGCATTGCACTATAAATCACATATTTAAAGTCTAAACTACTGATCCGAACCATTAGATATTTAATCCATATTGAAATGTGCTTGGAAACCAAATTTTACATTTTTTGGAATTTTTTTACTATTTATTAAGCATTTTTGAAAATTGCTGTTTTGCTGTGAACAGTAAAAACAGTAAAATTTTCTGAACCATCAGATCAGCGACTTTCAAAATTGCTTAATAAATAGTAAAAAAATTCCAAAAAATGTAAATTTTGGTCCCCAAGCACATATTAATATGAAGAACAAGATGAACGGTTCGGATCAGTTGTTTGGACTTTGAATTCATGATTTATAGTGCAATGCATAAGGAGGGTCATGCATTGCAATGCACCATAGCCTATCCCGCTCTCTCTCTCTATATATATAAATATATATAGAGAGAGAGATGGGCTATGGTGCATTGCAATGCATGGACCCTCTCATGCATTGCACTATAAATCACATATTTAAAGTCTAAACGACCGATCCGAACCGTTAGATATTTAATCCATATTGAAATGTGGTTGGAAACCAAATTTTACATTTTTTGAAATTTTTTTACTATTTATTAAGTATTTTTGAAAATTGTTGTTTTTCTGTGAACAGTAAAAAACAGTAAAATTTTCTGAACCATTAGATCAGTGACTTTAAAAATTGCTTAATAAATAGTAAAAAATTCCAAAAAATATAAAATTTGGTCCCCAAGCACATATTAATATGAAGAACAAGATGAACGGTTCAGATCGGTCATTTGGACTTTAAATCCATGATTTATAATGCAATGCATGAGGGGGTTCATGCATTGCAATGCACCATAGCCCATCTCTCTCTCTCTCTATATATATATAGTGTGACTAATATGCATTCGCACTTCGCCCGAAGTGCTACCGATTCATTTTCCAATTTTTAAAGTTCAAATGATCGATCCAAACCATTAGATGTCATTTCCATATTAAAATGTGCTTGGAGACCAAATTTTACATTTTTTGGAATTTTTTACTATTTATTAAGCCACTTTGAAAAATCACTAATCCAACGGTAGCTTCTGATTTTTACTGTTTGGTAAGCCACCGTTAGATCAGCGATTTTCAAAGTGGCTTAATAAATAGTAAAAAATTCCAAAAAATATAAAATTTGGTCTCCAAGCACATTTTAATATAGAGATGACATCTAATGGTTTGGATCGATCATTTGAACTTTAAAAATTAGAAAATGAATCGGTAATACTTCGGCCGAAGTACTATCGAATGCATATATATATATATATATATATATATATATATATATATATATATATATATAGAGAGAGAGAGAGAGAGAGAGAGAGAGAGGAGGGATCAAGTTACAACAAGTTACAACAAGCATTATTTACATTTTCAAAGTTCAAATCGTCGATCCAAACCGTTAGATGTGATCTCTACAATAAAATGTGCTTGGAGACCAAATTTTACATGTTTTGGAATTTTTTTACTATTTATTAAGATGGGTACAAAATTCAATGGTACGAATTTGACTAATTTTTGTACCCACCTTAATAAATAGTAAAAAAATTCCAAAAAATATAAAATTTGGTCTCCAAGCACATTTTATTCTAGAGATCACATCTAACAGTTTGGATCGACGATTTGAACTTTGAAAATGTAAATAATGCTTGTTGTAACTTGTTGTAACTCAAAAAATGTTGTAACTTGATCCCTCCTCACATATATATATATATATATATATATGAGGAGGGTTCCAATTCCTCATTTTTTTTCATATCTCATCATACCTCATATTTTATATTTTCATTTTCAAAGTCCAAATTATCAAATCCGAACTGTTCAACAAAATATTTATACTAAAATACGAATGGAGGTGAAATTTTATATTTTTTGAAATTGTTTTGCTATTTTTTAAGATAGGTACAAAATCACTGTTTTTGAACCGTTCAAAAAACAGTGATTTTTTACCCATCTTAAAAAATAGTAAAAAAAATTCAAAAATTATAAAATTTTGTCCCTAACCATATTTTAGTATGGACATTATGTTGAACGATTCGGATTGATAATTTAGACTTTGAATATAAAGAAAATGAAGATATAAAATATGAGGTATGATAAGGTATAAAAAAAAATGAGGCATTGGAACCTCCTCTCTCTATATATATATTACTACAAACTTTCTAACGACAAAGAATAAAAAAATCTTTGACTATAATATTATATGAGTGAGTCTATGATACTATGCATATCACGGGTTGTTACCATGCTACGGCTCTATATTTGAGTTTTCAAATTATAACGGTCGATCTGAACCGTTCATCTTATTCTCCATATTAATATGTGTTTGGAGACCAAATTTTACATTTTTTTGATATTTTTTTACTATTTTTTTAGATATTTAGAAAATCACTTGATCTGAAATTCTGGACCATCCAAAAACAGTGATTTTCAATAAATCTAAAAAAATAGTAAAAAAATTTCAAAAAATGTAAAATTTAGTCTCCAAACACATATTAATGAGTTAGGCTAATATGACACTAGTGTTATATAAAACTAAATAACACCACATCTTAAACCCTTAGATCTGCTTTAAGATCCGTAATATCCGCTTTTACTGTTCAAGCACTTCATTTTGTACGGATCTTAAAGCAGATCTAAGGGTTTAAGATGTGATGTTATTTAGTTTTATATAACACTAGTGTCATATTAGCCCAACTCCATATTAATATGGAGAACAAGATGAACAATTCGGATCGACCGTTAGGATTTGAAAACTCAAATATAAAACTATAGCACAGTGCCAAATCATAATATGCATAGTAACATATACTCACTCATATTATATTATTACAAACTTTCTAACGAAAGAAAATAAAAAAATACAAGACGTGGTGAGAGCTACAGTGGAAAAGCGCTACGGGTCGGATTGACACGTAGCCAAGAAGATAGAAGAGGTGTAAACGCGAGAGAAAATTCTATCGTCAACCATACAATCCATATCAGACGGTACAGACAGTGAGTGTTACTGTAGCTGATACTGTTCATATACAGTACCGGGATTCCAAAATTATATATCTACATATAGATATGTGAATAGTATATTACTTTAAAGAATGATGCAACTAATTAGATGCATATCCACTTCTACTATTCTGTTAACCTGATAGGTGATATGAATTCGTGTGGACTTGTTTCATTCTTTGTCAAGTACAATCACAATGTAGCAATTTTTTTTTTTCATTAATTTAGTTAACTTGTTACAAAATTATACAAAAGATTTACTAAGCAGTTAAATTCACTACATATATGAGTGTTTTATTAAAAAAAAGTAACTTTTTTTGTTCTCTTATAATATGTTCAAGTAATTAACTAGTATTATATAATATTCCCTTAAAGTATAATTCATTTAAGTTTTCAATTTGTACCAAATTCTAGAAATTAATTTGGTAAAAATTGAAAACTTTTTATGTTAATAAAAGTGATATTTGAAATATTGAAAAACTCTAGAAAAATAACAAACAAATTTTGAAATTTCAGAAGTTCAAATCCTTTCTTATCAATCTATTATTTTTTTTCTTACCAACAAGCAACAGCATTTTACCGTCTCAAAATGAAACTCCATGACATGAACTTTTCTCCCCCGTCTTTATTAATTTTGAGACGTAATAACAATAACAATCTCTATATATACTTTTTTATATTATTTCTATTAGAGGAAATAAGTAGAGACGACAATTTTTTATTTTTAAACTTGACAACGACTGTAAAAAGTGAGGGACAACAAGTTTGAGCCCTGTCTTTCCTCTCCTCATTTTTAAATGGGCGAGTATCTGCTGTCAGTTTCAGGACTGTTTGATTAAAATCCGGATCAATTCAACCTAAGCCTGTAGCGCAGAAAGCTCTTTAATATTTATGTAGATCTAAATCGAACGATTTTGATTTTAATGCAAAATTTGAGCTAACTTGGAGGATACAAATTCCTGAATTCACATCCCCTCAAATTACTTGACTGAGTAGAATTGAATCGGACGGTCTGAAATTGAAATTTTTAACTTGGCACAACTCTCAAAACACAAATAATACTGCTCCCTACCGACATCCCGAACACTCACTGGCTGAAATTAAATCTGGACTGTCCATTTCAACTATGTTGAGTCAGGTACCTGGAGGATACGGAATTCTAATTCCTTCTACTCAGGCTTAAATATGACTTGTAAATCGGCAACAGACGGACCAGATTAAACCGTTAAGGCATTTCATTTTGATCATTCGTAAAAAAACTAATTCGGAAACAGTTAGATCAGACGGTCCTGATTGGATATTACGGTGATGTTACGTAGGCATGGAAAGTACTAGAAAATGTTATTTGAAAAGAAGGCTGAGATCAAATGTTATTGGAGCGCAGGCCCAGTAACCCATAAAATTAGAAAATATCTTTTCTTAATGGGCCCTTTTCTCAATGGGCCTTAGTTGAATCATGATCCATTCCACTAATTCAACGGATCCACTGGCACTCTTAACAAAGAATGACTTGACGACAGGAGAGGGAGGGAGGGAGGGAGGGTTTATACAGAAAATAGAGAGAGAGAGAGAGTGAGGGTTTCTCTATGAGACCAGCAATGGCGGGTGGTAGTACAAGTAACAACAACAACAGTAGTAAGGTGGGGGTTCTGCTGGGGTCTGAAGCTGCTGTAGGTTCACTTACGGCAACTAAGAAGCGGGAATACCGAGTTACCAACAAGTTGCATGAAGGAAAGAGGCCTCTCTACGCCATCTCCTTCAATTTCTTAGATGCCAACTATTATGATGTTTTTTCCTCAGCTGGAGGCAATCGGGTGTGCATTTTTCATTTTTCATTGCATTTTCATTTCATTAATTCTAGAGAAAGAAACCAATTCCAGACCAGATATGAGATATCTGTTAGTGGATGTCTTCTGAATCTAATGAATTTTTCTCTTATGGTTCTTTGGCGTCTTACATCCGCTGCCTACAATTCTGGTATTTGCACTTGTACTGGTACACAGTTTCTCAACATCATGAACCAATGTAGCTTATTGCCACTCTTAAAAAATAGTAATAAATTAGTAATTATATGTTTACTTCATCCGGAGGTAATAGATTACACATCTTAATTTCAACCTTTGAATCCGTGCTTGATCGTGCTGTGTGCTCCTAAAGAACATTTCAGTTTCTGTGAAACTGTTTTGATCCTAATATCCACCACAAAATGAACTTTAGAATCTATTAGTTTATGACTCCCCCCCCCCCCCCCCCCCCCCCCCCGCCCCCCAGGTGTAAAATTTTTCTCTTTGCTTTGTGCACAGATCACCATTTATAGATGCCTTGAAGGAGGTCTAGTTGCTGCATTGCAAGCATATGTGGATGAGGATGTAAGGTCTTTGATGTTCTTCTGAAAGAAATTTCTTAAAGTGCTTTTATGATTTCATAACATCTTCAAATTTTAGAATTCCATTCCTCAAGGACAAACATAATAGAAGATAAAATAGGGGGAAGAATATTTTTCTGTCTATTTCCACATTAATATGTTTAAATAATAAAATAAAACATGGCTGGTGAGGTTTCCCTGCTGAATTTGCCCATAAAATATTGTCTGTCTAGAAAACACCAGAAATGCTGAAAACTGACATTAGGTTTAGTGCCTGCTTTTCTAAGATTTAAGCTAAGTATAGTTTTTAAATTACTTTTAAAGCGAAAGAATTTAAGTTTTAGCCTGGTAGGTATGAAAGGAAATGCTCTAGATTAATTTCTTTTAAGCTACCAGCTGTTTTTCAATTTTCTCTTTTTTTATGTTCCCAGAAAGAAGAGTCGTACTATACTTTAAGTTGGGCATGTGATCTAGATGGCTCCCCCTTGTTAGTTGCTGGGGGTAGTAATGGAATTATACGTGTCATCAACTGTGGTACTGAGAAGATACATAAGGTTTTGTAAAATTTGCATTTTCTCCCTCTTGTGCTACTAATTCAATAAAATAATGATTAGAAGTATGAAAAGGAAATGAGGGTCTTGTGCTGATTTGTACCAATCTCCATTTATACCATACCTTACTAGCCTATTTTTGGTAAGAAGAATCTTCTAGTTGTTAGTAGTAGGAATATTACAATGTGGGGCACCTTTGGTCATTTTTGCAATCCATCTATATTTTTCCTACCGACCCTAAAAGACCATGTGAAAGGTGTTTGTACCAGTCACATCCTGGCAGGTACCTTTGTCTAGTCACCTGCACCAACTGCTAATACAACCATAAAGACAAAAAGAGAAAAAAAAAAAATGTTCATGGTACATCATACCAATCTTTATTAGTTTTATGTACAATATAAATGTGTCGGTGATAATTTGGAATTGAAATTTTTCAGAGCTTTGTGGGCCATGGTGATTCAGTAAATGAGATCAGAACACAGACATTAAAACCTTCCCTTGTTGTATCAGCAAGCAAGGTGCTCAACAAATCCCTGTTATGTTTTTACATTGTGGAATTGTGTATGCCACTAAAAAGAGAGCAATGTCTCATACACCTCATTGTAGCATGGATTCCCTAAACATATTTGCTTTCTTCAAAAAGAGCATCTGAACTACCCTTCTTCCCCTTGTGTAGTCAGAAGCAATCATCAGGGCCAGTGTACTTTGGGGCTCTGGGCATCTTTTGAAGAAAACATCCTGACGTGATTTTTTTTTTTATTATTGATTGTTGTGCTGTTTGTTTTGGTGTAGGATGAGTCAGTTAGGGTATGGAATGTGCACACTGGTATTTGCATTTTAGTTTTTGCAGGAGCTGGTGGTCATAGAAATGAAGTTTTAAGTGTTGTAAGTTTTCTTTACTTATTATTTATCATCATTTATATGTTTGATGATTTACTTTCTTTTAAAAGCAAATAATACCCAATGATGTAGGATTTCCATCCGTCTGATATCTACAGAATTGCAAGTTGTGGTATGGATGGCACCATCAAAATATGGTCGATGAAAGGTGACATTTAATGCTGTGCTGGTAATGCATATGACTGGTAGTAAACAGGCAGTACTGTACCAGTACCAGGTGGATCTCAGTCCATAATTTCAATATACCTGATTGAGTCTGAGAAATGCTAACAATGGTTCATTTGCACATTAATTGCATGAGGCATTTATGAAACATATATCAGTTATTACATTGCATATATACATACATACATACATACATACATTCATTAGAACAAGTACTAAGTTATGTGCGAGCCCATTCGTCCATCCAGCACAAAAAGATGTTCATCATTGTTTGGTGAGATAATTATCATAATAATTTATATCTTCATATGCAATAACTATAAATTATTATGTTCACATTGTTTATTATTGCTATTTTTAAATATGCAGAGTTTTGGCCATACGTGGAGAAATCGTTTACATGGACTGACCTTCCTTCAAAATTTCCCACCAAATATGTGCAATTTCCTGTAATAACGAACTTTAACCTCTCTCTTTCCATTACTGCTTAGACCCCCTTTGTTTGCAATGGTCAATATGTTGTCGTAACAGATAGGCTATAAACTCAGGTATTGACTGCTTCAGTTCATTCTAATTATGTTGATTGCACTAGATGGCTGGGCGACTTTCTGTTATCCAAGGTCACTATATTCTTTCTAGTTTTGAAATCAAGAAATATTTGTTTAATTTTCTGTATATATAAGTTTGCAGATGCATGTATCAATTTGATTTATGATTGTAGAGTGTGGATAATGAGACAGTTTTGTGGGAGCCCAAAACCAAAGAACAAAGCCCTGGTGAGGTCAGATATTGATTTGGGCTACTTTGTCTTTTTCTTTCTCTCCATGGCTTTCTTGTAATATATATATAATTCCATGCAGGGTTCTTGGGATATTCTTCATAAGTATCCTGTACCAGATTGTGACATTTGGTTCATCAAGTTTTCTTGTGATTTTCATTATACTTCAATAGCTATAGGTAGATATCACATTATTTTGTTTCTTTATTTTTCTTTTATTTGTAAAGGTTTTAATTAAAATTCAGTATGCTATTATTTATTGGGCAATGATTGTGACCAGCACTACCTCCTTTTTGTCTGGAAAATATTTATCCAATCACATATTCTTCTCATCTGATGTTGTCATACCGTTGAACAAAATGTCCCTTTTGGAATAGTGCAGTTACCTGGTAATTTTATAGCCATGCTGAGATTATATCTGGATGAAAATAGATATATTTGTCAGTTTTATGTGCAAATAGAAAAGAAAAGTGTTTATTGGAATAATATCCGCAAAAACCAGATAAAAAGAAAAGAAAAATTGGGTAGCGAAGTACTGAAGATAAAATATTTATCTTGTATAAACTCAATGTTGGTGAGAATACTTCAAACAACAAAAGTTAGAGAAATGATGTAACAAAGGCTAATAATTTGATTGCTGTTTTGTAGTTGTCCTAGCTGGCCTCAGCATGCACCAATATAATGAAATGCTTTATGCAATTTTTCATTGTTTAGTTATTTTATTTATTGTTATCAATGAATAGTAATTTATATATCTAATTTGACCAGGGAATCGTGATGGAAAAGTCTTTGTATGGGATCTTCAGTCCAGTCCACCTGTCCTGATTGCTAGGTGAAATTTGCAATAGTTTATTATCCTTTTGTATATGTTTCAGTTTGAGCAAAGGATTTATATTGTTGGCTGAAAATTAGCCTCTTGCCACTACCTGGCAAGTCAGTGGTATGTTAAAAATAGTAGATTTTGCTGGTGCAGTTTTAATAGCACCTTCGAACTAAATTGATTACACCTTAATTAAATCTTGATTGCATTTACACTTAGTTTAAGCAAGTTTGCACTGGATCCTTAATTTTTAATTAGTCTACCTTAATCAGTACCAAACTACCAATTATGCAAAGTAATCAGGAACAAGACAAAACGGCAAAGCAACCATTGCTGTATGTATTGATCAAACCAGTATACAGGCTGCCGCTAATGCTGGTATATGAGCTGTGAATCTTCTTACCTAAGCTATACTGAAATCTAAGATAGAAAAATATGTTAAAGCAGAATAGCATTATTGAGGTGTTATGTGAAACACACTTTCGTCTGTTAGATATGCTCAATCATGAACATTCTTTTTGTTAAACAGTGTTTTTTATTTGTTTCAGATTGACCCATGCGCAATGCAAGGGGGCAATAAGGCAAACAGCCATGTCTTTTGATGGAAGGTATTGTTGACCAGTACCGAACCAGTAAACTGGTTTACATCAGTTATCAGTTAACGGTGCAGTACTTCAGTTTGAAATAAGTGCTTCATCAGTTGGCCTCAAATAATACACCCCCCCCCCCCCCTTTTGTGAAAATAGAAAATAAATAAAGTTTTGTGCTGAAGAAACTGAGCAAAATTTTCTATTATATTAAATAAAAAGAAAAAAAAATTAGCCAAACAAAGTGTAAATGATTGTTTTGTATGATTTTGGCAAATATTTTCTAATTTGAATTTGTTGTTGTTACAGTACAATACTTAGTTGCTGTGAGGATGGATCCATCTGGCGCTGGGATTCAATATCATAATTCAGTGCACTTTGCTGCACTGTTCCTTTTAACCAAGGTAAAATATTGCAATAGTTGTCTTTTTGTTTCTTGGGTCAAATTCCTTGTCATTCCTGCAAAAATGACTTTTAAGTTTTTGTATTTTTGGCAAACACCAAAACTCAAAAAAAAAAAAAGGGTTAATTTTCTATGTACCCTTCAAACACACTTTGGTTTCTTATTTACCCTTCAAGTTTTCAATATATCTTGTTTAACCTCCAACTCTCACAATCATTTCTTATTTGTCACTTGAGTTGTTTGGATTAAAATCAGGCAATAAACAATTTATTACTTCCAACTATACCCCTCTGTCTCCAACTATGTTTCTTTTCAAATTTAACAATTAGTCCAAGACTATGTACTCTAATGGCTTCTTGTTCAATTTTCTTTCAACTTCTAATATCAAAGGACTTCTCATTTAGTGCTTTCTAATTATTTAACTAAATCATTCAAAGAGGTCTTGTCTCCCTAACCAGATTAAACTTACTTGAAATTAATTTCAATTCATTTGGCAACTCCAAACATGGCATTCAAATTAGTTAGATTTAAATGACAAATGAAATACGAAATTAGAATTACCATGGCTATGTGCAAATTCAACAACTTAAAAAGGTGGCTGTTTTATGTTACACTATAACTCAAATTTCTTTGGTTGTAATCAAGTTTCTGTTTCTTTATTTTTCTGCTTCAAAAGCCTGTAGGCCTTAATTATACAAATAATACACAAATCTATTACAGTGTATTGTGGTTTAAGCCTTAGTACCTATATCATAGGCATATTATTATCCAGTCCAGTAATGCCTTCAAATCAAGTCTGGACAATCCAATGAATCTGCTCAGTTAGAGCTTATCATAGTACCTCAAAAGCAACTAGGATTCGGTACTCGGTATCAGATTTGTTTGCTTGAATATGGAGTCTTGATCCAAATTTTCTGATTGTCCGCTTTTAGAGATTTAGTTAACAAATTAGAAATAGCTAGGGAAATAGATGAGAAGTCATTTGATAATAGAAGGTGAAAGAGAAATGAACAAGAAGCCATTAGAGTACTACAGTACATAGTTGGAGACTGAGGGGCATAGTTGGAAATAACAAATTATTCATTGCCTAATTTTAATCTAAATAACTCAAGAGACAAATAAGAAAGGTTTGTGAGAGTTGGAGGTTAAATAAGATATATCGAAAACTTGAAGGGTAAATAAGAAACCAAAGAGTTTTTGAAGGGTACATAGAAAATTAACCCAAAAAAAATTATTACTAACTGTTTGATGTACTTGGTACATCTGTTTGATATCTCAGATTCTAAGAACTCTTTTTTCAGTGAAACAGGTGGGCTTGCTCCCACTTTTATCGGAAAAAAATGAAAGATTATGGAAGTAATTTGACATTGAGAACTAATTCACTTGTTTTATACAGGTTTGTAGAATATTTGAGGCTTTCCAGTGATACCAAATCCTTCTGAAACAAACTAAACCTACTCATTATGTTCGTAAACCATGCTTCTAAATTGTGTTGTCTGTTTCTCTCTTGCTGGGAAATTTGGGTAGCTCAGAGAATAGGTTTTAAAGAAGAAAAGATCACTTATCTATAAGAAAGGAAGGATCACGGGAATGTATAATACTTTTATTAGTACTTTGGGGGCAATTTCAGAAGTTCTTGTAAATTCATATTTTTTATTTTCTCTGTAGTAGTTGTAGAACCTAATTGCAAATTGTTGTGTTTTGTTTACAGTGTACTCATCAAACTTTCTTCCTTAAATATGGTATTCCATGAGATACTGGCATTACCAGTCTGTACCAGTGATCATGAAAGATTACCAGGTTGGTGAGGGTCTATGAATATATATTGATGTTAGACTGCATAAAATGCCCCTCTATATTGATTGTTTAATATAATTTTCTAAGTTGTAACTCATCTTGGTTACGTAAATAGTGTATTTTTCTCAGGAAAAATCTATTATCATATGATAAATATGCAAGCAATTTGGATGTTATAATTTTATATTTTTCTCCAGAATTTAAATATTTTTAAATCAAACTATAGAGGAGCTTTATTGCAAGTTTTTTTGTTTAGCCTAATTAGGCGGTTGCTTGGTTCACATAAATAATCCGAGAAACAATAGTTGGTTGGTTCACATAAATAGCACGTCATCACGAAAATTTCTTCCACAAACTGTAAGAATCGACTGCACAGGTGCTAGATGATTCACTTGTTATAAATAGTAATTTATTTGGTGCGTTTTTCATGCTGTTTTGATTGTGTTAAGACTCTTAAGAGGAAAAGTTTGAAACAACCGCGTCTTGGGCTTATGCAAATTGAAATTACAAAATCTTAGTTGACTGGAGTTCTTCAGTTTGTTCGAAATGGAGAGGCACATATCATTGAAGTGGGATTGTAGTATCGAAATCTATCGATGCGCTATGTTTATGCGCGGCACGTTTGGTTTCTCCGCTCAACGGGTGTTTTGAAAAAAAAAAAAAAAATACTATTTTCAAAACAATGATCTTTTCTACACCAACACCGTGTCATTAAATGTTTAAATACAGATAACATGGTAGTCATTTCCTACTACATCCATTGGTGGCCTTCCCTGGTAGCTACCTTCAAATCCCAACAACTTTCTAAATAATTAAACAAGGGAATTGATGAATATAATAAGTACAAAATCACTTCAAAATTGGTTCATGCAAATGTACATGATAACCATGAATTATGTTGTTTCTTTTTTCCTTCTCCAACGAGGGGTTGCTATATGCTAGTTTCTTTTCCAAAAGTGTTAAGAACTACACAACAGTTCACGATAGACTACTAAGTGTTATTCTAAAAATGAATCCAGGCAGAAGTTCACAAAGAAATTTTCAAGAAAACCTTGAATTAATTAAATCCATGAAATGGAGGTAACCTCACCTCCCTTGATCAGAATTCAAAAGCCCCTTCACCTCCATTAACTCCGACCCCGCTTTCACTTACCATTCCCTTCCTCTCTCTCTCTCTCTCTATGGCAGCTGGGACCCACCGTCCCCGCTTTCCCTTGCTCCTCCTGTCCCTCTCTTTCCTCTCCCTCTTTCTCCTCTACAACAACTTCCTTTCCCTTCCCCTCGTTACCTCCCCTCATCGCTACACCACAGATTCTTCTCACCGCAGCTCCACTTCCCTTCTTCCCTCCTCCCGCCCTTCCCTCTCCGCGCGCCACATTCTCTTCGGCATTGCCTCCAGCTCCCGTTCCATCATCCACCGCATTCCCCTCATCTCCCTCTGGTGGGACCCATCTGTCAGACTCTTCGTCTTCGTCGATTCTCCTCCCCTCACCCTCAGCAAACGCCGAATTGCGGAGAACCAATTCCCCTTCCCCGTTCTGGAATCGGCTAATGCTTCTCACTTCCCGTACTCTTTCAGGAGAGGTCTACGGTCGGGAATACGCGTAGCTCGTATAGTGAAGGAGCTCATAGAGAGGGCTGATATCTCAAAAAAAGAGGTAATCTTTCTATTTTTGTTTCTAACCTTTGACGAAGGTTGCATTATGCACTTATTTAAGTATTACGTAAGTGAACCGTAGCGCATTGAAACTTTGCCATTTTTGCACAATGATAAATATTGGAACTCATCTTACTCTGTTTTCAGGTCTTACAGTTACAGCTCATCCTCTTCTTCCTCTAGTTTGTATCTAATCCTTGTTGCATCATTAAAAGGTGAAAATAAAACTTAATAAACTTAACAAAACATTGAAAAGTATGACTACTTTTTACATGTTCACAACAGAGGATGTGATTATTTGCTTATGCCTCTGGAGAAAATGCCTAAGCTGTCATAATCTAGCCTTTCTAACTACATTAGTTTCCTCACAGAGGATTTGGTTATTTGCTTATGCCTCTAGAGGAAATGTCTAAGCTGTCATAATCTAGCCTTTCTAATTATATTAGTTTCCTCATGAGCGAGGCTTACCAAAAGAGGTTGGTGAGTATAACTCCCAAATCTCTCAGAATGATTTCAAATGATGAATCCAAATAATTGAAACCGAGCTACTTCACGAGTTATGTGTGTACATACAAAATTTACAAATTCCAAATTCATTTAGTATAAAGTCAAATGGTAAGAAAAACGATGAAAAATGAATGTACTAAAATAAAAACAGTAAAAAAAAGCGGACTTTGTACTTGATGAAATTTTTTTAAAATTTCATGTAAACACATCACTCGTGAAGTAGATTGGTTTCAATGGTTTCGATATGTTATTTGAAGCCAATCTGAGAGATTTTGGAGTTATGCTCACCAACTCCTCTTTGTGAGCATAGCACGCACTAGCCCCACTCTAAGTTCCTCTAGCCTTAGAATTTAGGACTCTGATTCCGGCCCAATTAAAATAAAATCCTTCTTGAATACATTCTTTTCTAAAATTGGCAACTTACATTTCAAATTGATTCTACAAAATCCACCTTGCACTCCACTTCCACTTCCATTTTCTATTCCTACTCCATTTTCAGGTGCGTTGGATCGTGCTAGGAGATGATGACACAGTATTCATCCTAACAAATCTTCTAGAGACCTTGGATAAGTATGATTGGCGTGAATGGCACTACATTGGCAGTCGGTCTGAAATGTGGGAGCAGAATAATGCACATGGTTTCAACATGGCATATGGCGGAGGTGGCATAGCAATCAGTCTACCCCTTGCCAAGGTTCTGGCCAGAAATATCGATTCTTGCATAGAAAGGTATCACTACTTGTTCGGCAGTGATGGGAGGATCTCAGCCTGCCTAGCTGAACTGGGTGTACAGCTAACTCATGAACCTGGTTTCCATCAGGTACTGTTACTAAGTTTTACTGTTCAACTTCAAGCCGATATGCCAGTGAATGTCCAAGATGACACCGTGGAGCCATGGTATCTCTAATTTATGACCAAATTGGTTAAATACAGCTACCATGTACTGCTCAAATACCAAAATTAACAGGCATGGATGTACCAGTCAGTCAGTTAAATACTTACTGGTCACTTATCAGCAATGACACTACTAGTCCAATATCAAAAGTTCATTTTACCACAGCCCACAACTAAACTACACCAAAATATTATGTAGAAGTTTACCAAAATAATCTTCTGAAATTCTAATAATTTTCAGATAGACATGCATGGTGATATATCAGGTCTCCTCTCGTCCCACCCTCTCAACCCCTTGGTCTCTCTGCACCACTTTGACCAGGTGGACCCTATCTTCCCCTTCCTCAACTGCACTGCTTCTGTGGCCCACCTCATGACCTCCGTTAGACGAGACCCACGACGGGCCCTGCAAAAGACGGTCTGCTACGACAGGGCTCATGACCGTACTGTCTCAATTGCATGGGGATACTCTGTCTCCATCTTTGATGGAAACATGCTGTTGCTTGACCTTTTGTCAGTAGAGAAGACATTTTTCCCCTGGGTAAGGGGCTCAAATGGGGAAGAGGCTTACATGTTTAATACAAGAGGCTCTAGAAGAAGGGAGAAATGTAAGAGCCCTGCAACTTTTTTCTTGAAGAACGTTGTTTCCAGTGGAAGTGGGAATAGAACGAGAATCGTGAGCAGGTATAGTCGGTATATGCCGGGGTGGTGCTTGTGGACTGCCTCAATGAAGAACCTCAGGCTCATTAGTGTTAGGTCGCAGCGGCTGGAACAATTCAAGGGAAAGGTTTGTATCTACCATTCTATTGGACTATTTAATGTTTTGTGAAACTTTTTTATGTTAATATTAGTGAACTCTCTATAAACTATTTGGACAAAGCAAAAGAGGACATGGAATCACTCCATATTGTAATTGTACAGACTGTCTACAGTCACAGCTCATATCAACCTGAGATTTAAGCTATGGTATTTTGTTGGAATTAATTAACTGATGAATTAACTAAATTATTGATTTCTTGTTTTTAAAAAATATAGCCGCTAAGGAGGCATTGTTGTGATGTATTACCATCCTCAACTGAATATAAGATGAAGGTAGATATTAGGGAATGCAAAGAAGGTGAATTGATCGCCATGCACACATAGGTATGCTATTTTTTAACTATTTTTTCTTTCTCAAGTTTGCATTCTGATCAATCCGGTACCTCACAATATCATGCTACTGAGTCTGGTACCACTAAGATTATAGTTTCAACAGGCAGCACTAGACATGTATAGGCTGGCTACTGGTCGGGATCTTTTTTAACCCAATCTTTTTATCAGCAATTTTAGTTTCTTGGCCAGTATGGTGTTTGGTTGCATCAATATTGGTGAACTAGACTTCATCATCAAGGTCTGGAATGAAAACACAATAGAAAGATA
This sequence comes from Carex pumila, assembly GCA_033356055.1. NCBI lineage: Eukaryota > Viridiplantae > Streptophyta > Magnoliopsida > Poales > Cyperaceae > Carex > Carex pumila. Next base: position 577,088 of record JARJHM010000006.1, on the reverse strand, counting down.
AGGCAATATACAGCCTAGTATTGTGCTGATAAGCGGCGGTACTGGTATTTTTACAGTACTGGTTTTAGTCATTTCCTTTTGGAAGATCATGATTTATGATATATGAACCTATTTTATCTTACATGCAGGAACTTTTTGTAACCAAAAACCAAACTGGTTTCAAAAACTGGACCAACCCAACAATCAAGACAACAGTACTAAGAAAATTATCCGCACAGTTATAGAAAAGCAAGCAAAGTATCCTCTTCCTTTTTTCCTTCTTTCTTATTATACCAACACATTCCTTAAAACCTTTTTTTTTTTCTTTTAACAGAAAATTTATACTTCTTTTGTAAAGATAAAAATGACATACAACAAAGCACAGATTTCAGCTGTTACTCTTTTGTTTCTATTGATTTGTTACTTCTTTCCCGGGAACAAAGGTCTCCAACAATTTTTCCCTTTATATTATTATCCTTCTTTTATTAGGATTTTTGTTGTTGTAAACATTGATTATAGCTTTAAATACAGGACCATAACAACTTTTTGTCTAGATTTTCTTCATAATCTTATAAGATAACAGTCTTTTGCACCAAATTTGTTATGTAATATGAGGAGGGTTCAAATGCCTCCATTTTTTAAAACTTTAATAATTCAAATTTAAAACTTAAAAATCAAAATAAAACCGTTAGATATGATCTACATCATTTTATCTATGCACATGTAAAAAATTATGGCATTTCAATTTTATTTTGATTGTCATCAAGAACTTGTAAAAAATGCACTAATTTGGATGATTTCTAAACGTTGATTTTTGAACTTATTGATTCACATAAAAATAAAATTGAAATGTCATAATTTTTTATGAGCACATAGAGAAAATAACATAGATTACATCTAACGATTTTATTTTGACTTTTAAGTTTTAAATCTTGAGTTATTAAAGTTTTAAAAAATAGAGGCATAATAGAGGCACAAAATATGGAGGCATTTGAACCCTCCTCATGTAATATATAGTAAACTAATATAATGGTCATTAGACAAAGGTATGATACTATCAAGGTTATGGAAGGGTAAGGTTGTTTTGGTTTTTCTCGGGCCGGAATCAAATAATTGTTCTTCAGCTCACAAGGCCCGTGGGCTAATTGATCAAATGGGCCGATAACATTTCAATGTGGGCCTAATCAATCTAAATGGAGTTTGTGATTGAACGACTCGCTACAAAGCCTACTATAAAGAAGCAGCTGTGAAAAATAGAGCTGGATTTATTCAATTTTCTAATGGGTACCTCCAGTCGTCACGCGCAAAAAGATACAAAAGTCATAAATTAGAAGCTTCTAAACACCAAAAGTTAGTTGACTTGGACCTAACTGAAAAGTACAACTTGATGTTACACTCCACGAACAGTCGAACAATATGAAATTGCCTTGCCTGATCTAAATTGAAGAATTCTTTTTATAAAAAATAATTAGAAAAAAAATATTTTATGATACCAACATTATTATTTTCTTTTACAGAAAAACAGAAGGACCGGAATGTCAATTCAATTATGAATTTTTTTTTCCTTTTTGGACCAAAATAAAAATTCGGTTCTAGATATTTTTACTATTTTTCAACGTTTTTTTTTTTCTCAAAATCTATGAAAACAGCTGGGATCGAAATGTCATTTCAGTCCAAAAAAAAAAAAAGAATGGGACTCGGTTCTTATTATTTTTGTAAAAAATGAAAAAGTAATCATGTTGGTTTCATAAATATCATTTTTCTAATTATAGTTTATAAAAAAATTATAAATTGAAATGTTAAATATAATGTATAACTAGACCTGGTACCGACCGAAAACAACCCGTCCAATAAAATGACATTCTAATCCGACGCTAATATCCAAATAAAATTAAATTAAAAATTAAAAATCAGGACCTTAAAAAAATGTAAATAAATTTCCAAAATATTAAGTATTTGAATATAAAATTATCCAAACTGAAATGACTCATTATCTGGAAATTTCAAATTCGAAATGACTCGAAAAATAAGATTTAGAAATTAAAACTGTGATACGTCATCAATTATCTAAGCATCATGCCATGTCAGCACCAACATATTGTTCGAGTGCCAAAGAAGCATCAAGTCATTGTCTCCATATCATTATCTAAAAAGATTTTTTTTTTTTTTTTTTTTGCCATAATTGCCCGTAGGCATCATCTAATAAATAGTTTTACGTGCTAATGGAAGGAAGGTTTTGATAGAATCAAAGACTACTTCAATTGACTCTAAAAAAAAAAGTGACTAGTTCAATCCAGGTTGATTGAACCAACCGCAACTCTAACACCTTGTTTGGGTGAAGAGAAGAGGAAGGGAGGGAAAGGAAAGAAAATAAGATTTTTTGTCTAATCATTTTTTATTGACAAAATTATGCAGACAAGGAGCAAGGGAGGCTAGGATTGATGAATTTGAAGACTATTAATTGTGCTTTGTTGGCTAAGTGGTGGTATAGGTTTAATGATCCTGGAGTAAATGGGAAGTGGAAATGCATTCTAAAATCTAAGTGCGGTTTGTTAGGTTGTACTACTACTATATCTACTTTTTGGTCGGGGGTGTGTAAACATAAGCATATAGTGGACTTAGGTTTTAGCAAAGAACTTGGTAATGGAGCTGATATATTGTTTTGGTATGATAGATGGTTAAGTGAGCGTGCTTTATGTGATTTATTTCCAAAACTATTTTCAATAGCTGTAGATATTACCATTTCAGTGGCCGATGCATGCGCTGAGGGTACTGTACATTTGGTATTTAGAAGACAATTGGTAGGGGATTTTAGGGAAGAATGGATGAAGTTGTGTGATCAGTTAGGTTGGGTGTGAATCTTTAGGGATAAAAATGATAGACTTTTTTGGAGATGGGATGGTCAAGATAAATTTACGGTTCACTCTTTTTACAAGTGGTTGGAGTTTGGAGGAATTAGGAATAGAGATTATAATACTGTATGGTTGGTAAATATTCCTTTTAAGATCATAATTTTTCTATGGTTAGTTAAGAAAACAAAGTGTACTTACTATGGTGACTTTGAGTACACGAGGATGGCAAGGGGATGTGTCTTGTGTGTTTTGTGGTGCAGCTGAAACTATATATCATTTGTTTGTGCAGTGTCCTTTTATTTGAAATATTTGGAATTGGATAGCTGATTGTAACAACTTTTCTTTTGATTATTCAACTATTGATGAATTATGGTTTATTGACAAAGATATTCCCTTGAAAGATAGGTTATTGGTAGAATTACTTAGAGGAGCAGTCTTATGGTCAGTATGGTTACCTAGAAATAAGTTATATTTCTAAGGGGTTACAACAAATTCCAAATTAGTAGGGGCTCAAATTATAGCTTTAGCATATTTTTGGGTGAATAATAAGTGTTCGGGTTCACTATTGAAGTTATATTTATTGATTTCTACTAATCTTGATCAAATTGTAGTATATTATGTGAATTCATCACTGCAGATGGGGCAGCATGGGCAGAAGGAGGTAATCAGGGGTTTGCTACCTATCGCTAGATCCGGCCAAAACATACATCCAAGTGAAGTATTAGAAGAGTAGCCTCAGTTTGATTTTGTTTTTGGCGATTTTTGCTTATAACAGTTTGTTTTGCAAATATTTTAGTTTTGTGTGTTTAGTTGGAGATCTTTGTTTTTCTAGGTTGGATGCTATGTTGTCTTTTTGTATTGTTTTAGATGTATGTTTATATTTGTAGCTTGTTTTTTATAGGATCTGGTACTAGAGGTTTGGTACCGACTCCTATGACTTTGTAGGTTTCTTTATATAAGAAATCGGTGGTTTTATCCACTTTTATCAAAAAAAAAAAAAAAGATACAGGAGATGAAAGGTTTAACATTGTATTATTGTAATCAATAGAATCGGTTTTCCTCTTAATTTGAGTTGTAATGAATGAAAAACAATTTTGTTGCAAATATTTTGAGAAAAAATAACAAAAATGTCAAACTCTATATTTTACTTATATAATTCTCACGTAAGCTTTTTTTGTCACAATTCTACAACAACCACTGAATTTCTCATTAACCTTTTAAATTTTAATCAACCAAACAATAGATAAGACAGAAAGAAAAATTAAATTTATTTAACCTTATTAATTATTCAAATACGAAAAAGTTAAATATATTAATCTTCCTTTCAATTTCATTCCATTTTATTCTTCACCTCCCCTTCCTATCTCTACTCTCTATTCAAATGGGTTGTAAAGAAATAAAATTTGAGAAAATTTTCATAAACCTAATTTACTGAAGTACAAAGAGTAATTGATTAGATTTCAAATTTGGCCCCTCTAATTTCAATTTCGGAGGCATTATTAATAAACGACAACTTTTTTTTGTCATCATAGCCGTTGTACGCATGAAGAAAAAATAGGTCGGAATCATTAAATTAATTTCTTGTAGGATGATCAAAACTAATTTATAATTCTAAAATCAAACTATTAATATATGAACTATATGATTTTATATGATGCATAAAAAATGATAAAATTCATCAAACAACTGTGGATATTTGTAACGATATTTGATGGAATATCATTATATCAATAATATCTAGAATTACATGAAACTTGATACACAGTTAATTTAAGTCCAACAATACGCTCTATTAACTTTTTTTTCAAAATTTAAAAATTAATTAAAAACTATATTGCAATATATCTGTTGCTCAGATCCCAACAACAACAAAAGAAAAAATGTGATATTTCATGAGTAGATGCTGCGGTGTTGGGATAACAAGTGCGGTTTTTGCTGAATAAGAATAAATATACGTATAGTTAGAGAAAGAAATACGTGATACGTCGTAATGTGACGTGATAAATATGTCATGATTTTATCATGTGACATGACATAATTAAAGTAGCGGCGGATAGTCATGTCACGTATGATCACGCTGAGATCACACGTGACGTAAAATTCAAAAAAAAAGATATGAAAAATATGAAAAATTCTAAAATAAGTAAATAATATTGCAAAGTTATTTTTTTAAAAGAAAAAAGCCATTGGACATCATCTGACATTACTTTAAAAATTCAAATTACAAACATTTATTGGACTAAGATAAAATAAAAATCAATACTACATGGTGCCATTATCACTAAAGATACACTAAAAAATAAATCTAAATACTCTATGTATATCAGAAAGAGCTAAAAATTAGTTATAAAATACTAGGTACTCTATGTTTTATACTGTGATGTGACGTGACGTGACGTGACGTGCAATTTTTGCTTGAATACGGTCACATTATGTAAATGATCACATCATACGACACCTGAATCATGTCACGTAATCGACACACATAACGTAACGTGACGTGATTGATCACGGCGTGAGAAATTTGCTTCTCTATGTATAACGTATAGTGTTCATGCGTAGCATTTTTTTTTTTTAAACATTGGTAACAACTATCAAATTACAAGAAATTAGATGTGTTTAGAACTACTAAATTAATTCAAATTTTTAAAATTCTCACATGTAGATACATAACTAGTAAGGTAGGCAGATTTTAATGATTCGAATTTATCATTTGAAATTGATTTGACTGGTTTTAAACTTGAGTTCAAGAACACCCTAGTTCTACTCATAAATATATATGCATGGTGTTCGTGCGTAGTGTTTTAATTTTTTTTGAACTTTTTTTCAGAAACATTTTTGTACTGAATCATTCCGAATTATATCTGAATTATACCCGAATCACAAAATTTTGACCTTGCCGAATCGAACTTGAACTATTTGTTTGTCACTATGGTGGTTACCAATTAAGTTGGATGAGGATACAATTAAAAAACTTTTAAACTTTGATAGGTAATAGATAGACAACTTTATAAGTTTTGAGGAGTACAAAGTAATTAATTCAAAATTTTAATTGAGACTAGTAGGCGCGCTCCGTAGCCTAATTAAACACGCAAGTGTTTATACTTTGTATAAAACAAGTTATTGTTGAGAACTTTGTATAAAGGTTACCAATTAAGTTAGCAAATTAATTACAATCAATTGCAATGCAATCCCTGCAGTCTTACAAAAGAAAAAAGAAAAGAAAAGTTGGTTCCATTAACAAATAAAAAATTAAATATTTGATTCAGTTTCAATATACATGATTAAAAATTTTGAAACTATAAAAATAGCTGAGCACCCCTAAATTATACATAGATCCTGTAGACATCGGATCTTATATTTAGATTATTGTGATGATTTCAAAATCACAATAAATAGTCATACATAATATATATTTTAAAATGTCTTACAGTGACTGTCAGATTTGAATAGTCATATATATAACTTTTCAACTTTTCTTGAAAGCTCAATTAGCTAATTATAGCTAAATACAAATTATAATTTTGCATTTATATATTCTTAGTAAAATATTAGAGAGAAATAGACAATATATTAAATTATCTAGTTAATCTATAATCTTAATTTATTCACTTACAATATATAGGCACAAAATTTTCTAGATGTTAACTAATGTAAGAACCTTTTTGTCATTTGTAAAATAAGGGATGACTTTTCTGCGATTGCTTTACATTTTAGATTGAAATGTTCTCATTTCGAATCCGACCCATTCTTACGGTCAACACTAGTAGGTGGGGAAAGCAACAGTTCTTCCAACTTACAAGCATGCATGAAAAAAAAATAACAATATGAGGTGAAGCAAATCTGTTCACATTCATGTTTCCTTGTTATATCAATTTAGAAAAGAGGACATGTCAAAGCCATTTTGGTGTGGTCAATTTCCCAGCCGCCTTGTTGGATTAATTCCACATATCCAACTACTCCACACACCTATTTCCATTTCAATTTACCATGACCTATTCCCATGCAATGCAATCATATGCAATATAAATACAACATCAAACTTCTGCTTCAAAGTGAAAAGCCAGTTGGTCTAATTATTACTAGTTAGCATTTATCCTTTAAAACCAAAACAATCAACTCCTCTGCTTGCCCCTTCCTTTCCAATTAATTGGAAATCTTTACAATGATGAAAATGGCGAAAATTTTGCTGGCATTTATGGCAGTGGTGGCAATCGCCGACCTAGCGATGGCTGCAACCTACACGGTCGGTTCGCCAAGTGGCTCATGGGACCTACAAACCAACTTCACACAGTGGGCTGAATCTAACACATTCCACCCTGGCGATGTTCTCAGTAAGTTATTTTTGCATTTTTAAATTTGAATCTTTTTTTTTTAATATATGCCCCTAATTGCTAATTATCCACAATTGCTGAAAGCTTTAATGTAATAGATATATCTAAACATAGCTGCATGAACTAACGGCTACATTTTTTGTTCAGCCTTCACCTACAGCTCATCGCAACACGACGTGCTCGAGGTGACACAAGCAAACTTCGACTCGTGCACCGCCTCCAACCCGATCGCCACACATAATGATGGCAACACCATGGTTACTCTCTCTACAGTGGGGACCAGATACTTCATTTGCGGAATTACCGGTCACTGTTCAGGGGGCATGAAAGTACAAATCAACGCAGTCTCCGGATCCACCCCTTCACCGGCACCAACTGGTGGGCCCACCTCTTCACCGGCACCACCTTCTGGTGTCCCTTCCACACCTGGATCGAACTCTCCCACCACATCTCCACCTGGCGGCTCCACCCCAGACTCAGCCGCCTCCAGTGTCACAGTTGGCGTCGGGCTTGTATTTGGGTTGGCTGCACTTTTGGCATTTTAAAATAACACTTATATGGCAGTATTGATTTTTTTTATAGCTTTTTTTATTGGATGATTTATTATTTGATGTGTATGTGGAATAAAAGAGTCGTGGTTATTCATTTACTATACATTCCTGTGTCTTCATAGTGATAAATATCACTGATTTCATAGAAATCAAAGTATATCTAATTTGGTACCAAGGTATCAAAATCAAATATTAACAAGTTTATACAACTGTTTAAAACAAAGCAAGAACAAAAAAATCAAATCATTATAACATGCACACAACTAAATAATATAACAACATAAGAAAATACCAACAACTAAGTGCTTCTATTCGATTTAAATTAGGAAAAGTAATTGAAACTAAATCAATCGGTTGTAAAAGTTTATTGAGGTAATTGTCATAGCTTAACTCTAGCTAGGTGTCAGTGTCATCTTGTTTCAATGGTACAGTAGGATCTACCAAATTTTGAATTTCATTTTAGAAAAGAGAGCTAGGTGGGTTAGATCATGTACATTTCGAAGCAGCCTTACTATTTTTTTTGCCATATAGAATATCAGTTGATCTAAAAATTTTTGTACCATTCAGATATTTGATTTTCTATTTATATAAAAAAATAGTAAATTTTTTTCAAAAAATATAAAATTTAGTCTCCAAACACATATTAATATGGAGAACAAAATTAACGGTTCGGATCGATCATTTGGATTTTAAAAACTCAAATATTGAGCCGTAACACCTTAAATCTCTATACAACCCATAGCACCTTAGCCTTACCCTAAATTTGTAATTACTTTCAAACCATTCAATTAATGAATCACAAGACAATTCTGACCCGACAAACATATCAATATACTAATTTCTATTTGTTTTGACAAACTATGTCTTGATTACTGTTGTTTTCAAATAAATTACTATTATTACTTATTAGGGTAAGGTTAAGGTGTTATGGGTTGCATAGAGATCTACGGTGCTACAGCTCAATATTTGAGTTTTCAAAATCCAAACATTTGACCTGAACAGTTAATCTTGTTCTCCATTTTAATATGTGTTTGGAGACTAAATTTTACTATTTTTTTAGATAAGTAGAAAATCAAATATCTGAATAGTAAATAATTTTTTAGATCAACTGATATTCTACCTATCTAAAAGAATAATAAACAATTTCTAAAAAATATAAAATTTGGTCTCCAAATACATATTAATATGGAGAATAAGATGAACAGTTCGGATCGATCGTTTGAATTTTGAAAACTCAAATATTAAACCGTAGCACTGTAGGTCTCTATGCAACTCATAGCACCTTAGCCTTACCTACAAATTTAATATAGTATCATCGACATTTAATTGTTAAGCGAACAATTTTTAAATTACATCAAATAAAATTATATAAAAAAAGTTATTAATATGAACACATCTAATTTTTAACGGTTTGGATTTTGCTATTGAAATAACACATGAGATCGGTCAATTCCATCTCATTCTTTATTAGTTAGATGTGCTTCACAAATAGTGCGCAGAAAGGAAGAGGAAGGAGTGGGAAAGAAGGTGATCAGCACGTCGCTCACCTTCGAACAGTGGCAATTTTTTTTTCCTCTCTCCTCCGCTACCTCTTTACTTTCCTGCTTTTGAAGCAGGTGATGGAGTCCAAGCTGATTACGGTTTCTTTTTTTTCGCTCCCTTTCTTTTTCTTAAACGAAGGTCTTTTTTCCTCTTCTAGAACACAGCTTTAAAATACATTTAAAAAATATGCATGAAAGAAGGTTTCACCGTTTCACTCAACAAATATGATAATGATAGCTACAGACAATTATTTGGTAAGAAATCCATTCCATTAATTTCGAAACGCTGATTTCATGCTTCTCCATCAAAAATGCAAAAGTCATGGAAAGAAAAAAAGAAAATCACACTCAAAATTAGGTTGGTCATCATTTGAAAGATTAGTAGCCTCTTTTCAACATATCTAGGTAATACACGCAATGACTTTGAACAGGGGTCAGCGGTTATCTTAGCGGCTGTCATTGTCAATGAATCGTCTAGATGGAATCAATAAACATACGTCGGTTCGGGTTAATTTGAGGATAAGCGGTGTAAATGTGCAATTATCTTCAAAGGCCCAAAGCCCGTTTGGTGTTAATAGGCCCATAATTACAAGTGATAATTAAATTGTGCATGGAAGTGCGACCTTTATCATATCTAATATTCATCAACGCTACGGCGGAGGGGAGAGCGGCGGGTCGGATGTCAACTCAGAAATAATTAGGAAATTAGTCGTTTCAAGAATTAATATGAGATTATGAGATTTGCAATCAGTAAATTAATTAGTCGTTTCAAGAATTAATATGAGATTTGCAATTAGAGGTGCTATCGGGTCGAGTTGGGTCCGAATCCTATTATATTTGATTCTTTACTCTAAAAGTGTTCGGGTCCAAATTTCGATCCATACACTTATCTGTTTCAATTTGGGTTGGGTCTGGATCCGGGTACCTATCTACTTGTAGATATTTCGGGTCCAGTCTTTCGGTTCCGAGTAGATATATATCCATAACTTGTTTGTAGATTATTGGGTCCGGTTTAGATACGGGGCGGTTCCGGATCCGGAGCGGGTATATGTCACAAAAAAATCAGGAGGATGGAGAGAAAATAATTTTTGAAAAAGAGATATAATTTTTAAAAAGTAAAATATTAGAGATGATGATTTCATTTTCTATAGTTCAAAAAATCTTTGAATGAAATACTAATAATTTGTAGAAATGACATATCAATGAGAGCAATAAATTTTCATTATTATGCAGAGGATATCAAGGTAAATATTGAAGGATATATCCATAGTAATAAATTTTATTTAAAAAATTAATGCAGTTGTTATAGAAAGAATAAATTTGACATCCATCTATGTGTATAAACATAGCAAATATGTCACTGCATTCTATTTTCTCATATTAAAAAAGGTACTAGGCTCACCACAGCTTATGCAAAAATTAATATGCAAAGTTATATTTGTATATATTAATAGTTATTAATATATGTTTTATCGGATATTTATATGGGTATCGGGTCGGGTTCGGTTATGGGTCGAATAATTAAATGAAACCCATACCCTACCCATTACAGTATCGGTTTCGATTCGGATCCGGGTCGGATATTAAATTATTAATTTTGTAACCATACCCATAATTTAATCGGTTATATTTTTTAAACCATATCCTATCTAAATTAATCAGATTCGGATCGGATCCGATTCAGTTCCAAATCAGATCCGGATAATCGAGTAAAAGTAGCACCTGTATTTGCAATGAGTAAATCAGTCATTTCAAGATTAATATTCTTACTTTCAAGTAAAGGAGATCCTCTCTCAATGATGCGGTTAATTAAACCTCATTTATTTTCAAAATTTGTGTATTTTTATTCAATTTTACTATATAATTTAAAATAAATGCTACGAATACTATAAAATTGATCTCAATATTTTTAGTAAAAGATTTATATGATTGATCCGTATATGAAACTCTCGAAATTTGATATTGATAACTTGAAAATCTATGTCCGCTCTGCTTTCAAGTACAAATATTTAATACCGTTGAACATGAGTTAATATAGAATGTATTTGGAGATCAATTTTACATTTGTTTATAAAAATTAACTATGAATGATAGATATAAAATCACTATTTTTCATGTTCCATATTTTAAGAACAGTTGAATTTCTATTAAATTTAAAATAGTAAAAAATTAAAATATATAAAATGTTGGGTTAGTTTATTGGTACACCAAAATTTACACCATTAGAACTTGAAATCCATATCACCCCAGGTATTTGAGGTACAAGTAGTGAATCTGGACCATTCATTCACTTGGCACACATCTTAAAGCAAACTCTACAGCCTTAACATATCGAATTGAGTTTGACTTGAATAAAATTAATCTCTACTGAATTGAGTTCAACTTGAATAAAATTAATCTGGACCGTCTATTTGTTTCAATTGCACCTCAGCTATATGGGGGACACGGACTGTAGAACTTGTGCAGCCCCAGTTAAGTGGGAGTTCTTTACGGTTGACTAGCTTAGCTGGTTGGGAAGCAACAATTCTTCTACCTGACAATAATATATAAAATATGAAATTAAGCAAATCTCTAATAGTTATGAAGACGGATTCAATATAAGAAATTTCAAACTGTATCCTTGCTGTCATTTTCTATTTGAGAAGTGTTGAGTGAATCTTTTCCATCCTCAATATTTTAACATTCATTTAACGTATAGATTAAATCATTGCACATATTCATTACCATACTAGTATCGTGTTTGTGCGTTACAACAGCGATATATTATAAGATTGAATGGAATATGAAGAGACATTTTTATTTGACATTCACACAAAATAAAATAAATATTTAAATAAAAAAATAAAAGACACAAACAAAAAAATGGAAATTCAAATAATAAGTAAAAATAAAAGAAACATCATCAAATAAAAAGAAAGAGATCAAATATAACATGAACAAATTTCTTGAAATATCATTACGATTTAATATCTAATTTTCTCCACAAGCAAGACCGGTTATTAAACGATTTAGAAGAGAAATGATATGTAAAGAAACAAGAAAAGATATGATTAAATGATTCAAATAATAATTTTCTCTACATATATATTATTGATGAAAATTATTTTAGTAATGAAAATTTCTCTGCATATCATTTCTCTACACGAAAGTTCTACATATTATTCATTTTCTCTCCAGATCAAGATATGATTGTTTTCATCAACATAAGATCTGCTATTTATCAATCCGCAAAGATACAGTAACCCTAAACAAAGTCTGAAAAAAAAAATGATTATTTTTATTTTCATTATCGAAATTATATAGAAAAAAAATGAAACATAAATAATAGAGAAATAAGAAAATAATAGGAGTGAGGTATGTCTAAATTAAAGCCTTTTGGACTGCATCACTGTTCAAAGGATTTTTTGACAATCCAATTAATTTTTAATTGTAATGATGTATTTATCTATGTTTGAAACTTGAAAAGAAAATAATATTAGTTTTGTTTTATAATGAGAAGTCAAAAATGTACTATCTGTCTTTGGTATCTTTTTTTCTCCATAAAATCATTAAAAGAAAAAAATTTAATAAAAGATATCGGTTGACTATTTTTTTTTTTTAAGAGTTGGAAAGTATGAAAAGATTTAGCGGTTCTAATAACACTTCTTTTACTTATGACTCTTGTTTTGTTTTTTTTATTTTGAATTGTTAATTTTCAAAAATTTATATCTTCACATTAAATATATTTTAAAAGTTTATAAGAATTTGCATCTCATATTTTTTTTAAAAATTAAAAGAAAAAAATTAAAATCTGAACGATTATATATATATAATTTTCGTGATCTTTAGACAACTATATATTTTATATGTAATTAGTTGATAAGGAATATTCAAAATAACAATTGATGAAATTGAAAGTTTTATTTACTTAAATATTAAATTAAAGTAAGTTGTTTTTATGTCGTTGTTTCTTTCAAAAGATTTTTTTTTTTAAGTTTGTGAGACATGAAGGATTTGAGAAAATAATGGAGACTTCCATTTATAACAATAATGAAAATTTGTAAGAATGCATTGTGGGTTGGATTTTCAATTTGTAAACATGGAAATATTTCATTATTAATGACAGGGAGCAATTAATGCAAATTAAATTAATTAGTTATAATGGAATAATCCTGAAGTGAAAATGTATCTTTGGATGAATATGGTGACAAGCTAAATTCAGAAATAATTTAATTGTAAGAATCCAAAATAACTGTAAAGAGAAATAAAGAAACCGGCCATTTTTATTAATACCCAAAAAATAGATAATTTCAAAAATAACCTCATTTTTTTTATTAATGCCCTAACCGCTTGGAAGCGGAGCGGACCAATGTCAATACCAAACCGCCTATATAGTGGGCGGTCCACTGTTTTTTATTTTTTTAAAGTTTTTTTTAAACAGAAATTTTTTTATTTTTTGTATTGAAATATTAGAAATGTTGAATATATTTCTTTAAAAATAGATGAAATACAATATAATTTGATTTATTAGAAAAACTACAACAAATAACCTGGATCAATATTTTTCAGGCCGGATTTTTCGCGGCTGTAAGAAAAATTAACATATCTCTTTATGTGTCATTGGACAAAAATAAAAATGCTTAGATTCCGAGTTATTGATCCCGGTTCAAAAGTCACTTCTATGTAATCTAGAAAATATTACGATCCTTCTAGGACATTTAATTTATAAAAAGTTGTATCTATTTTTGAAAAAAAAATAAAAACTTTAAGTTATTTAATAATTGTTATTAAAAAAGAATTCTCAAAATAGATACAACTTTTTATAAATTAAATGTCCTAGAAGGATTATAATATTTTCTAGATTACATAGAAGTGACTTTTGAACCGGGATCAATAACTCGGAATCTAAGCATTTTTTTTTGCCCAATAACACATAAAGAGATATATTAATTTTTCTTACAGCCGCGAAAAATCCGGCCTGAAAAATATTGATCCAGATTATTTGTTATAGTCTTTCTAATAAATCAAATTATATTGTATTTCATCTATTTTTAAAGAAATATATTCAACATTTCTAATATTTCAATACAAAAAATAAAAAAAAATTTGTTTAAAAAAAAACTTAAAAAAAAACTTAAAAAAAAAAAACAGTGGACCGCCCACTATATAGGCGATTTGGTATTGATATTGGCCCGCTCTGCTTCCAAGCGGTTAGGGCATTAATAAAAAAAATAAGGTTATTTTTAAAATTATCTATTTTTTGGGGTATTAATAAAAATGGCCGTAAAGAAACATATTGCGAGAAATTTTAATATGACAAATTATGTAGCAGTTTGTGTGACGAGTTTGATTTTAACTAAATTTAGACTTTTACAAATAAAATAAATTATGTAATTAGAAGGTTAATATTCAATTTGTAAATTCATCTTTCAATCTCAGTCGTTGATAAATAAAAACAACTACATAATAATATAAGAACAGAGATACTCCATGATGAGAGAGTTTTGTGGTGTAGCCGCAATTATGGATCTAGTGATATATCTATTTAATAAGGAGAATCGATCAAAGCCATTTTGGTCAATTTTACAGCTGGCTCTTGTTGATTATCTCACGGACATATCCAATAACTTGTTACACCTGGCCATTTTCATTTAATGTCTCATGAGTCATGACCACTATATATATATATATATATATATATATATATATTCTCAGCACCGCCTATGCAATGCAATGCAATGCAATATATACACAACATCAAACTCTGCTCCAAAGCGCATACCCATTTAGTCTAAACACTCAACTCCTCTGCTTGCTCCTTCCTAAATTTACAATGACGAAAATGGCGAAAGTTTTGCTGGAAGTTGCGGGGGTGGTGGCGATTGTCGAGCTGGTGATGGCTACAAACTACACAGTCGGTGCGCCAAGTGGCTCATGGAACCTACAAACCAACTTGACACAGTGGGCTGAATCTAACACATTCAAAATTGGCGATGTTCTCAGTAAATTATTTAATTTCCTCTACAATTTAATTCAAAGTTTTATTCTGTACATAATAACTCTTGAGATACACCTTTCAAATTTGGATCTTTGTTTTTCTAATTACCCACAATTGCGGAAAGCTTTCAATTAAAATGTCACGGAATAATTAATTTCCATGAGGGACGGATTCAAGATTTTTATCGGAAACAAGAAAATATCAAATTGAATTTAAACTCATTAACAAATTAAATTAGGTACTCAATAAAAAAGAAAATACTTTAACTTATACTTTTCAATACGTTTACTTGTAATTTTTTTGAATCTCTAACCTATAATTCGAGTTACTAATCTAATTAAAAAAATATATTTTCATTTTAATTCTAAATTAATTCAAATTACAAATTAAATATCCAGAGAGAGGCAAAAAAATTTTCAGAAAAGAACAAAGTCGATCAAAACATTCCGATAACTACTAAAATTTAAAATCCAAGGGGCAGCTGCCCCCCAGATATATATGGATCCGCCCCTAATTAACATCAAAGTTTACCGTAATTGTACTTTAAAAATATAATTAAGAAGATATGCAACACCACACGAGGATCATATTACCAATGAAAACGGTTCTTCTGCTTTACTTAGACAAAACTTTGGTAAATCTTTAGTTGAAAATATATTCTTAAATTTTACATAAATATATAGTTGTATCAAAACATAGTTTCATGAAATTAATGGCTACACAATATATATTTTGTTCAGCTTTCAGCTACAGCCCATCGGAACACGACGTGCTTGAGGTGACGCGAGAGAACTTCGACTCGTGCAACACCTCCAACCCGATCTCCACACACACTGATGGCAACACCATCGTCAATCTCACTGGAGGTGACACTAGTGGAGTCATTGACCTGTCGAGCAGATACTTCATTTGCGGGTTTACCGGCCATTGCTCAGCCGGTCAGAAAGTACAAATCGACTTGGTTTTTCTGGTGCCACCCTCTCCCCCAAACTCGGCCGCCACCAGTGTCACGGCTGGTGCCGGGCTTGTATTTGGATTGGCTGCTCTTTTGGCATTTTAAAATGAGACTTGCATGACAGTGTATACTATGATTTTTCTTTTCTTTTCATCTTTCTCTACTTATTGTTGTAGGATAACTTGATCCTTGTTTTTTTTGTATACATTTTTTTTTATTGGATCTGATGTACATTATTTGTTAGATTTATTTGGAATAAAAGAGGCGTGGTTATTCATTTATATATATTCCTGTGTCTTCATATGTGTTTGTATTTAATGGAGGATTGGGGAAATTAAAATTTAAAATGTATAATGTATGGCCGGAACTTGAACTCAAGTTTTCACCATAACAAACTACAATTCTAATTACTAGATTATAACTACACGTGTGATAATTTATGAGGAAGACTGAATTATATAAAATTAAAAAAAAAATAAAGATTTGATTAAGTTTCAGTATACATAATTAAAAATTTTGAAATTATAAAAATAGCTAAACACTCCTGAACTATACATAGATCTGCTCATGTAGACATTGGATCTTAACTGTCGAGTTAATCTTCTTTTTCCAACTCAAAAAGTTCCCAAAACTAATCAAAACAAATCACGACCGTTAATTAAAGATCTACCGTCAAGAGCACTTCAGCCCAATGGAACACCATAAATAGTCATATACAATGTTCTAAATAGCGCGCCATAGTGGTACTATATCGTTTTTCTTCCATAAAAGCTATGGCGCTATGTTCAAATAGTGCCGCTATAGTGCGCTATTTCGCGCTATAGCGCCGCTATTTGGATATAGTGCAATTTTTTTAACCCGGCTGTTATGACGTGATAAACGCTATTTAAATCATTTGTCATATATAATATTTTTTTTAAAATGTCTATATTCTTAGTAAAAGATTAGAGAGAAATTGACAATATATTAAATTATCTAGTTAATCTTTAGTCTTAATTTATTCACTTACAATATATAGGCACAAAATTTTCTAGATGTTAACTAATGTAAGAACCTTTTTGTCATTTGTAAAATAAGGGATGACTTTTCTGTAATTACAAAGAACAAAGAAGCATCAAGTCATTGTCTCGATATCATTATCTAAAAAGATTTTTTTTTATTTTTTTTTTGCCATAATTGGCCGTAGACATCATCTAATAAATAGTTTTACGTGCTAATGAAGGAAGGTTTTGATAGAATCAAAGACTACTTCAATTGACTCTAAAAAAAAAGTGACTAGTTCAATCCACGTTGATTGAACCAACCGCAACTCTAACACCTTGTTTGGGTAGAGAGAAGAGGAAGGGAGGGAATGGAAAGAAAAAAAGATTTTCTGTTCAATCATTTTTTATTGAAAAAAAGGAGATTTTTTGTCCAATCATTTTTTATTGACAAAATTATACATGTATTTATTTATTATTTTATATATGATACTTATATAATTATATAATTTAAAATCAAATTTGTAGAGAAAAATAGTTAAATACTATATTTATCTACAAGATAACACAAGTGAACTTTAGTATAGTGGTAAGAATTTTGGCACCAACAGAACCTAATTGGGTTCGAATCTCACCTTCAACAGAAAAAAGGGTGCGCGGTGCACAGGCTCGGTCCGCAGGCACCGTGCGTGGTTCAGAGGCACGATCTACGGGTGCGGTGCGCTTTTAATGGGCGCTGGGATCATATGTGGCGCGACCAGTACATGCTTATGTGTTAAAGCGCATAATTTGAAAATTTTGTCTATGTGCGATCTGGAAATTCAATGGCTGAGCATCTTTTCAAAAAAAAATAAATAAATAAATTAGGACCTTTGCAGGATCTAGATATTAAGCTACTTAATAAGAATGAGAGATTATTGTAATGATTTCAAATTGTCGAGTTAATCATATCTTCTCTTTTCAACTCAAAAAGTTCCCAAAATTAATCAGAACAAATCACGACCATAAAAAGTCATACATAATATATATTTTAAAATGTCTTACAGTGACTGTCAGATTTGAATAGTCATATATATAACTTTTCAACTTTTCTTGAAAGCTCAATTAGCTAATTATAGCTAAATACAAATTATAATTTTGCATTTATATATTCTTAGTAAAATATTAGAGAGAAATAGGCAATATATTAAATTATCTAGTTAATCTTTAGTCTTAATTTATTCACTTACAATATATAGGCACAAAATTTTCTAGATGTTAACTAATATAAGAACCTTTTTGTCATTTGTAAAATAAGGGATGACTTTTCTGTAATTACAAAGAACCAAGGAGATTGGAGCATTTACAATAATTATTAGGAAAAAATTTCAGTGTACCCATACAAACTTTATGCCGAAATTTTTAAATATACCATACCAAAAAAATAAATAAATAAAACAACAACGTTTTCTTAAAAATTCAAATTTTAACACGGCCTCATCTCCTAGATGCGGTCCATTTTTTTTTTCTTTCCTTCTTGTACAGCAGTTCAATCTGAACAAAAAAAGAGGTGACTACATCTAGGGGATGTAGCCCGCAAAAAGGTGGCCACACCTAGGGGATGTGTCCGTGTCAAAATTTGAATTTTTCAAAAAACACAATTGTTTGGTTTTTTTTTTCGAATATGGTATTTTTAAAAATTATGGAACTTTCAAAATAATCAATATTTCCATCAAAACGCTGTAATATCGAACATCTTCATCAAAACTTAACATTCTTTCTTCTATCCTCTTTTATTAATTTAACTTTCTATTTTGTTAATTTAAAAATAAAATTGACAAATATACCCTCTCTTATTCCTTCATTCCTTCTTATTTCTGTGCCGAGATGTTTGAAAATTTGCTACTAAACTTCATTTATCATTTCCTGGCAAGGAAGAAGAAGAAATAAGAGAAGGATATATTTGTCATTTTTATTTTTAAATAATTAAATAAAAATTAAATTAATAAAAGGGATAAAAGAAAGGATGTTAAATTTTGATGGGATATTGGATATTAGGAATGAAATCTGCTGCGATTCGAATTTGATGAACAGTACTTTGCAATCCCTGCTTTTTCAAATCCAACCATTCAACTTTTTCTATGCACGCATCTCCAAACAACTAGTTTTTTATGCACGCATCTCAAAATAAATCAACAGTTGGATTTAAAAAAGCAGGGATTGCAAGGTACTGTTCATCAAATTCGGATCGCAGCAGATTTGTTTCCTGGATATTATAGCGTTTTGATGGGATATTAGCTATTTTAAAAGTTTGCATGGATCCACTGAAATTTTTTCCAAATTATTATTACTGTCAATTGTAATTAGCTCATGCGATAATTTAGACATATTGCTAATTTCGCAATCCTCCACATCAATGCAAATAAAATTATAGTTATCACGTCGATATTTGCGATTGCTTCACATTTTAGATTGAAATGTTCTCATTTCGAATCCGACCCATTCTTACGGTCAACACTAGTTGGTGGGGAAGCAACAATTCTTCTGACTTACACACATGCATGAAAAAAATAACAATATGAAGTGAACCAAATCTGTTCACATTCTTGATTCTTCATATAACTCCGCGTGATTGGTAATCGAAATGCCGCATGTTTCCTTGTTATATCAATTTAGAAAAGAGAACATGTCAAAGCCATTTTGGTATAGTCAATTTCCCCAGCTGCCTTGTTGGCTTCCACATATATTCCAACTACTCCCCACACCTATTTCCATTTCAATTTACCATGACCTATTCCCATGCAATGATATGCAATGATATGCAATATAAATACAACATCAAACTCTGCTTCAAAGTGCAAAGCCAGTAGTTGGTCTAATTATTACTAGTTAGCATTTATCCTTCAAGACCAAAACAATCAACTCCTCTCCTTGCCCCTTCCTTTCCAATTAATTTAAAATCTTTACAATGATGAAAATGGCGAAAATTTTGCTGGCATTTATGGCAGTGGTGGCAATCGCCGACCTAGCGATGGCTGCAACCTACACGGTCGGTTCGCCAAGTGGCTCATGGGACCTACAAACCAACTTCACACAGTGGGCTGAATCTAACACATTCCACCCCGGCGATGTTCTCAGTAAGTTATTTTTCCAGTTTTAAATTTGAATATTTTTTTTTATATATGCCCCTAATTGCTAATTATCCACAATTTCTGAAAGCTTTAATATAATAGTTATATCTAAACATAGCTTCATGAACTAACGGCTACATTTTTTGTTCAGCCTTCACCTACAGCTCATCGCAACACGACGTGCTCGAGGTGACACAAGCAAACTTCGACTCATGCACCGCCTCCAACCCGATTGCCACGCATAATGATGGCAACACCGTTGTTACTCTCTCTGCAGTGGGGACCAGATACTTCATTTGCGGAATTACCGGTCACTGTTCAGGAGGCATGAAAGTACAAATCAACGCAGTCTCCGGATCCACCCCTTCACCGGCACCAACTTCTGGTGGGCCCACCTCTTCACCAGCACCACCTTCTGGTGGGGCCACACCGCCATCCTCTGTCCCTTCCACACCTGGTTCGAACTCTCCCGCCACATCTCCGCCTGGCGGCTCTACCCCAGACTCAGCCGCCTCCAGTGTCACGGTTGGCGCCGGGCTTGTATTTGGGTTGGCTGCACTTTTGGCATTTTAAAATAACACTATATGGCAGTATTGATTTATTTATTTTTTCCTTTTTGATTGGATGATTTATATACATGATTTATTTGATGTTTATGTGGAATAAAAGAAGCGTGGTTATTCCTGATCCTGTGTCTTCATTCTGTATTCATTTTTTTTTTTTTTTTTTTTTTTTTTTTTTTTTTTTTTATTTGTTGTTGTTGTTGTTGTTGTTGTTGTTGTTGAGAAAACTGTGAACGACTTGTCGCACAGGCTTCTATTCGATTTAAATTAGGGAAAGTAATTTAAACTAAATCAATCAGTCGTAAAAGTTTCGGCTGAAGATTTGAACATAGTTTTCACTTCATGCAGCACATGAACTATAGAATTAAAACACCGATGCATCTGGTTCTTGCGCTGCATGAAGCTAAAACTAATCTGTTAAAATCTTTTACCAAAGTTTCTTGAGGTAGTTGTCATAGCTTAACTCTAGCTAGGTGTCAGTGTCATCTTGTTTTAATTTTACAGTAGGATCTACCAAATTTTAAATTTCATTTAAGAAAAGAGAGCTAGCTGGGTTAGACTTAGACCAGGTCCGTTTCGAAGCAGCCTCACACATTGTTAAATTGTCATACTAGTACACACACTAGTTAATAGTGTCGAAAAAAAAAAATTAAGAGCAAATGTTGAACCAAATTTCCCGCGTTAAAACCCCGTAATTAGTAGTTAATTATCAGTGTGACTGGATCCGGTAAATCTCCATGACCTATATATATATATATATATTCAAACTGAAAAGAAATTCACATGTTATTTTGGCAAAGATAATTTTGACAACATTAATATCAAAGTTCTAAATAGCGATTATCGATCGCATCATCACGGAAAAGCTAAATAAAAAGCTATCGCGAATAAACGTAATTATAGCGAAAACTATCCTACATAACGTTTTTCTTTAAATTATATTTTATATTTCCACTAATGATCAATATTATCTAAAGTCTTATATAGTGATAAATAACACAAAATTGATTAAAAAATTAGAATAAATAATTTTATAAAATATCATTCTTTCAAAAACCATCAAACAAAATACTCCTTAAAAATAATCGTCAAAATGCCCTTATGGACCGGTTTCCCTCTACCCCCCACCTCCCTCCGAGTTACCATCTCCTATTTTTCCTTTCTCTTTTCTTAACTATTTTTGATGACTTATATTGTTTTATATACGACTCCCCGCTTTTTATTTTCTTATATACTTTGGTGAGGTAGACGCATTGCTCGTAAGATAAACGAATTTTAAAGGTTCAGATTTATCATTTGAAACCGATTTAATGGGTTTTGGAGTTAAGCTCACCAAACATTTTGGTGAGCTTAAGAACACCCTAGTTCTACTCCGCCCTATGAGTAGAACTAGGGGTTCTTAAGCTCACCAAAGTATTTGGTAAGCTTAACTCCAAAACTCATCAAATAGGTTTCAAATAATAAATTTGAATCATTGAAATCCGTCTACTTTACCAGTGATGTACCTACATGTAAAAATTTTAAACATTCGAATTAATTTAGTATAAAATCAAGCTGTCAAAAAACGTTCAAAAAATAAATGCACTAAAATTAATTTATTAACCTTCTAATTTTGACCAATTGACTTTATACTAAATTAATTCGAATGTTTAAAATTTTTTACATGTAGACACATCACTTGTAAGGTAGACGGATTCCAACGGTTCGAATTCGTCATTTGAAACTGATTTGATGAGTTTTAGAGTTAAACTCACCAAATACTTTGGTGAGCTTAAGAACACCCTAGTTCTACTCTTATCCTATAATAGAAACTAACAGGCCATTTTATTAGTTTTGATAGCATGTAACGCTCTGTTTTTATAAATAAATTTATTGGTTACATACAACAATTTTGTTATTATATGATATGGGTCAACATGCCATTTTGTTAGTTTGATAAACATGTATTGACGTGATTTTTAGTAGAATTTCAGTAATAAGTGTGTCATTCAACAGTGATTTTTTTTTTTTTTTTTTTTGCAAGGAGCACAAGTTATGGCTATTAAACAAGTACAATTTTGAATATATGATCTAATTGGGACCTTACGAGATATGCAATAAAATGAAATAGTAAATTGAGATGATGCACTTATCTGTGTGTTCTTGGTGAGATACTGAGATGATATGTGTATCGGTATAGCAATGCAGTGATATAAACTGATATGGAATAATAAAGAGTTATGATCAACACAAACTGCTATGATCAAATTTTGAATCATCATATGTTTTTCCTAAATTTTAAAAATGAATTGTCTTTATCATTTTCAAAACAAAAAAATCACATCCAGAGCTCGAAACTTTGTTAGATTTTTAAAGTCCGTTGTTTTCATATATAAATTTTGAATCATCAACAAAAAAGTGTGACTATGAGGATTAAATATTAATTTAAAGTTCTTTTTTTTGTGGGATTGACTTTTGACTATATAATTAAATTTTGCATCTAGAAAACATTGTATTTTTGGGCACAGTCTAACACAATTTTGTATTATTGTGAAACTTATGAAAATAGTGAAGAGAAGAAATGAGAAGCAAAAAAGAAGGGTGTAACTGGGAGAGAAGAAGAGGGAGGGGGAGGAGAGAAAAATTGAGGTTTACAAGGGTATTTTGACAAATATTTTTGAGGGATAATTTGTTTGATTTTTTTTTAAAAATGACATTTTATAAAATTTCTCAATTATAATATTTATATTGAACTAGTACAAAGTTCAAATTGCTATATCTTTAATAATATCATAAACTATCTATCTTTTTCTATTCAAAATAACCTAACCATCATGACATAAACTATATATCGTTTTCTATTTAAAAAAAATAAACAACATAAGCATCATGGTATAAACTATCTTTTTCTATTAAAAAAACAAAAGCAATCCGGATCTTGAAAAAATTGATCCTTAAAAAAAGTTTCAGTTTGGACCTTTAAATAAAAATCTATGTAGCATAGTGTACGCTATAGCGTGTAGCGCAAATAGTGGACTATTATTACTGCTATAGCGATCGTAGCTAAAATAGCGCACTTTTATTTCATAGCTTCGCGTTTAAGGTCCGAAACGCTATAGTGCGTTATTTAGAACACTAATTAATACTGATTTTTCAAAATAAAATAAAATTTCCAATATAGTTGTTGGACATATTAGATATATGACTAGTGATCCAATTACACCCTTTTTTGGTGACACCGAATTACACTCTATATTTTCAAAATCCAAATACGTTCAACATGATGGATATGTTAAAATGTGCTTGCAGATCAAATTTTATATTTTTTTTGAATTTTTTTACTATTTATTAAGATGGGTACAAAAATTAAATGGTCTGAATATAATGATTTTGTTAAATACTTAATAAATAGTAAAAAATTTCCAAAAAAGATAAAATTTGATTTGCAAGCACATTTTAATATATACATTATGTTCAACTATTTAGATCGACTATTTTAACTTTAAAAACTTTGAAAATCGAGAGTGTAATTCGATGTCACAAAAAAAAATATAATTGAATCCCTCCTCTAGATATATATCGTCCAAAAATTCAAATTGCATACAACTTAAATATTATATAAAAATAGATCAAACATTATTAATTTCAAAATGTCGAATTTCTAAACCGCAAGTCAAAACATCAATCTTTGAATCAATCATTTAATAAAATTTAATAAATATAAATCAAGGTATGAGTATGAGGTATATCTAATTTAATGAGTAGAACTAGGGTGCTCTTAAGTTTACCAAGTTACTTTGTAAAATTTTTTTTTTTTTAAAATGCTTAGTAGAAGCTATTAAGTTTGGAAAATAGATGTAATTAGTACAACAAAATGCTAACAGCTAGATAACAACAAAATAAAAAAAACTGCTACCCCTTACAAATATACATCAATTTCTTATTGTAACCCTCCCTCTTATAGCACATCTCAACCATAACTCATCTTTCTGATCAACAATGCTAAATTCTTCAGAGATAACCTCCTCTTCTTGGAAATGAACTCATTTCTTTCCTTCCAAATGCCTCAAAGAACACTCATGAATCTTGGAAATGAACTCATTTCTCCTCATGCGTTGTCAATTTGTAAAATCTCCAAGAGGTGTCCCAAGTATTCTAAACTGTGTCTGATCGGAACAGTAATTATAAAATTTATTGGATTAACTTCAAATGATAAACTTAAACTGTTGAAATCGATCTACTTTACAAGTAATACGTCTACATACAAAACAAATAATTTTTCAATAAATTTTGTATAGGTCAAGTGATAAAAAAATGTTCAAAAATGCATTAAAATTAATTTATAGATATTCTAATTTTGACTGCTTGAATTTATACTAAATTAATTCTAAAATTTAAAATTTTCACATGTAGACACATCACTCGTAAGATATATAAGTTTCAACAGTTTGGATTCCTCATTTGAAGCCAATCCAATAGGTTTTATAGTGAAGTTCATAGGACTTGCTGAACTTAAGAACACCCTAGTTCTAGTGTGTGTTGTGATCACTAAGAGGACTCAATGAGCAAAACTTCAAAATCTATTGAATTAGTTTCAAACAATGAATTCAAATCGTTGAAACCGAACTACTTCACGAGTGATACGCGTACACACAAAATTATAAAATTCTGAAATTCATTTAGTACAAAATCAAAGCGGTAAAAAATAATGAAAAATGAATCCATTAAAATATGTTATAATCTTTTTTTAGTACTTGACTTTATACTATATAAATTCGTAGATTTAAAATTTTTATA
The DNA here is from genome assembly GCA_033356055.1 of Carex pumila. Lineage (NCBI taxonomy): Eukaryota > Viridiplantae > Streptophyta > Magnoliopsida > Poales > Cyperaceae > Carex > Carex pumila. The sequence goes on along the minus strand of JARJHM010000006.1, from coordinate 551,470 downwards.
TGTACATCCATCATTTGTGAAGTAGATTGATTTTAATAGTTTGATACGTCGTTTGAAGTTAATCCGATAAATTTTGAAATTATGCTCATCAAGCCGTATTACTAACTTGCTCAGATTAATATATGAAATTAATTATTTTATTTGTGGTGATTTGTTAATTAATATATAGATAGATAGATAGATACACAGACAGAAAGACCATTGTCTTGTATTTGATAGTCACTAACTTAATTTAAAAATAAAATTATCTCCGTAATATATATTTTTTTTTTCCGAAACAAGTTTGAAAAGCGGTTGTATAGTTAAATTATATGATAAGTAATAATAATAATTTATTTGAAAACAACAGTAATCACGACATAGTTCGTCAAAACAAAAATAATTTAGGATATTGATATGTTTGCCGGATAAGACTTGTCTCGTGATTCATTTATTGAATGGTTTGAAAGTAATTACAATTTTTAAATTACATCAGATAAAATTATATAAAAAAAAATTATTAACATAACGAACACATCTATTTTTAACGGCCCATGTTTTTATAGTTATAGTAGTATCTACTATAACTATATATATGTGAATAAGTACATGTTTTTATCGTTGTTGATGATGACGAGATTGCAAAGAGTTGTCTTATTCCTCTTCTCTTTCTTCTTCTCCTTTCCCTTCTTCTTCTTCCACCTCTTTGAGTGGTGACTATCTTGAGCTGGTTGATTCAATTCCTGATCCGGTTTGATTCAATGCCCTCTTCTTCCTCCTCTCTAAGTAGTGACTGTCTCGGTCCAGTTTGATTCAGTGCTTTTCAGTTGCAAATTCCTCTGGGTGGCGTCGATTTTGGAAAGAAGAAGACGTTCCGTTCTTAAGGAATGACTCGATATGATGTACTCCGCCAGCCATGCAACTCGAAAAATTACTGCTACGTCTACATTCCTAGAGAAGAAAATCAGAAGGTCCACTTACTTACTAATCGGGTACGAATAGACCAATTTCACATTCTATGGCTTTACGTATCTGTTATTTTCTGACATAGCAAATAATATGATTTTACAAGTAGCTCAATGTATAGGTTTTCATATTCTTTTTATTTTAATAAAAAAAAATCTATGTAATAAATATCTTGTATATCGTTGGATCAATGCAATCGCCTACGGACTTTCAACCGAAAAAATTAAAAACAAAAACAAATATGATAATGATAGCTTCAGTTTATTTTTTTGATAAGAAATCCATTCTATTTAATTTCGAAATGTTGATTTCATGCTTCTCCAATCTCCATAAAAAATGCAAAAGTCATGGAAAGAAAAAGAAAATCACAATAAAAATGAGGTTGGTCATTTGAAAGATTAGTAGCCTCTTAATTTTCAACAGATCTAGGTAATACACGCAATGACTTTGAACAGGGGTCAGCGCCTCAGCGGTTATCTTAGCTGCTGTCATTGTCAATGAATCGTCTAGATGGAATCAATAAATATAAGTCGGTTCGGGTTAATTTGTGGATAAGCGGTGTAAATGTGTAATTATCTCCAAAGGCCCAAAGCCCGTTTGGTGTTAATAGGCCCATAATTACAAGTGATAATTAAATTGTGCATGGAAGGTGCAGCCTAGCTTTATCATATCTATATTAAAAATACAACAAAAATACCTTCATCAACGCTACGGCGGAGGGGAGAGCGACGGTCGGATGTCAACTCAGAACTGTTTGTTTATGCAGAATTATTTTTTAATCTAGTAATAAAAGATAATATTTTCTATGTTAGTGATGAAGAGCTCAGCAGGTCTGAAAGAAAATATAGTTTTAACTATTTTGAATGATAGATTAAATCACTATTTTTTATGATCCATATTTTAAGAACAGATGAATTTCTATTAAATTTAAAATAGTCAAAAATTAAAATATATAAAATGTTGGTTTAGTTTATTGGTACACCAGAATTTGCACCATTAGAACTTGTGCAGCTCGGTCGGTTTGATCCAGTACCCTCTTTCTTTTCCTCTTTGAGTGGTGACTGTCCTGATTGATTTAATTCAGTGTCTCTCAGCTGTGATTTTGGAAAGAAAAAAAGATGTTTCATCCTCAAAGAAGAATGTGATGCAGCATAGTCCGCCAATAATGTTAATTGAGTACAAATAAACTAATTTGCATTCTTTGACTTCACATATATATTATTTCAAGATATTACAATTAAATTAGATAATTTTACAAATAACGTAATGCATGTATAAGTTTTTATGTTTTTTTTTTATTTAACAAAAAAAAACTATGTAACAGCTACGCTGTCTTTTATATCATTGAATCAATGCAATCCTTACGGACTTTCAATCAAAAAAAATTGTGCAGCCCCAGTTAAGTGGGAGTTCTTTACGGTTGACTAACTGGTTGGGAAGCAACAATTCTTCTACCTGACAATAATATATAAAATATGAAATTAAGCAAATCTGTTCACATTATTGATTCATGTACATTTAAATAATTATGTAACGAAACATATAGCTCCGCGTGTACAGCACTACAGCGTGATATATTGGTCATAGACGATGACATGCCGCATGTTTCCATGCTATATCTATTAAAAAAGGAAAAAGAAATCAAAGCCAAGCATTTTAATTGGTCAATTTCACAGCCTCCCCTAGTTGAATATCTGACGGACGACATATATCCAACTACTTTTTACACCTGGCCATTTTCATTTAACATGTCCCATGACCTCTATATATATATAATCTCAGCACCGCCTATGCAATATATATATACAACATCAAATTCTGCTCCAAAGTGCATATATAGCCATTTAGTCTAAACACTCAACTACTCCTCTGCTTGCCCCTTCCTAAATTTACAATGGCGAAAATGGCAAAAATTTTACTAGCAGTTGCGGCGGTAGTGGCGGTTGTCGAGCTGGCGATGGCTACAAACTACACGGTCGGTGCGCCAAATGGCTCATGGAACCTACAAACCAACTTGACACAGTGGGCTGAATCTAACACATTCCACGTTGGAGATGTTCTCAGTAAATTATTTTCCTCAACAATTCTAAATGAAATTTCAAAGTTTTATTCTGTACATAAAAAATCTATTCTTAAATTTTAATGAAATATGTATGTATCCAAGTATGTATGTATGTATGTATGTATGTTAATTAAAACATAGTTTCATGAAATATAATTTTAACGGCTACACAATATATTAATTTGTTCAGATTTCAGCTACAACCCATCGGAACACAACGTGCTCGAGGTAATGCAAGCGAACTTCAACTCGTGCAACACCTCCAACCCGATCTCCACACACACTGATGGCAACACCGTCATCACTCTCACTGAAGTGGGGTCCAGATACTTCATTTGCGGGTTTACCGGCCATTGCTCAGCCGGTCAGAAAGTACAAATCAATGTGGTCTCCGGATCCTCCACTTCACCGGCTCCAACTTCTGGTTCGACCTCTCCGGTTGCATCACCACCCGGTGACTCCCCCCCAGAATCGGCCGCCACTAGTGTCACGGCTGGTACCGGGCTTGTATTTGGATTGGCTGCTCTTTTGGTATTTTAAAACGAGACTTGCATACATGACAGTGTATACTAGTGATTTTTTTTTTCTTTTCATTTTCTCTACTTATTGTTATAGGATAGCTAGCTTGATCGATCCTTGTTTTTTATATACTTTTTTATATTGGATCTCACATACATTATTTGTTTGATGTATTTAGAATAAAAGAGGCGTGGTTATTCATTTATATTCCTGTGTCTGTATTCAACGATTTTTTTTTTTTTAGAGAAAACTGTGAACGACTTATTGTTTGGGTTTTTCCTATAGAATTCACATCCCCTCAGGTTACCTGACCGAGTACAGTTGAATCGGACAGTTTAAAATTGAAATTTTTAAGTTGGCACGAATCTCAAAGCACAAATAATGCCGCTACGGGGCCCCCTAATTAAGCCATCATCGAACAAGCACTGGCTGAGATTAAATCTGAACCATCCATTACAATTGTGTGAGTCAGGTACCTGAGAGGATATGGATCCTTGTAATATAGGGTAATTAATTAACGAGTGAGTCTATGGTAATATGCTTATTACGATTTGTTATCGTGCTACGACTTTATATTTGAGTTTTCAAATACTAACGGTCGATCCGAACCGTTCATCTTGTTCTCCATATTAATATGTGTTTGGAGACCAAATTTTACATTTTTTGAAAATTTTTTACTATTTTTTTAGATTTATTAAAAATCACTGTTTTTGGATGGTCCAGAATTTTCAGATAAAGTGATTTTCTAAATATCTAAAAAAATAGTAAAAAAATTTCAAAAAATATAAAATTTGGTCTCCAAACACATATTAATATGAAAAACAAGATAAAATGGTTCGGATCGACAGTTAGAATTTAAAAACTCAAATATAAAACCGTAATGCGATAACAACCTGTGATATGCATAGTACCATAGACTCACTCTTAATTAATTAACTGGTAGAACAGTAGGAGTCTAGCTAAGAGATATATATGAAACCTTGAATTTATGTTAAGAAAAGAAATTGAGGTGGTTAGTTGCACACGTTAGATCGCCATATCCTTTTCGAAGCAGCCTCACAAGTCACACCACAAGTGACACGTACTGGTTGTATTGAAAGAAAAACAAAAACGAAAAAACAAATGTTGTTCCCCGATTGATTAACCAGCGTTTAAAAACCCCGTAATTAGCGATGTGACATATATATAATCCAGTAAATTTCCGTCACTTGATAGCGATTATTTTGACAAATATTAATACCAATTTTTCAAAAATAATTCAAACGTATATGAAAATAGAAAGTAAATTTAAGTACCGAAATTTTTATTAATATCCAAAATACATATTAAATTTCAAAAACTACGCAGGTTTTCGCCTTTTTTTTTTTTTAAAACTATCCAAACCTCAAATTTTTTTTACCAGTTCCAACTCAACTTTCTGCAAAAAATATAAAGGTTAGAGGCTTTCGCAAACCGCAAAAAAATATTTGTGGACTCCTCGAACCGCAATTTTTTTTGCGGTTTTAGCCAAAACCGACAATTTTTTTTGCTGTCTGAGGCATTTTCCTTATAAAACGAACAAAGCAGGATCCATATTCTCACTCAGCAAACAAAATTTGGATTGAAGAGAGAAAAAAAAGGTGAACAAAAATATTTTGAATTGTAATTTCTTTTGCAGAAAGTATGGCTGAAAACTATAAAAAAAATTTACAGTTTGGATAGTTTTTGGAAAATGCGAAAACTTGAGTAGTTTCTGAAATTTAATATGTGTTTTGGATATTAATAAAAATTTCGGTTTAAGTACGTCATTGGACATATAAATAATCTAATATTTATCAAATTTCATACAACTTAAGTGTTGTTTGATGATGTTTCAAAGATAGTCGAAATTTCTAGCGCAAGCCTAATTATCAACCATTTTCAATCGTTAGATCAAATATTAATTATTCTCAAATTTAATCATATATGGATTGAAATTACCTGACATTTTACTAATAAATATTTGTCAATATGTGAGTTATACGGCATCTCATTATTTATTTTGTCGAAATAAAATCCGTCTGGTTAGGTTAACTAGTTAACTTTAAAATAAATAAATAAATCTGATGGAAAGCGGGTTTCACTCAACAATATGATAATGAGATCTTCACTTTTAAATTTTTAGATATCAATTCCATTTAATTTCGAAATGTTGACTTCGTGCTTCTCCATCAAAAATAAAAGTTGAAAATTATAATACAGGTGTCGTCATTTGTCAACAACAGTTTTATACACATATGAATATGATACAAGAGCGACATATTATTGACATTAGTGGTTTGCCAAATCTCTAACGGGTTCAACCCGTTTTGCACGGCCCGTACCCGTTACCCGAACTACCCGTACTCGTTGTCCGGGTACAAACGGGTAGACGGGTAGACGGATACGGATAATAAACGGACCGGACAACATAATTCGAAAAAAAACCCGTTATACTCGTACCCGTCTACCCGCCTACCCGCATACCCGTACCCGTACCCATTACCCGTACCTGACCCGTTTCACTTCAAAAAAATTTGAATTTTTTGAATTTTTTTGAAAAAAAACAGAAAAAAAAGAGAAAAAGACAGAAAAAAAAACCGAGCGGACCGGACCCGTACCCGGATACCCGGATCCGTACCCGCGGTACCCGTACCTGTCAACCCACAACGGGTACGGGTAATAAACAGACCGGATAGAGGTTTTGAAAAAATTACCCGTCTACCTGTTACGGATTTTACCCGTACCCGACCTACCCCTTTACCCGTCCTACCCGTTACCCCTAACCGGTAACCCGTTAGCAAACCCCTAATTGACATTGGACATTCAAAGTTAGGTTGGTCATTTCAAATATTGATGGCCTTTTTTCAACATATGAAAATTTTGTGGATTGATTGCTATCAATGCGTCAATCTCCGTGCCCTCGTCTACACGCAACGAAGCGAGAGATTATCCTACAATAGGGGTGTTCAAACGGTTCAGTTTGTTCAGTTTTCAATCCGAGCCATTTTAACTGAATAGATCTGGACCGTCTGATTGAGATCCGCATTAATATTAAAGGGCCCCGTGTGTCATAGGCGTGAGCCAGATTGGCTCCGATCCTGAGCAGACGGCCGAGATGCTTTAAAATCAAAAGATTCTCTTTTGAGTTAATGCAGAAGATGCGGACTCATTTTAACCCTAATCTACATTCTTATCGGGCTTCGACAGAGAACATATATATTTTTTTTCATGTTCCACGTTCTAACACATTATTTTCGGTTTAAATGAATTGGGTCGGTTGAAATTTTGAATTATTTTGGTTTAAATATATCGGTTCGGTTTAGACTTTTCAAAACCGAGTAAACTGAACTGATCAAATTATATTAGTTCAAGTATGATTTATATTTTTGTTTGGTTCAATCATTGCTTTCTTTCTTTCATTTTCGCTTAAATATTTTATAACTCTATATATTTTGTATAGACCTGAACAACTTGTGTATGAATGTGTATTTTTCATTAATAATGACACCAAATAGGGTTTACTTTGAATCAAACAAACTAAAATTTACTTCGGTTTGCTTCCAGTTCTTAATCGGTTTATCAGTTTGACTTTATTTTTGAAACCAAAAAAAATAAAATTATTATTTTAGTTCGGTTTTAACCGAAACGACTGTTTGAACACTTGTATTCTACAAAGTATATACATATATTCTGCACTGATTGAACACCTTTTGCGCCCCAAAAACCAAAAGGGCCCCCAAAAAGAAGATATATTAAATAATTAAAACCTAATAGACCACAAACAAGTGTTGTTCACGTTGCTGGCCCACAAAGATAGGTCCTTCATTAAGAAACAAAATTCTCTGCCCTCCGGGGGCAGGAAATTCCTACTTCCAGAGTCTCTGTTGGATGGGACCGAGGTGGGACCGATTACTGTTTAGGATTTAACTTTTTGTTACTGTTTTTAAATGGCCTCCACCCGCAGAGACTCTGGGAGCAGGAATTTTCTGCCCCCCAGGAGGCAGAGAATTCGGTCTCCTTCATTAAACCTTGATATAGAGGTCCCATGCCTAGTGATTAAAAGGGAAGAAAAAAAAGTAAGATTCAATAGGGTTCTGCGGTTCACATTCAACAGGGTTCAAACAAAAAAAAAGAGCTAATTTTCTAAGAGCTAGTCCGCCAATTCTAAGAAATAAATTAGAAAACAAGAGATTGAGGGAAATTAAAAAAAAAATAGAAACGAGGGATCGAGGAATTGAGTAAAATTAGAAATCTAGTCCACTGTCTATAAGAAATAAATTAAAAAAATAGTTTTTTCTATGTAAATTGATAAACGAGGAATTGAGGGAAAAAAGAAATTAAAAAACTTAGATTTTTTCATGAGTCACGATTTCGTTCTGTGACAACGAATGTGAGGCAAAGTCTTGATTGAGCAAGGCAGAAATGGAGACGGCGTCTGGTCGGGGCGAACCCAAAACAGCAACGCATCAACATTATGTCTGGACTTGGTGAGGCAAGGTGACAACCGCGGCCTCTGAATTAGACTGCTGACGGCCCAATGATGCATTTGGTCATCTGTCTCAGGTTTTATCCTTCTATTACTTTGTTTTATTTTTAATTTAAAACAATGTTTCATAGAAAATATGCATTAGGTAGCAAAAACAAAAACAAAATAAGAGAGAAGAAAAAATAAAATCTCAAAAAAGTTTCATTCAAAAGTTTTGGAAAAAAATTAAACTACAAAATGAGTCTTTGGAAAACCAAGTTGAAAGTAAGGTGCACGAAGAAACAAGAAATATATATGAAAGTCAAAATGAGGTAAATAAAGAGGAGTTAAATCAAAATAATAAATGTGTCTAAAAATGAAAAAAAAAACAAAAGATTTTGAGAGATATTGATTTTATGTTCCTCATATTTTGTATAATATATTGGCATATTAATAAAAAAAATTGTACATAATGAAGGTTCAAATTTTTATTTCACCCCCGGCCTCAAAATCATCAGGACCGGCTCTGTCTATTTATACTGAATTATTTAGAATATAAAGGAGGTTTATTTGAGATTCATGTCAGATTAAAAAGGATAATTCAAATCTCAATCTACACGATCAGGTCAGGTATTTGTGTTGGATTTGAATTAGGGATGTAAAAGGTCATGATGTGGGGATACGTCATTACATGCTGTGACTTGCGTATCAAATGACTAGTTTTTAGAAACTTGACACGATATGACACGTTACGTAATCACGTTAGTCAAAACATAATTAGAACTGTTAAATCTTAATCAAATAATAAATTTAAATTATGAAAAAACAATTAATTATAATTAAATGTGACAAATATAATTAATCACAACATAATTAATGTAGAGTCCAACTAGTATGACATCGGTGTCACATGACACTAACTTCAAAATTGATTGAATAAAGTTTAAACAACTAATCCAAACAGTTCAAACCAATTTACTTTATGAGTGATGCGTTTACATGCAATTTTTTTATATTTTGGAGTTATTTTAGTATTAAACCAAACGGTAAAAATATTGAAAAATGAATATATTAAAATTAACTTAAAAACTCCCACATTTGACTACTTGACTTGGTATCAAATAAATTCAAAATATTATAAATTTTATATGTAAACGCACAACTAATGAAGTATATATATCAGTTTGAACAATTTAAATTCACTGTTTTAAGTCAATTTGATAGATTTTAAAATTAATATTATATAGATTGAAATAATATTAATGTTATACTAGTCAGACTCACTAATTTATCATTACTATTTATATGTCATGACCGTTTTTTTTTTTTAATTTAATGACAACACAGTACAACACGTAAAAAGGTGACTTAGACATAGCACGGCGCGTCTGAATTGATGAAGAAAGGACAGCGGTCAGCGGTTATATTAATGTCACTGTCAATGAGATCTGCTAAATGAGATAAAGCCAGCGATAATTATCAGTTGTGAAAATGTGGCCTTCTCAGATCTATAATACCCAATCTAAGAGTAATTATATTGTCTTTCTTGAATCTGTTTCTCCAACAAATTTTTTTTTTCACGTGATCAAAATTTACTCTCTTTAATTTTTTTCTAAAAAGAAAAATCAACACAACTCAAAACTCACTCTGTTTTTCTCCTCTACTGCTCGCCACCAGCTACCCATGCCGATGGTTGTGATGGCGGTCAAGATCCGACGAGGGGAGCGTGGTGCACCGTCGAGATCCAGCGAGTAGAAAGTGGTGCACTGTCGAGATCCGGTGAGGAGAGCGTAGTGCACCGTCGAGATTCGACGAGGAGAGCATGGTGCACGGTAGAGATCTGGCAAGGAGAGAGTAGTGCACCGTCGAGATTTGGCGGGGAGAGCGTGGTGCACCATTGGAGGGAGTCCATGCTAGCCCAGCGAAGATTGTCACAGTGCAACATATGAATACTTCAGTTGTTAAATATGCATACTTCATGTTACATATGAATACTTCTTGGAAGAGGTGGGATGAGAGAGATGAATCTGACTTTGAATTTTGAATTGTATAAATTATTTCGAACATGTGTGAATACTTCGTAATCGTCAGTATGAATAATTCTTTAGTTAAATATGAATACTTCATTATTTTATATAGGCATACTAGTCTGTTGAGAATATTTCTTGGTCCCAATCTGGGCAGGTGTGAATATTATTAGTGTCAGATGTGAATATTGTTAGTGTCATGTGTGAATACTTCATTAGTTAGATATGAATAGTTATATATATGAATATTTCATTTGTTAGATACTGAGTACTTCATTAGTTAGATATGAATACTTCATTTGTTAGATATGCATACTTCATGTTAGATATGAATACTAGGGTTGTCAAAAAAGCTCGTGGCTCGCCTCTAGCTCGCTCGGTAGTGGACCGAGCTGTTAACGAGCCAGCTCGGCTCAGGCTCGGGCCAAAATAAACGAGCTGAGCCAGGGGTCAGCTCGGCTCGTTAAGCTACAATATATTTAGAGTTTAGTCCCGTATAATTTTAAGTCCAGTTTCATTTTCAAAGATGCAATTATGCAAAATTGATGTATTTTCGGTTTGGGAAGAAATGATATGGGCTTTAGTTGCTTGAAGATGTGCTTGCTGGACGATTTCGTAAATTTTTTGAATGGGCTTTCTTATTTTTTTATTTTTGAATTTGTATAATAGAAGCCCAATAAAGCCCAGCGAGCCAGCTCGTCAGTTCGCGAGCTAGCTCGGGCTGGCTTGTCACAAGTTGAGCCAAGACTTTTGGCTCGAGACCCCTAAGTCCAGCTCGCTCGGTCCAGGCTCGGGCCAAAATTAACGAGCTGCGCCAAGGCCCAGCTCGTTTACAGCCCTAATGAATACTTCTTGGAAGAGGTGGGTGAGAGAGATGAATTTGACAATGAATTTTGAACTGTATAAATTATTTTGAACATGTATGAATACTTCGCAATCGTCAGTATTAATACTTCTTGGAAGAGGTGGGGTGAGAGAGATGACTCTGACTTTGAATTTTGAATTGTATAAATTATTTCAAACATGTATGAATACTTCGTAATCGCCAGTATGAATATTTCATTTGTTTAGATATGAATACTTCTTTATTTAGATATGAATAATATATAGATTCGCTGTAGTGGTCCCCCAATCTTGACAAATATCGCTTTCAGACGATTGCGGTCCCCAATTCAGGCTGTCACAAAACGTCAGCGGTCCCCCTGGTCGTTATTGGTCCCCTCCAACTTGTGTTTACATATGACGAATGGTTCTGATAATAAGTATGAATACTATAAATTCGTAGATATGAATACTATACGTTTTGACTATTAATAAAATAAAATTAATCTTGCTCTTTAGTGGTAGTTAGCACGTTTTAACTATTTTTTGTCTTTTAGTGCGGGGGCAGATAAGGAACTGAAGTAGGGGGACTGTTAGTCGATCCCTAAATATAATAGCATTGTACCCGTGCGTTGCAATAGAAATATATTATTTCATTATAAAATATTATAAAATAAAGAAGATCAAGCGTTTCATTATTTCATTATTTGCATAACCTTTTTGAAAATCAACCGTTTAAATACGTGCTGCACAAATCTCAAAGCAATAATAATACTGATACGATACAGATACGGCGATACGGCAATTTTTAAAAATGAAGGATACGATACGGCTATTAATATTTATATATATATATATGAGGAGGGATCAGATTACACCACTATTTTGGTGACATGGTGTGACAATGTCCATTTTTGAAATTTCAAAATCCAAATAGTCGATCCAAACCGTTCAATATGATGAATATATTAAGAGTAACTTGGAAATCAAATTTTACATTTTTCTGAATTTTTTACTATTTATTAAGTATTTAACAAAATCGCTATATTCAGACCGTTGAATTTTTGAACCCCTCTAAATAAACAAAAAAAAAATTCAGAAAAATGTAAAATTTGATCTGTAAGCACATTTTAACATATCCATCAAGTTGAACGGTTTGGATCGACTGTTTGGACTTTGAAAATGGACGGTGTCATTCCATGTCACCAAAAAATAGTGTCATTTGATCCCCCCTCTATATATATATATATATTATTTTATATATTATATTTATATAATTATAATTTAAATTAAATTTGTAGAAAGAAATAGCTAAATATTATATTTATTTATAAGATAACACATATGAACTCTAGTTTAGTGATAAGAATTTTGGCACCAATAGAATTTAACTGGGTTCGAATCATGTCTTTAGCAGAAAAAAAAGGGTGCGCGATGCATAAGCTCGATCCGCAGGCACCATGCGTGGTTCAGAGGTGTGGTCCACGGGTGTGGCGCGCGGTCTACGGGCGTTGAGATCATATGCGGCGCGACCAGTGCATGCTTAAGTGTTGAAGCGCATAATTTGAAAAATTCGTCTATGTGCTATCTGAAAATTCAACGACTGAGTATTCTTTAGAAAAAAAAAAATCAGAATCATTGTAGAATTTAGACATTAAACTCCTTGATAAGGAGGAGAAATAAGTTTATGATATCCATCAATCCACGCCAGAGAAGACAGCTTCTCAGCAGGCCTGAAAGATCTTATAGCCCAATGAAATTTGAAATATCAACTTGGCCCAAAAAGCTTGGAGAGAAATGGCACTTATTCATGCAAATTTCGGAAAGATAAATAAATATAGGCTCGTTCTCTTGGATCCGAATCCTCCAGGTACCTGACTCAACACAATTGAAAAGGACGGTCCAGATTTAATTCATCCAGTTCTTGCTCGGATAGCTGAGGGAGCAGAATTATTTGTGCTTCGAGATTCGTACCAATTTAAAAGGAACCATTTTGGATCATCCGATTCAATCGTACTCAATCCGTTCTCTCCTCCTCGGGTTTCCGATAAACCCCAACGATAGCGGATATTGTAAAATCAAGCTTCTCGCTCACTTAAAACCTCTGTCAGAATCTCTAGTATTAAAATTCGAAACATTATCTTCTAAAATTCCGCAGCTATTCTCTACTTCTCTGTGAGAATTGAATGGAACTCTGCTTCGCCCGCGTCTGTAACTGTACTTGCAACCATGAAACCCAAAATTTGAGCAACTTGCCTCTCTTCTATTTCCCCGCTTTCAAAAATTTGACAAAGATTAGGCCTTTTCTTGGTTTTAGTTCAATTTCAATTGCGAAGAAGATAGATTTGTGGCCTCTTCATTGTCTCCTCAAACCAAAACCCGCACCAATTCGTCGTCCATCAGTGCTGGAGCCACAACCCTTGCAAGAACCGGCACCTCCTGTAATGGGTTTAGACCTGGCTTGCTTTTGCGACCAGCTAGAGTATTTTGTCATCTCAAAGGATTACAGTGAGGCCCTTGAATTGTTTGAACAGGTGCCAGACCGTATTAAGATCCCTCCGAACACCTATGATGCTTTGATCAATGCATGCATAGCATTGAGGTCACGCCGATATGCCAAGTTGTTGGTAGCCCGGTATCTATCTGAATATGTTTCTGATTCTGATTCAGATGCAGATTCAGATTTCAATATTTCTGCTGGTTCTGATTCAGATGCAGATTCAGATTTCAATATTTCTGCTGATTCTGATTTTGACATATATCTGTACAATCGTTTCATTCTTCTCTTTATCAAATGTGGGCTCATATATAGAGCCCGTCGACTGTTTGATAAAATGCCCAAGAGAAATGCTACTTCTTTTAACATGATATTGTATGGTTCTGTTTTCTTTGGTAAGTATTTAGAGGCCATAAAGTTGTTTCTGTGGATATGGAAAAGAAGACCTGAACAAGGGCCCCGCAAATTTGTCAGTGTAATAAATGCATGTGCTGGCTTATCTGTAGAATCTCTTGGCCGTCAATTGCATGCAATTGTGGCCAAGGAACGTTATTTTGATAATAATTCCTATGTTTTATGTGCTTTGATGGACATGTACGCAAAATGTGCCTGCATAGAAGATGCTCGGAAACTCTTTGATTCGATGCCTGAGAAAACTGTTGTAGGTTGGAACACAATGATAGCAGGTTTAGCCTTTAATGGGCTTAGCGAGAAGGCTTTAGATTTGTATAATGAGATGAAAAGCACCAAAGTTAGAATGAATAAGTTCACCTACTCAACCATAATTACGGTTTGTACTAGGTTAGGCTTGATCGAGCAGGGTAGAGAAATTCATGCAGCTTTACTACAAAGTGGGTTTGGGTTGAATCTGGCCGTGGGAACAGCTTTGGTAGACCTTTATGGCAAATGGGGTAGAATGGAAGATGCATGCGGTGTGTTCAACCAATTGCCACGTAAAAATGTGATTATATGGAATGCTTTGATTGGTGGTTATGCATACCATGGCATGGGTTGGATGGCCATCAAAATGTTTGATCGAATGGTCAAAGAAGGGTGTGCACCTAATCATGTAACTTTTCTAGCCGTGTTGGTTGGATGTGCCTATTCTGGAATGTTGAGAAAAGGGAGGAGCATTTTTGAAAATATGCAAAAGGAATATAATGTGAAGCCACGAGCAATGCACTATGAATGTATTGTGGATTTGTTAGGAAGGAAAGGGCTTTTACAAGAAGCATTGGATTTGATACAAGAGGCACCATGTGGTCCCACAAGAAACATGTGGGCTGCATTTCTCAGGGCTTGCCGGGCCCATGAAAATGAGGAGTTAGGGTTCTATGCGGCTGAGAGACTATACTACATGGACCCCAGAAAACTCTCCAATTATGTTGTATTGCTCAATTTGTACCTTAGGAGGGGTAGAATGCAAGATGCAAAGCGGGTCGTAGACACACTTACAGAACAGGGTTTTGAGCTATGTGTTTCATATACTTGGATTGAGGTGAAGAAAAAACCATACCTGTTTTTCACTGGTGACAAGTCACACCCACAAAGTGCCTATATTTATGGAAAGATTGATGAGTTGATGCAAGAGATTGAGAAAGCCGTTCCTGTTGGTGAGATAGTGAAGTGTGTTTTACCAGATGTCAGTGAACAAGAATTAGCGGCACATTCAAACCACAGTGAGAAATTGGCAGTTGCTTTCGGGTTGATTGGTACACCAGAATTTGCACCACTACAACTTCTACAGCCACACAGGATTTGTGAGCATTGCCATGCTTTCATTGAAATTGTTGGGTCAATTACCCGGCGAGATATTGTGATTAGAGATGCTAGCAGGTTTCACCACTTTAGTGAGGGAAAGTGTTCTTGTGGGGGTTATTGGTAATTATTTTTACCTTCATTTCTGATGAAATTGTAGAGAAACTTCTCAGTAGAATAGGAACAGTTTTTGTAGTTAGGAGTTCCTTTAGATGATTTATAGGAATTTTGTAGAACTGTATATGTGGGCAGGTAGCTATATGTACATATAGGATTTATATTGAATTTTGTCGTCCCTGTTGTTGTTTTGTTCTCTTAGCTCGTATTTTGATAATGTGGTTATTGCTAAGCATTACTCTTTGTTTAAATGCAAGGCAATTAAAGCATATTTCATTATATCTCCGGATACATTCAGATATCCACTCCATTTCCGGGTCATATAATTTATCCAAATCCGTATTCGGTTCTGTTCTGGAAGTTGAGAAAATATCCTCATCCGAATCCATTTATCCAAATTCGAATCCCATACGGATACGGATCGGATTCGGAGCGGATAATTCGAATTTGTTTACACCCAATTGAATAACACAGATTAATTTTTTTGCGTTACATGAAATAATGCTGATTCCTGTGTTGCCAGAAAATCATGGCCTAAATTGTGCAAGACTAAAGTGCTGTGTTGTTGGCTTATGAATTTTATTGCAAGTTTCCGGAAGTTGTTAGTTGCAGAGGTAACTTGACGCAGCAGAAAAAAAAAATTAGGATTTGTATTATCTAGTATGTATAGAGATTAATATTGCATTACAGCAGTTAATAATATACAGTACTTGAACGTGATAATTGATAAACATCAGTAGCATAACAGTGAATTGATTTCTATCTACTACATTAAAAAAAGTTGAATTATGATGTTAAAAAAGTTCAATATGGGTCATAATGATAATTGACCCGTTGTAAAGAAGAGAGAGATAATTGAATCAAAGAATCTTTATTTTCATTCTTGATTGTGTAATCTTTACAAATGGAATAATACATCTCTATATAAAGGCAACAGCTTTTATCTCTAATTCCTTGCTAATTACATTTATGCCACTAATTGATTCTAATTAATTCAGTTGCTGCCTCACTTGCTAATTACACAAAAACCACTAATTAACTAAGCCACTAACTAACTAATCTTCTAGCTGTTACTGGATAGTCTTCTGGCCGTCACTGGTGCATAGTACCAATGCCTCTGTACTATGCAGTGCCTTACTGTTCTATTACCCATACTGGTACAAAGAATTCACAAGTTTTGACCACAAAGAGGGGAAGGCAGGTATAGTTGTTTAGTAATAACTTGATACAATATATAATCAGAGGAGATGTATGCAAAATAACTTGATACAATATATCAAATTTTGGATTCCAGTTGGTCAATGATCAAATACCCACAAATTTAAACTGTAATTTTTTTTTCTGACAAATTCATTTTCAAATTACACTAAACTTGAAGCAAAACTCAGCTTGTGTAGTTTCTACACAGCCTGTTCCAAGCCATAAAAAAAGAGGAAGGTTCGTGGTAGGCTTGGCAAGCCAGCGGTTAAAAAAAATAACATCTTTATGAAAATAAAACTCTCACGAATTGGAAAGGAGTAGTACTAGAATGGATGACCTCCTATCTCCTCAGAAGTCCATATATTTCTAATTTCGGTTGGATTTCATTTCTAACATACTCAACTTATTTGAAAATAAAGACTTTAAAGAAGAAAAAGAAGAAGAAGACTAAATTTGAAGCAAGAGTTTTTTACTAAAAGAATATAACATTGTGAGGAATATTTCTATTTGAAACTCGAAGTGACCCATAAATAAAAATAAATAAATAAATTGACTATTGCAGGAATCTTTGCATAGGATTGTTATATGATTTTATTTAGAATAATTATAAGTATCCCAGTACTCTTGTCTCCCCTCTATCCCCCAACAACATTAAAGAAAAATTGTACTATGGTCTCCTTTTTCAGTTGACACACTCATCTTGCATTAACTTTCATAAGTATAAATACTAAAATATAATAAACTAATCATTGCAAAATAAAATATTAATACTTGCATACATAACAATATGACCACCCTTTTTTAGGCCTCAATGGTCCCATGTCAACCTTCATCAAATGAAGTAGTAGGGACCCCACATCTCTCGCATCAACCTTCTCCGTCACTGTGTTAAAATTTCTCTAACAAAAATAGTTGACGACATAGGTATAAATACTCCAATGCATAGATATAAATACTTGTAATACTTGATATTAATACTTTCAGATGTCAGCCAGTGTCATATGTAAAAAATACTTACAAGTATAAGTATAAATACTTTGTGATGACGAGCCCAAAAGTATGTCATCATGAATCTCATTTGAAAGAGAAAATTGTGTAGAAGACGTTCGTGGTTTTAGATTTGCAAAATTTTTTATAGATTGTTAGAAATGTAAACAAGATTAAATAAATAAAAAAATTCACTTCTAAAAACGTGTATGGCCCCTCTATATAGTTTGAGATTTGATTGAAGAGACAATTATTTATGTAAAAATCATTCACTTTATATGTATAAATACTTCTATTTTTAGCTATAAATACTTCCGTATATGGAGATTAATATTTTAGAAAAAAAAATAAGTACGGGAGTTTTTGTGGTTCCCAAGACAATTATAGAAATTAAGTGCGGAGATAAATGATGAAATTAAGTGCGGGGACAATTAATCTTTAAATGAGATAAAGATTATATGTTATACTTTTATTATATCCATCTATCAAATATAATCAAATTGATACTTTTGTAATACTCACGTGAGATAAAAATTATCTTCATGCCTTTTTTTTTTTTTATCAAATTTGATTATACGAGATAAAAAGTTATTTTTTTATCCTCTTTATTCTCCCACCTAACAGAAATAAATCTGCTGCGATCCTAAGGGAATTGTAGGATCCTAAAATTCCAAATCCAACCTTTCATTGATTTTGAAATTCGTGCATAAAAACAATTTCTATCAAGATTCGTACCATTCAAAAATGAAAGCTTAGATTTGAAATTTTAGGACCCTACAATCTCCTTAGAATTTATTTCCCTACCTAACACCATAATTGGAGAAGAAAAGAAAAATAGCTAAATAAAAAAATTTGGGAGAAATCTCGTGTATACTCCTTAAAATTCTCAAATACTTATTTTCTCTTTTTAAATTCATTATACTATATTTATTATTTTAAATTTCAGAAACTCACAAATTTATTCAAATTATTGACCTTTTTATGAAAACTCATTTTAAATTTATAAAATATCCATTTTATCCTCTATTAAAAAATAAAAATGTGTAGTTTGTATTAGAAAAGTGAATAGTCTTTTGGACATTTAACTTTGTTTAGAAATTTTAAAACTAGTTCAACCAAACCGATCGAAATTTTGAAACCCATCCCGCATCCAAACCAAGCATTCAAAATTTTTAAAACTACAAAATAATGATATTGCTTGGTTCGGTTTAAAACCAAAAAAAAATATAAATTCATCTTTAAATAAATTTAAAAAATTAACAAAAATGATTATTTTTATGATTAGTTCGGTTCCATTCTTATTCTATTTCAGTTTAGTTCGATTTGATTTTTGAAATTTGAATAAAACTTTGATCTGCCTATTTTAATTCGGTTTGGACCGAACTGAACCAATGAACACCCCTACACTTGTGTGTATGTTACAAGTAAGAACATGAACCATTTGATCTCACAACCGATCAATTAGAAGACTGCATATTTTTCTTAGATAGGGTACATATTTATTTTTTTATAAATAGTAGAATGAGCACTTCATAAATTTAAATTAATTTTATTAAAAAGGTCATTAAGTTGGGTAATTTGTGAGTGTTTGAAATTTAGAAGGGTAAATATGATATTATGAATTCTAGAGAAGGCATACGTAATTTCGATATTTTTGAGGGGTGTACACGAAATCTTCCCAAAAATTTGCAAGTGAGAGAGCGAAATCTAATAACAGCAAAATGCAAGGTGGATTGGGTAATAAATACTTGAAACTGTTCCTTGCGGATCCGAATCCTCCCAGGTACCTGACTCAACACAATTAAAATGGACGGTTGAAATTTACTGTCAGCCGGTCGGGATTCGGGAAGTCAGGGGGCAGGATTATTTTTTCTTTGACATTCGTGTCAATCCATTTTTCGACCGTCCGATTCAATTCTACTCAGTTAGGTAACCTGAGGGATACGAATTCTTGCAACTTGCGAAAAACAAAGGATTCGCCCTCTCAGCATTCCTTCCTAAGCCCCATCACCATTCACCACCACCAAGTGAACACGGCGTGTCACCGGATGGAATCATAACCTCCTCCATTCCTCTCAAGCGCCGATGTCTCCGTTTCCTTTCTCACTCCATCCTCCTCCCATCCCTTCTTTCCCTCTCCACCAACCTTCTTGCAGACCTCTCCATTCCTTTTCTCTCCGCACTCTCCATTTCCCTCTCCTTGCCTACCCCCCTCGACATCGTCACCACCATGTCCATCTCCACCCCCATTCCAACCTCCTCCTCCGGTCTGTCATCCCTTCTGCTCTCGCCTCTCCCAGTTCCGGATCTGAACCCGCTCAACTGCAATTCGACAATGTTAAGAGAGGATTAGGTCGGCTGCTGGTTATTGCTGTTGTGTGTGGATTAGCTGTGGCGAGGTGTCAGAGAGGAATTGCAGCTGAAAATGCTATCCTCAGCTCAGGTCGGTCGACCCTGGCCATGTGGTGGCCAAAAATTCAGCAGATTTTACAGCTTTTAAGAGAGCAGGGTTTAATTCTGGCAGCTCTTCTCAGCCTCTCTGCTTTCTTTTCCATGGCTGAGACTGCCATTACCACTCTCTGGCCTTGGAAGGTTTGGCTTCTATACTGTCAATAAATTACCAAGCTCACAGTACCGGAAAGAAGGGAACACTTAAAGTACATGCATACAGTAAAATATGAGGTTAAAGTAAAAAGGAAAGAATATTTTTTATGCAGTAATTGGTGCGATATTATAAAGGGACTCTTACATACATGTATGCAGTAAAACACTGAGCTAGTCTTGCCAAATTAACCAGTTTTACTCAAAATCGATAGGATATGTCATATTAATGCTCAAATTTCCTTTGAGATTGACCTTTTCCAAGGTTCGTCTTCTTTATATATAGGTTAAGAGCCATAAATTTTATTGCTTAGTGAACGCTGTTTTAGTTACCTTGTTCTATTTCTGTCTCTTAAAATCAGGTGCGTGAATTGGCAGAGAAAGAGCCAGAGAACGGGGTCTTCAGAATGCTTCGTGGTGATGTCACTCGCTTCCTGACCACCATTCTCATTGGCACTACGTAACATTTTTATTTTCTTTCAGTTTAATACCACCAAGAATAAAAACAAGTATTTCACAATAACCATTGTTCCACTGTATAACAACACTTGTTCTAATTTAAGCTCCAACAGGCTTCCAGAATCCATTTCTTACAAAGAAAATGTTTCTGCAGTTTTGGTTATTACGGCACCATTATTTGTGATGGACCTGTTTGATTTTGAATCCAAATTGGACATTCTTTTCCTTGCATGACAATTCATAACCTCGTGCCTTTGTATTTTCTTGTTATTATTGCATTAAGATAGTAAAAGAAATAACTTATTGTATGTTCTTTGCCAGGCCTGACCCCACTTAAGCACACTTGTGCAATAAGAATTAACCATTTCAGCCTTGAGAACTATCTATATTTGGTTTACTTTAGTATGGTAATTGCATCCGTGCTAGAAGTAACCAGTAATGTACAAGACCTACAATTGCATTGCTTGTTTTATCCAATATAACAACCTCATTGTAGCCATTTATTTTCAATTTGTAATCAGGGTGGTTAACATCGGTGCTACAGCTCTTGTCACAGAAGCAGCCACAGCTATTTTTGGTGAGGCAGGGGTTAGTGCATCAACTGGTGTCATGACTGTATGCCTTCTCCTCCCGTTCCCTGAAAAATATTGTAAAATGAATTGCTTAATGTCTTTGCTCTTTCTAACTTACTTGAACTAAACTCTAGCTGAGTTCTCAATGAAATATGAAGATTTAAAACTTCCATGTTATGCTGCACCCCCCCCCCAAAAAAAAAAAAAAAAAAAACCCTGCTGTTGTTATGCTGCTCAGTACATCGCCTGGTAAGCATGGTGTTAATCAAACTATTATGTTTGTGAGAAGAATTTAATAATTAATAATTAAGCCCCCACTAAACACCAAAAGAAAGATAGATTTGCAATATGCAACTAAACACCAAAAGATCCCAAATATAGAAGGGGAAAAAGACTAGGACAAAAACATTGATTCCACTCTAACAGAAATCTATGTCATTTCAGGTATTAGTGTTACTCCTAACTGAAATTACCCCAAAAAGCTTAGCTGTCCACAATGCCACAGAGGTGGCCAGAGTTGTTGTAAGGTGAGATAAGTTTGTTAGACAAAGATGGCACATTCGTTTTACTTTTTGTTCATACTAATAGGATTTTTATTTATCATTTGGGGTTTTGCAATTAGGTTAGGCCGGTTGCATGGCTTTCACTTATATTGTACCCAGTGGGGAGGGTTGCAACTTTTCTCTCCATGGGAATGCTCAAGATGTTAGGCCTGAAAGGTGCAAGGTATCGCCATTCATTTCCAACCTCTTTGACATTTTTTTTTCACCAAGTTTTATATGAGGTTTGATTGAAACATAAGCGAATCAAGTTCAAACCAAAGTTCAAATCATTGTGAAACTTTTGAAAAATACTCAAGAAGTTGGTGCTTGAATTCCTTGCTAATTCCATGGCATGTGTTTTAGACATTTTACTTTTTGAAAAATGGTACCTTCATTAGGTACCTGTTTCATTTCAAAAAGAAGAACAAAGTCTCATACAAAGAGACCTAAAAGAATTTTAAAAAAAGAACCATCGCACGATTTCCCACCTTCAACAAGTAGCCCTACAAACCTTATTCCTGTGCAAATCTCTCAACCTCAGCATCAAGTGTGTATTTATAATAGCCTAAAATATTAGAAATAAAATCCTCATATTAGAGTAAATATTACCATCAAATTAAACTTAGAAATCGTGTATATACATATCTTACTACTAGCAACCCTATGGAAGAATGCTTGTGCACACCCATCTTTCAAGGTTCAACCAATGAATATGATATCTTTGTTTCCATTTATTTTCTCTTTCAAATATATGTCACCAATATTATTCTTATTATTTGACCAAATTTATCTATCAACATCAGATAATTCCGTAATTTACTCTTAAACATTCTAAACTATAAAGATCTTTATTTTTTCCTTTTTATATATCCCCGCAAATATTATCACTCCACCTTTTGTAGTGCCCTGAACACGATTTGCATTTTCCTATTCCAACTTTTGCCAATATCAGGTTTCAAATTAAAACTTTTCCACCATTTATGGATTTTAAGAGTAAAAATCTTCCTGGTTTTTAGGTTTCCTAAAGGCAAAAGTTGCTAGACTCAATACAAGCATGCCAGATATTTTGTTTGTTGTTTTTATGTAGTTTTGTTTCTCTTGGTACTTGTCTTTACATGCAGTGAACCATATGTTACTGAGGATGAACTAAAGTTAATGCTTCGTGGAGCCGAACTAAGTGGAGCTATAGAAGAAGAAGAACAAGTACTCATTTTGTTAATGCTATTTTATATTCTTGCAAGGTTCTAAATCGCGTCATCGCGGAAAGACTAATAAAATGCTATAGCTTTGCTATAGCTAGCCTTAGCGCCAAAATCGGCTGATAGCGCTATAGCTTTTAAGGTCCGACAACGCTATAGCGCTGCTATTTAGAACACTGTATTTTTGTGATTATATCGATTTATTGAGTCAGTGTTCTTATTATTATCCCGAGCGGAGCATTAAATCAGTTTTTTTGTTTATTGTTTACCAAAACTCCATGATCAGCATGGTTTTAATATACACTGTGGACATATATTCTATTGAATTATTATTGATGAAGTTTATCATCTTAGGAAATTTTTTTTTTCTGAACTAAAATTACATTAAAAGTAAATAAGTAATGGGTTTAGGTCTGAGCATCAGCATGGTTTTAATATACACTGTGGACATATATTCTATTGAATTATTATTGATGAAGTTTATCATCTTAGGAATTTTTTTTTTTTCTGAACTAAAATTACATTAAAAGTAAATAAGTAATGGGTTTAGATCTGAGCATCAGCATGGTTTTAATATACACTGTGGACATATATTCTATTGAATTATTATTGATGAAGATTATCATCTTAGGAATTTTTTTTTTTCTGAACTAAAATTACGTTAAAAGTAAATAAGTAATGGGTTTAGGTCTGAGCATAAACAAATCAGACTTCTTACTTTTGGCTCAACTTGTCGGCCAAACAATGTTGATGATAGACCATAACAGTTGTTGTTTGTTAAAAATAGGATATGATAGAGAATGTGCTAACGATAAAAGATACACATGTGAGAGAAGTAATGACACCTTTGATTGATGTTGTGGCCATAGATGGCGGTGCAACTCTCATCGATTTTAAAAATTTGTGGGAGATACATCAGTACTCTAGGTAACTAATTTTTAGTCACTAGTTGGATTATAATGGTAATTACTAGTATAGATTATCCAAATTGTATCCTTTTTTTTTTTTTTTTCCTGTAATCCAGAGTTCCTGTGTTTGAGGAGCGAATTGATAACATTGTTGGCGTTGCTTATGCAATGGACATGCTTGAACATGTTGAACAGGTTTTATATCTCACTCTCTATTTCCAGAATTTTGTTTTCTCTTATTTGTTAAACCATACTCCTTTTTTTGAAGGTTGAGAAGTTGAAGGACATTACTGTGAAGGAAATGGCTCATAAGCCTACCTACTTTGTTCCAGGTAAGGTATCAATTCTCTCTTTCTCTGTTTCTTTTTGAAATCTTCTCAGAGGCTGCAGGGCTCGAACCCTCGACCTTTGGGTAGCCACAGTCCTAGGATATTTTTCCCTAGCCAACTGTGGTACCGTCCCCATCCTCTCTCTCTCTCTATCTCTCAAATTTGGCAGAAGCTGCCAAAGTATATTAAGTAAAAAATTGAGTACAATTACAACAAACACTTCATGCTATAGTGCTTGCCAGTAAACCTACCAGAGAAATTCCCATTATCAAAACAACTACAAACAAGGCATTGGTACCATACCAGAGACTCACACTCTCGTACCAGTGATCAGTACCCACTGTTCACCCCAACAACAGCATTGCTGTCTTATTTAAAAAAGACTGCAGACCTAAACACCTCAAGGAAATTTCAAAGCTAAAAGTGAAATCAGATTATAAGAAAAACTAGAATAAAACAGCACTTCATCGTGTTCCCTTAGCAGACCCCTAAACAGCCCTTTGGAAAACCCGTTAAGATCTAATCCGGATCCGGTAGGAGGTTTGTGCCCATTAAGCGCCTTATACCAGAATTGCAGAATTTCAGCCACACTGTTCCGTCCTACACTATCTCTCTCTCTCTCTCTCTATACCTCATAAAATTGGATGATGCAGATTCAATGTCTGTATGGGATTTGCTGAGGGAGTTCCGCATAAGGCAGGTACACATGGCTGTCGTTCTCAATGAATATGGTGGCACTGTTGGTGTATGTTATCTTCGGTCCTTTTTCTTATTATACTTCGTTACATTAACTTTTTTTTCTCAAATGAAGAGGGATCCTTCTGTTAATTCTTGTGATTTTTTCAGATTGTGACACTAGAAGATGTTGTTGAAGAAATTGTTGGGGAAATTTTCGATGAAAATGACTCCAAAGTTGGTTAAGAAAATAATATGTTATTGATCAATTTTTGATCCCATTTTCTGTTGTCCTGTTGATGACTCATTTTAAATATGTAGGAAGAAATACAGAAGAAAACAGGATATATAGTGATGAGAGAAGATGGTACATTTGACGTGGATGCAAATACATCAATTGATCAGCTTTCTGATGACCTCAATGTCAAAATTCCTGAGGTTAATTTTCCTTTTCCCTATGCAATAACCAATAATGGGTTGAAGATTTATCTGTTACTCAAAGGTATAACCACGTTAGATTTTATTAATTAAGATACACCTAATCTATCCTTATCATTAGTGAATTATTTATGAGGTTTTGCAGTGTACATGTCAGATTGTCTGATGATTGAAATACTATCATTGTTTTGGTATACTAGTGTTCATTTTTGAATAAAAATGGTGAATAGGGACATCAATATGAGACGGTGTCAGGGTTTGTATGTGAGATATTTGGGTACATACCGGAGGAAGGAGGTAAAACAGTGGTGATATTAGAGAAGGCCAACAATGAAGAAGAGAATGGCTACCAAGAAAAGGCTGACAATAACCACAACCCTGATGACAACCACAATAATCATGAGAAACACCAGACTTTCGAAATTGAGGTTTCTTCCTGTCTTCCCTCTTTTCCTCTCACACAGACACATGAGTGCACATAAGCACACTGTATCTGTTTATGTCGTGATATTGTGTGAATTGTCTATTACCCAGTTTTAGTGTGTGAATTTTTTTTCTGAAAAGTTGGTAGTATAGCTTACAAACAAATCCAAGAACTCTGGCATGAACTATGTAACAACTTGAAGTGTCCTGACTAGAAGAGTAACCCATTCTTAATCCATGCCCGGTCCTGGGGCAGGGCACCCAGGGCGATGGCCCCGGGCCCCAAAAAAATTTTTAGTATGTATATATTACAAAAAAATTATTTGTATATATTAAAAATAAATAGAATATTATAAATCAAATTTTATATATATAAAAGCTCTAAATTTTTCTATAAATATGAATAATTTATTGGCATAGTAATAAAATAATATATGTATATAAAGGTAAGGGTATAAACGGTCGGATATGGATCGAATAGTGATCAAACCGTATCTTTATTTGTTATAATTTTTTGAATACGTATGAGAATATGGATAGTCTCGGATACAGCGGATACAGATACAGATCGAATATTAAATGTATATGAATATGGATGAGATATTGGATGGATATGAATATAATTTGGATAATTAAAAAAATACTAATATACATTCTAATAAAGTATAATATCTAAATATAGTTTTTTTTTTTCATTAATTAATTAGATCTAATATTTTTCATAATAAATTTGTTGGATACAAAACATATATCATATTTCCAAAATATTAGTCACTATTCATCTCCTAATATTATATTGTTAATCAAAAATATCAATTCAAGATCAATAATATTTTTTTTCTAAGCATACAGGACAAAAAAAACAAAGAGAGTCTTGAACCAGCTACATTAACGATCATATATCAATACCATGCAACTTAAATATAAGTAACAAATCATTGGTATTTAATAAATCATTTCTTGTGGAGTAGATGTGTAAATGGTCAGATAAAGATAGTTACGAATAGTTAATTATTACACCGTATCCTTATCTGTTGTAACTTTTCGGATACGAATATGGATGCGGATACAATAGTTAATTATTAAATAGTATCCTTATCTGTTATAACTTTTCGGGTATGGATACAAATGTCGATAGTTTCGGATACGAATATAGGTAAGATAATTTAAATAATTTTTCTGATTCAGATCTGAACGAAATCGGATAATATTTGATTTATTTACACTCCTATATAAATGACTCAAATTTTTATCCCGCCCCAGGCCCCAAAATCTTCAGGACCGGCCCTGTCTTAATCTGAATATTAGATTGCCTCAAAGTTCAAATTGACAACTTAATCAAAGCCTGATTCACCTGAAAATGTTCTTTCTCCAACTTTAGTGCTTAGAATTTGACTCTCTCTGTCTTACAATAAATCAAATTAAATTCAGATCATAGAAGCTAATGAGAGAAAGGTGGGCAAGGTGCTTTTCAAACCGATAAGCAGTGACAGTGCTGTGGCTAAGAATAACAAGGGAATGAAGCGGCTGGTCAAGGCCAAGGTGATCAAGCGCAAGAAACAAACCCAAGGAGATGATGGAGATGATGGAGATGAAATCACTTCTTCTCTTGAATATGAATCAGATGATGGTGCCCTCTCTACCTTTCCCGAGCAGCTTCCAGTAGTCACCCCTGAAAGACCTGCCTCTGTAAAAAATGATGAGACTAATCAATAATGTAGAAAAGTAAAGGAAAAAAAAAAAAATCAATAGGGGGTAAAAAGAAAAGGGTTGCAAAATTAATCCCCTATCTGAGTTTGGGGATCAGTCACAACCCTATTGGAAATGAGGTAAATTTTCATGATTATGAAGGAATTTGATTAATAATTGTTCCGCTTAGGGTTGGGTAAAGAGCTGGGTTGGATGAACCTCCCATGGAAAATTATTATCAACTTTTTTTGTGCTTGCTCTTGTTCTCTCTAGCTCCTTCAACTGAGTGACATTGTTAATAAGGTGACATAGTTTGGGGATTCTTCTCTACTTATGAAGGGCAAGGTTCGCAACAGGGAGGGTGGTTTCTAGTGCGCATTGTTTTGTTAATTAGAGTTAGCTGCGTGTATAAAATTAATAAGGGATGGAGATATGACATTCTCCATTGCATTTCCTCTACTAAAGGATGCAATGCAAGTTTTGATCATATTTTTTTTTTTTTTTTTTTTTTTTCTTTTTTCTTCTTCTTCTTATATTAAGATTTAAAATGTTTAGGAAGATATTAGGATGCCCTCCCACCTTTCCAAAAGCAACTCACCTTCCTGTTGTTTGTTTGATTGCTTGATTCCTTGAACCTTAATAATTGACTTATATTTATTCTCCCCAAAGAGGTCCCCATCATATTCCCTAGCTTTCTCTGCTACCATCAGTCCACTGTTTTCTTACATTTGGTATGTATTTTTTTCGTTAATAATGGTACTAATAGGTTTACTTCAGTTGTTCATTTTGGTTCTTAATCAATTGATAAGTTTAATCGGTTCGATTTGGTTTTATTTTTGGAAACCGAAATTTTTTTGTTTTGATCATTTTACTTCGATTTGAACCAAACGAAACCGACAGTTTGAACACCCCTAATTTAAGTGCGTTGGAAAAATAGACGACAAAAGCTACGACTTTGATGTTTTGCACTTCACATGATTCGGAAGTCTATGGAGCATAGTAGGCTTTAGATTGTTCATCGGTTCGGTTCAAATTAAATTAGAATTGACAAAATACAATTTTGTTCGGTTTCCAAATATCAAACTTAATCGAACTAAAATGCAATAAGAATTGAATCAAACTGAACGAACAAATCTAAGTAAATTTCGCGGTTGAACTGGAATATAATATTAATCATATAAAAATAAATATATTTGTTGTTATTTATTTTTTATTTTTTTAAAGATGAATTTAAAATTTTTGTTTGGTTCGGTTTGACCGGTTTTAAACCGAACCAAACAATATAAATTATGTCATAATGTTTGATTTGGATGGAGGATGGATTTAAAAATTTCGACCAGTTCATGTAGCTGGTTGTAAAATTTCTAAACTGAATTGAACCGAACTATTAAAATGTTTTAAAAAAATTAACTAAACCGATCCATTTGACCATTTAAACCGAACTTTTAAAACCGATTAAACCGACCCGATAAACACCCTAGTTGGCTTATTATTATCCGGTAAGTCCGTCAAAAGTCTTCTAAAATCTGATACGTTGAGACCTTGTTTAATTTTAGGTGTATAATTATTGTATTACATGATGGATATGTTGGTTAATTAATTTAAGGTGTTTAGAAGTATTTAATCATTCATTTTCATGTCATGTAGTAGTGGGTGGTGGTTGGATTTTTCTTTATAATTCATAAATAAAATAAAAAATTTTATCAAACCAACTTGATTGCTTTGTTTTTAACAAAATTATAAGAACCGAGATGCCATTTCGGTCCTCCCCCTCCCCTCTTTTTTTTTTTTTGACCGAATTGTCATTTCGGTCCCAGCCGTTTTCACAGATTTTGAGAAAAAAAAATGTTGAAAAATTGTAAAAATACATGGGACCAAATTGCCATTTCGGTCTAAAAAAAAATAATCATGTTAATTTCATAAAAATCTATTTTTTAATTATGGTTTATAAAAAAAAATTCTGGTGGTTGACTGGTTGTTTAAAATGTGGTGGTAGTGTATTTTTCCTATATGGATACATTTTGTATTAGTAATCAAGCAACGAATGCAAATAAAATTTATAAAACCTTGTTATCATTGTTATCTTTTAAAGTAAGAGTAAAATAGATGAGTTCTAATTATTTCTAGCTACGTTCTTTTATTTTCTATCACATTTTTCAATAATTGAACCTTCAGCTTTGTTCAAAATGAGTCCGCATCGTCTGCATTAACTCAGAAGAGCATTTTTGAGTTAACGCATTTTGGCCGTCTGATTTTAAACGGAATCAATTTGACCATAGTCTATAATTAAAGGGGCCTTTAATATTTGTTTGTATGAATCTAGTTTGCACGGATTTTAAAGTGAATTAGATATTCCAGATACATTAACTCAAAAATTCTTTTTTGAGTTCATGCAGAGAATACGAATTCGTTCAAAACCACCACAAATTCATTTTTCATCTGGTGCTCTTTCTGAAAAGCTGTCATTCACTAAAAAACTCTAATAATTTTTTCTTCAGAATCTCAAAATACCATCATAAGAATTATTGTTCAACACAGAGCCACTCAGATCATTAACAAAATTATTATCAAAGCAAAATCAGATCATAATACAATATAATACGTTTATATTTATTAATTATAATGATTATTCGAACTATCCACTGAAACGAATATTAAAATTAATAATTTTTAATTAATTTGATTAGTAAATTTCAATACACTTAATTTTTTTTAGAGGAGGGTTCAAATATCTACATGTTTTGTGTCTTTATCATGTCTTTATTTTTAAAATTGTTAATAAATTTAAATTTAAATCATAAACATCAAAATAAAACCGTTAGATGTGATCTATATTATTTTATCTATGTGCTCATAAAAAAAGTACCACATTTTTTATTTCATTTTTATGTGAATCAATAATTTGAAAAATTAATGTCAAAAAATTATCCATATTAGTATTTTTTACAAACTCTTAATACAACCAAAATAAAGTTGAAATGTCATAATTTTTTATATTTGTATAGATAAAATGATGTATATCATATTCAAGGATTTTATTTTGACTTTTAAGTTTTAAATTTTGAGTTATTAAAGTTTTTAAAAATAGAGGTATGATGGAAATTAAAAAATTGCCGAAATTTTTATTAATAGGAAAATAATTAAATAAATATCAATAATGGAAAAAGAAATTGTGTTTTTTCAGCAACAATCACCAAATTTTTAGTCCTAAACGAGTTGAGGTAGGCTAGAAATAAAATCCAATCACAATCAAACAATAAAGATAAGTAATAATAAAACTATCAGGGCCAGATTAGCGAAAATCTAATTAATCTCTTAACTAAATTGCAAAAAAAAAAATCCGGGCCTTCATAGACTCTGGCTGAGGACTCATAGTCTATCACAGCTAGAGGGAATAGTTTGCTTCAGCCTTCATAGAACAACAAAGCAATTCAGTTTTGTGCCCTCTGATCGTCATAGACTATGAAGACCTCTGGCCGTGATAGTTTATGAAGGCCAGAATTATTTTTTTCCGCGGTTTAGTTAGTTTATAATTAAATTTCACTAAGTGATAGTTTATAATGTTAAGAGGACGTTGTAAGCAATGTTTTTCTTACATGTAAAAAAAAAACAATTTTTTTCTTCATTTTCAATATTTATTTAATTATTTTTTATTAATAAAAATTTCGAAAAAAATTGAGACATTTGAACCGCTTTTTTTTATTATCCGAAAGAAATAATCTAATATCTAACCATAAATAAAATAAGAAACCCTAAACCCCGAAGCAACGAGGAAAAGAATCTTTGAGGCCTCTTGTTTTAACAATAAATATCTCTCTCTCTCTCTCTCTGTCTCTCTCTCTCTGCGGTCTCACCTTATCTCCATCCTCCGCTCTCGCTCTTTCTCTTTCGCTTTCGCGACAATGGCTTCGTTAACCGCAGTTTCTTCTCTCCCCCGCCTTAAAACCCTAACCCTAACACACCCCATTTCCAAGCCTCGTTTCTCTATCCTCTCTCTTTCAACTCCAATCACCTTCCCCTTCCTTTCCCTCGCCTCGCGCCGCCCCTCCTCTCTAGTCGGAGCGGGCGGCAACGGCTCCACTGTTACGACCGACGAAAACCAGCCAATTTTCTTACCAGGGTGTGACTATAACCACTGGCTCATTATAATGGAGTTTCCCAAAGATCCCGCTCCAACTAGAGAAGAAATGATCGACACCTACCTTCAAACACTAGCTACTGTTCTTGGCAGGTAAATTGCAGTTTAGTTCCTATAGATGTGTTCCTTTTGCATTTTTTAAATAGGTACTAGCAAACATTCCTGAAAGAACTGCTGCTTTAACTTTCTCCTTTTTGTTTTTCTCTTTGTTAGGTCGGTTTGTATACATCTAGTTGCAAATTGACCGCGTCAATGATAAATTGGGTATACTGATAATGAATTGGGTTTAAATATGGCATAATTAAATAATTAGAGGGTTAAGCAAAAATTGAATCAGAATAAGCTTGTTAAGACAATTTAAGTTTCTTTAGGGTTAGTGGGGCTGTGGAGCTTTGGGGCTTAGTGGTATGTGTGTGTGTGTGTGTGTTTTTTTTGTCTTTTTATATAATAAAGTAGGGGTTTAAACCGCACCTTTGTTATACTGAACAAAAATGTTGCTCAGTTGAAGGCTAATTCTATTGGCTTGTCTATTTGGTTAAGTTACAGATAGCTTCAGTAGTGTGTAGTTTACCAGTAAAACAGTTTGGTTGTGGCAGCAAGTTGCCTGCTGTGATGTATGGTGCTTGTTAAATTTTTGCCCAATTCTTTAATTTTTTTTTTCTTATTGAGCCAAGTGAAGTGCTGGTTAGTCTTCTTTGGAGAGAAAATTGCAACTGTCCGTAAAATTTAAATTTGCCTGTATTGCACATGGCTGCTTTTCATAAGAAAATTTACGTTTTGATTGCTTTGTCTTCTTGTTATTTTCAGATTGTTCATTTAACTCAGTTTTAGTCTGTGCATTACCCTAATTAATTCTTTGTGTAGCATGGAAGAAGCAAAGAAGAATATGTATGCATTTAGCACCACCACCTACACTGGTTTCCAATGTACTGTTTCTGAAGAAACATCTGAAAAATTCAAGGGTATGTGTTATTTTTTTTCTTCTGATTCACGTTTGTATCATTTAGAATCTGAATGCATTTATTTAATGGGGAATTGAGAATTTTTATAATTTGGGCTCATTTACTGGTACAATGGTATCCGACTGAATCCAGAATTTTAGGTGAAATTAAACTTTGAAATGACCCTTGTATGACAAAGCAACAACAGGTTTGAAATGAAAACTACTTATTTGAGAAAATTTTGGCCTGAAACTAAGACTCACTCTACCTTTCTTTCTCTCTGCAGGGCTTCCAGGTGTCCTCTGGGTACTTCCTGATTCCTACATTGATGTAAAGAACAAGGACTATGGAGGTTAGCTAACTATGATCATTTTCTTACACGACTATTTATTCTTGTGGCCCTTCTAAACTAAAATGGTGGTAGTTCCTAGTTCTTTTTCTTGAATTCCATCCACCTTGTCACCAATGGGTGTGATGCTGCTGCTTGCAAGTACCAACCCTGCTTGTGTCAAGTGTGAACTATGTACAAAATTAAAGCAGGGTTGGCTTGTGACCAAGCATGGCTTGTGTCCTTTGGTAGGCGAGCAGGGGTTAAAATTCCTTCATGCAACCAAAAACTTTGCCTACCTTTTTTGTGGTTTTGTATATCAATCACTCAGCTGACATTTGCCAGCAGAGACCATATTACTTCTATGGAAGTATACATAGACATATTAGGAGGGCTTTCTAACATTTGTGACTCTCTTTTTATATTGAAGGTGACAAGTACATAAATGGTGAGATCATTCCCTCTACTTATCCTACATACCAGCCCAAGGAGAAGCGACCATCAAAGTATGAGAGTCGAAGGTACGAGAGGCGTAAATCGAACCCAACAGCTCAACGCCGTCCACCAGCACAATCTTCATAAATAAAACATTTATGATCCCCTCCCTTCCCTCTCTTCTCCTCCAAATTTCTCTGTTTTACTAGGAAATTTAGGCAAATTAGCTGTTCTGCTGTTAGGTTGTATTGTGCTTGGCTTTGAACTTTTTGTAAGGAGAATACAATCTTATTGCTATTTTTTTATGACATCTCTTTCTTTTGCAAAATAAACATTTGCACTCAATTTCGTATTCTGTATATTGATTTTGTGTTCTCATTGCAAATACCAGCTAGTCTGTTATAGTAGCTGATGCTAAAGGTCTCTTTTAGATAATTTAGTTTGGAAAAAGAATACCAGTAGTACTGGGTTTGAGAGATATCTTTGTTTGTACGTCAAGATTATCGTCTTTTTGAGAGAGAGCTTTGTTTGTTCGTCAAAATTATCGTCTTTACAAGTTAATCAATGATTTGATAGCCGAATTCCTTTTTTCATTGCTTTCTAATTTTCATTGGTCTACTAAAAAAAATCTTGTTAAAATTTGGGTGATTTGATTCAATGTTATGTTCATGGGAAAATATGGCTCAACCGAGTTTGTACTGAGCTAAACAAACAGCGTCTTAAAATTTGGACTGATACTTTTGAAAAATGTATGTGATTATTGGTTGAGAATTTTCAGAGAATAAAAAGAGGGCCTGGATTTTTAAATATTTGAAGAAAAATTTATAATATGTTATTTAATGTGTTTCGATATGCGCTAATAGCAACAAATTATCAGCCTTGTGAGTTATGAATATGAAGACAATATATATATATATATATATATATTTTTGATTGTAAATCCGTAAACAGTTTTATTAATAGAAAAAATTACAAAGTAGTTGTTATATGAGATTAGACAGCTAGTGTCTATAAAAATAATACAACTAAACAAAACAAAAAATGCACAGGGGTATGTATATCCTGTGAACGTAAATTGATAATTCTTGCTTGATTAGAATAATAAAAATCTAGTGATAGTTTTCTCTGTATTCAAAATGATTTGCTATTATTATCAAGGAGTGTTTTTTTTGGTTTATACATGACAATATCGATTTGCTATTATTATTAAGGAGTGTTTTTATGTAAATTTAGCCCATTCGATGCGGATGCAGGGTTCGATTTAGATTTAGAAAAAGTTGGATTACAGACGAAATTATAAATATTTCGGCCTAGAAAAGGGAGACACCTCAACTTAAAAGTTAAAACAGATGCTGTACAAATTTGAAATTTTAATCCGCATTTCATAGCTGGACCTTGACAGGTGGACCAGCCGATTCCTGACCCAGTCATAGCTGGGCCTGGACCTGACCTTTTATCAGATAGCAGATAGCAGATACCAGATAACAATTTAGTTTAGTAATTAAGCTCTTCATTGAATTGGATGAGGGGGTTTTAAAATAACTTGTGTTTTTCATACCTCATAGTATCTTATATTTTTTTATGTCTGTTTTTGAAGTTTAAACAGTCGATCTGAATCAATCAACATGATCTTCAAACTAAAATATGTTTGGATACCAAATTTTATATTTTTTGGAAATATTTTACTATTTTATTTTACCGAATTTTTTTTAGTTAGCACCCTAATAAATCAGAATTAAACAAACACTACTTTTTAGTCAAAATATAATTATTATCACCCACGCGCTCTCAGTCTGTGCATCAAATTGGGATGGTGCGCGCACTAGGGAAGTGCATCGTTCGAAAGCACACCAGCCCAATTTGGTGCATAGATTGAGGGTGCGTAGATGGTAAGATGTTAAATTTGGTTGAATGGGTAGTGTTTGTTTAATTTGAATTTATTACGGTGGTAACTAAAAAAATTGGTTTATTTTAGATAGGTACAAAATTATTGTTTTTAGATTGATCAATTTAAATTTGACTGTTTAGACTTTGAAAATAAAGATGAAAAATATGAGGTAATGAGATACAAAAGAGACATTTTAGCCCGCTCATTCATTCAATTTAGTAAGCACTTCTTATGGGTGGGAATGATGAACTAGTTAGGTAATTAACCACCTCATCATGCTTTGCACTTCTACAGCAATAATTAATTGAATTGGGAAAATATTTTACTTGTCCATCAAAAATCCAACTATGAATCCGAACGTTTCCTCCGCAGTCCCCTTGAAAGTATCGCTTGGCGAACTGAAGGCGATATTTTGAGAGTCGACAAAGCTTCTCTGCTCTTCACCCTCCACTCTCCTCTCTTCCATTCTGTTCAGTCCACTTCACCTTATTCAATTCGAGCAGTGCTTTCATTAATGGATCTGGCCACCGCTCTGTCTCGCTACTCTCACGTCTCGACTTACCGGATTCAGGTGAAGGTGCTGTAAAATTCGTTCCACCTACCTCATTTGTAGTATCTACTATCTATACACATAAATAAGATATGTGTTATGGTTGATAGCAGTGATGTATTTGTAGTTATGTTCTTCTTTCTTTTTCTCTTCGTCCTCCTCTGCTTCAACCTTTCTTTGTCCTCACTGTATCATCAGGTACAAACTTCATCTGAGCATGAAGGCTCTCCTGGATTCCCATGTCTTGCATTTATTTCAACATCACTGTTTTGTGCTAACGACAAGAAATTATGCAAGCTCACAATCTACCAATTTGAGCACGAGTACAGAAAATCGTGCTTGCTCAATATATATCTACCGATCTGAGCACAAAAACTCTTGGTTTTGCTTTTTATTTTCTGATTTTTCTTGTCTACTTTTGTAAAGGAGTTCAATTGTAATATTTAATGTACTAGTACAAATGTTATATGTACAGGTATAAAATTATGTGTAATTGGTTTGTCCTGATTAATGAAAATACTTATGAGTTTAAAAGAAAAAAAACCAACTATGAATCAATTCTTACTTGTTTGTATATTCATTTTTAACATGTTTCCATACAGATATACAAACAAATAACTATTACAAAATTGATTCCTTACACAATTTTTTTTTGTACAAATAGGATTAATATGCATCTTTTGCTCCATTTTCCAATTTTCCTTATTCAAGATGATCATCTACGGGATTGAAATGTGAACACTAATGTGTCAATTTCAGTAATTAATCCCCAATTAAATGATAATTTGCAGTAGTAGATGGTACTGGTAACTGTTGCTATCAGTATGGTATTATGGTGGCCAGGATATCTTTATCCATAAATTCATAGTTCTAAAACTTGAAATCAGAATCAGATAAATCGGCTGAAATCGAAAGAATCAGATCGGAAATTCGGATTGTTTTGACAGAAACTTGTTTTGTAGCCAAATTATAGAAATAAATTGGTAAAAAAAATAATTTGTAAGAAAACTACATAGGCTCAAATAATCCACCAATTATATAATAATAATAATATAAGCATTACAAATATAATACACCTCCAATGCAAACTAGCTATAAATTTATGCATAAAAAAAAATTATATTAGGAGCATAAATTTAGTGCACGATTATCTTAACAAGATATATGTATGTTTTTTTTTTATAGTTCAAATTATGTTTACATTTTTTTTGTGTAATTTGAAATCATAGATCAACAAAGTGTCAAGAAAAAAAAGTAAAATAACTGAAGGACTCGGCCTGATTCGGGCTTGACTCGTTAAACAATTTTTTTTTTTTTTATAATATGAAATCATAGATCAACAAGTGTTAGGAAAAAAAATGTAAAACAACTGAAGGACTCGGCCTGACTCAACCTAACTCGGACTGATTCGGCCTAAAAATCGGATAACTCGACCGAGTCAAACATTGCTCAACCAAATTTTGATGAAAAAATTGCATGAGTGCAAGAGTCATGAAACTTGGATTAGACCCGACTGATACAGAGTTAACTCAGCCAAGTCAACTCGGACTCGGCCGAGTTTCCAAACCATGCATAAATTGTCAAGAGTTATTCTACATAATCCAAACAGATTCCCCACAAAACTTATGATAAAATATCGCTGGGACCAATGGCAAATTGAAATAATAAAAAAAAAAAAACTGTTATCAGTTTCCTGATTCTAGAATCTTTTCATCTATCTTTCTCTTCTCATTTAATTTGTTGTTGTAGCCATGATGGTGGTATATGAATTACATGTGAGTTCGTAATCTCTGATTTTTGTAAATGTGTTAAAGTTTTTAACAGATGCTATTTGAACTCTATTATTTAATTATTTTTAAAATTTGTGCGAGGTATATAGAGATCAGAAAATTCTGAGATCTTGCTATCATGCTGCTGAAACTTTATTTTTCACATATATCAAATTATTTATTTCTCTAGATCTAAGTATCTAACACAGCTAGTGGCTAATAAATAATTATTATTAATAATAAAACAAATAATGATTAAGCATTCTAATTGCATCTTCTGTGTGAAGTATAAACCCTAAGTTTCATCCAAGGGGCCACCAGTTTGTCCTTGGCTTTCTGTTTGTTTGGTACCAGAATTTTATTTTGTGATAACAATAGCTTACAAAAAAATCTACAACATTCTAGTTAGTATACTATTCATAACTACTCAGAAAATTAATTCTACCTGATATTGATGTTCTATGAATATTAATTAAGCATTATAATTATTCAGAATCCGATTACCGACGTCGGTATGCGCCACATAGAACAACGACACAGTTTCAGGGAACAAACTGAGAGAGACAGTATGATCAATCTGGCACAACATTTAGATACCTAGTGTACCAATTGCTGCCAAGCATAGACTTTTCATGTGCTTTTAAAGCCCTCTCAAAACGTTGTACTATAGAAAAGAAAATTAAGAGGCTCAAAATGAGATCTGATCATGCATGAGAGCGGCTTCACAGGAGAAAAACTAGAGATCAGAGAGAGAACCCATTTTTTGAGGGAATCCAGAGCATTTACATAGCATTAAATGCATTTTAGCAAGCTGTTCTTTCCTTCGGGTAATAAACAATGATTGATTACAGCCACACTTTTTATCTGGTAGAATCGATATTTTGCAAGTTAGATGAGATTCTAAATCACTCGAAAGATGTACACGTTTTGTATCTGTTTAGTCAGCAGAATCTTGTGCTTGTTATTTTTTCTTTTTTTCCTCTGATATGCGGATCCGTATCCTCTCAGGTACCTAACTCAACACAATTGATAAGGATGGCTCAGATTTAATTAGTTTTATCCAGTTCTTGCTCGGGATGGCTGAGGGGCAGTATTATTTGTGCTTTGAGATTCGTGCCAAGTTAAAAAGAACAATTTTGAACCATCCGATTCAATTGTAGTCAGTCCGGTACCTGAGAGGATGTGAATTCCTGATATGCTAGCTACCACTAAAAATAGAGGGTTGATAAATTGTTATATCACTTGATACTTTAATTTAAAACTTTTATAAGAACGATGCATGATATATATTAGTATAATTAATTTGATTGATTTATTAATGCACATCAAGGGGGCATGTAAAAGAAATATTATTAGTAGCAATTTAATTAGCATTTAGCTCCATGACAAAGACATGGGGAGAAGAGCACTTAAAACAGGATGCAAAGTGCACCACTTGAAGAAAGCTGCTTCATCTGGACTCTTGTTTCGGTGGAATTAAACTAGAAAGTGCTATAGCTTCTAATTTTCATGCATATATAACGAAAGAGTTTAATTGCTCTGAAACTCTGTATTTTTGGGCATGACTGTCCCTAGTGGTCAACAGGTTAAGTACACTGTATTTAAATTCATTTTCATGTAATTGTATTTGAATTTAATATCTATTTTTAGATATTAGATATAGTATGCTTAATTTCTATGAAATCGATAGTAATACTTCTACTTAAAAAAAGAAGAAGTCATTGTAGTATAACCTATGCAGTTAGAGGTGGATCCATGTAGTCCAAGGGGGTAGCCATCTCCCTTGGATTTTGAATTTTAGTAAAGATCTAGTTGTTTCAGTCGATTTTGTACCCCTCTGAATTTATTTTTGTCCCCCTCAGTCGATTTTTGTTAGAGTATTGAAAAATATAAGTTAAAGTATTATTTTTAATGAAGTACCTAATTAATTAACCGGTCTAAATCCAATTTGATATTTTTTTGCCTCTCCTAATGAAAATTCTAGGTTCGTCTCTGTATGCAGGGGCAGATCCAGAGTAAACCAGGGGGTTTTGAGATTTAGTGGTGATCTATAGGTACTGATCTACTTTGCCCTTTCTTGGAAATTTTTTTTCTCCCCCTCTAGATATTTGATTAGTAATTCGAGTTAAATTTAGTGTTAAAATCAAAATAAATTTATTGAATTACTATTGATAATTAAAATTATAAGTTAAAAAATTAAAAATTATAAGTCAAAGTATTGGAAAATATAAGTCAAAGTATTATTTTTTTTTATCGAATATCTAATTAGTTAGTGAATTTAAATCTGATTCAATAATCCTACTCCTGTCGACGAAAATCCTGAGTGCTCCCCTGTTTACATGCAGCTCTACTACTTGAAAAAAAAAAAAAAAACATATAATTAAGTGCATGATCCACACTCCACACAAAAAATATCCATTTGGAAAAGAAAATCTAAGAATGAATCATCAATCATTTCAACATCAAATCTAAATGCCCTTACATCGAAGTAACAGCGTTCATGCCAGTGTGGCAGAAGATATATACATCCAGTGACATCGACTAAATGTCGCGTCACATTTTCTGTTGTGACACAATCCACATAAAACTAGTTGTTCCGAAAATACCCCCGCTGATGCCATTCACTCCGGGGCATCTTGGTAATTTTCATTACTCATTTACCTTCTATAAAATCCTAACCAAAGACTATGCAGAAAGAATAAAAGAGAGAGAGAGAGAGAGGGAGAGCTTCGAAATACATCCAAATTAATAAAAACAATCGTTCTATTACAAACTAGCTCTAGCTATAGGAAACCAAACTAAAAAGCTAAAACACTATTTGCTTCCACTGATATCTAACCTCATGAGAATTTTTGAGATGGTGCAATGCGGTTGCCGTGCTGTTCAGCCTGAGGACGTATCGTTAGCCACTCGACCAGCTGCACAGGAGGCTCCATCATCTGATACGGGCAGGTATAGGGGGAAGAGGCACCGACGAGTGGGACCCGGAAAGATGTCTTCTGGACATTGGCGACCTTCACTTGGAGATATTTTAGAGGATGCGGATCATCAAGCCAGAAAGTGCGGCTCGACAGCTCGCAACTCCGCCACTAAGCGGACAGGTCGAGGGATGCTGCAATCAAGAACTGAATATTTTAGGTAAAACATCTATATGATTGTTATATGTGTGAGTCTATGCATATTACGATTTGGTCTGTAATACGGATTAATATTTTCATTTTTTAAATTTTATCCGTCGATTTGAACTGTTCAACATAATTTTCATATGAATATGTATTTGTATATTGAATTTTATATTTTTTAGAATATTTTTTACTATTTTTTAAGATAGGTAGAAAATCATTATTCTTTGATGGTCCAGAATTTTCACATCAAGTCATTTTCTACCTATCTTCAAAAATAGTAAGAAAATTCTAAAAAAATATAAAATTGGGTATGCAAGTACATATTCATATGAAAAATATGTTGAACAGTTCAGATTGACCGATAAAATTTTTAAAATAAAAATATTGATCCGTATTACGGATCAACCCATGATACGCATAGTACCATAGATTCACTCTTGTTATATTAACTAAAAGAATATTAAAAAGTCTCTTCTTTAAAAAAAAAAATCCCTTTTTTCCAAATAATAATTAAGAAGTTATGATCACAATTAATAATATCTTTATATACATTGATCTGTAATTACACATGCAGGGAAATGGAAGTTCCTACTGCATATACACCTACTGCTTTCCTGTTCTAACAAGTACCTTGCACTTGGGATCAGATCAGATGCTGCTGATGGTGTCAGTCGGTCATAGCTATTCTATTTTCCTTTGTATATATATATCACCCAAAACAAGAAAGAGAAGAGTATTCGCGATCGATACTGTCGGTACACTGTCGCAAGTACTACCGTTACTAATAGAAAAAAACATTTTCATGACGGTATACTCTCGCAAATAGTCACTT
This sequence comes from Carex pumila, assembly GCA_033356055.1. Taxonomy (NCBI): domain Eukaryota; kingdom Viridiplantae; phylum Streptophyta; class Magnoliopsida; order Poales; family Cyperaceae; genus Carex; species Carex pumila. The sequence goes on along the minus strand of JARJHM010000006.1, from coordinate 510,230 downwards.
TTATCGTCGCAAATACTATCGGACGATGTATATGTATATTATCTGTACATTCTCTCAAATTTGGTAGGAAACTATATATAAGGTACATATATAGATTGTAAAAACATGCGATCAATGTATATGGATATATATGGTTGATTTGATTTTGTTTTTCTTATTTATAATTTCAAGTTTGTTTGTATATAATATATATAGAGAGAGTTGGGCTACGGTACTTCACGAAATAAAGCGAGTGTTTTACTTCATATCCATATCTTTAATTTTAAAGTTTAAAATGTCGATCCGAACAGTTCAAGTTTATCTCCATATTAAATTGTATTTGGAGACCAAATTTTACAAATTTTGAAAACTTTTTACTATTTTTTTTTAGAATTTTTGAAAATCACTATTTTTCAGAAAATTCTGGACCATCAAGAAAAGCTATTTTAAAAAATTCTAACAAAAATAGTAAATTTTTTCCAAAAAATATAAAATTTCATCTCCAAGCACAATTTAATAGGGATATCAACTTGAACGGTTTGGATCAACGTTTTGAACTTTAAAATCGTAAAATATGATTGTGAAGTAAAATGCTCGTTTAATTTCGTGAAGCACTATTGCCCAACTCTCTCTCTCTCTCTCTGTGTATATATTGGCTAATATGCTATGGGTAGCTAAGAGGACTTTCGTGCTACGGCTCAATATTTGACTTTCTAAAATTCTAATGGTCGATCCGAACCGTTCATCTTGTTCTCCATATTAATATGTGTTTGGAGACCAAATTTTACATTTTTTGGAAATTTTTTACTATTTTTTTAGATTTATTGAATATCACTGTTTTTTATGGTCCAGATTTGTCTGAAAAACAGCGATTTTCAATAAATCTAAAAAAATAGTAAAAAATTTCCAAAAAATGTAAAATTTGGTCTCCAAGCACATATTAATATGAAGAACAAGATGAACAGTTTGGATCGACCGTTAGGATTTTGAAAGGTCGAATATTGAGCCGTAGCACGGGAGGCCTCTTAGCTACCTATAGCATCATAGCCAAGTTATATATATCTCTATTCTTATATTATGCACGTAGTTGTCCTGATCCGCCAACGGCTAAGATTGAAAGATGAATTTTCGAATTGAATATTAGCCCTTCAATCACATAATATGTCTTCTTTTGATTAAATATATTTATTTTATGTGTAGAAGTCTAAATTTAATTAAAAACATAGTCGCCATACAAACTGATACATGGTTTGTCATAATTAAAATTTCTTTTTTTCTTCTTACAACTATATTTGATTCATGCAATTAAATTATTTCCTTATTTTTTTCTTCATTTCTTTCATTTAATTTCTCCTCTTTCTCTATATTTTTTATAATGAAAATGGAAACAATCATATATTTTCGAATTTTGTTTAGATCTACTGTATCTTTGTGAATAAATGAATAGCAGAATTATTATGTTGATGTTTACATTAAAAAAAATTCTTGTGCTAATAGTCTAATAGAGGGTGTGAATTTTAACAGCAATGTTTTGGCTCATGCAGTGTTGAGGTGAGAGAGTTTCTAGAAATGATTGTTTGTCATTTTTAGTTGACAGTTCAATTTGTGTACTATACAGAAAGAAGGAAACAATAAAAATATAATTTTGGCATATATCTACATAATCAACACATAATCTTTTCACATTATCTGAATATATTCGCTCGTCGTATTCTTTCTCTCACCTTATGACTTTGATTTAACGAAACACTCAGATGGCTAAAGGGAATTAAAACATGAAACTATTGAAGTCTTTTTTTTTTCAGAGTAAGATGAAAATGCTTGATTGTTATTTTCGTATATTAATTATACACTTAATTTTTAAATAGTTAATCTAAATTGTTCAACATGACATTTAATTAAAATGTGGCTTGAGATCAAATTGTATATTTTAAAACAAGTACTAACTTTTAGATATGTACAAAACTAATGATTTTTGTACTCATCAAAATAATTAGTAAACAAATTATAAGACCTTGATAGGCCTAAATTATATACATATTCGATCTGATTTTTATCACGAAATAACATCAAATATCTTGTATTTTGAATATAAAGTGAATAGATTACACCTAGGATCAAGTTACTGCGTTTGCTTGGTTTTAACTTACAGGAAATAAAGAAAAATGAAGAAAAATCAAAGAAAAATGCCCACTGCGAACACACGGTTTGGAATATGGGCAAAATAAGTACTTAGATGAATTTCTGGACGCGCGCCAATTTTAAAAAGGTATAATAAGCTATACATCAAAATCCGTGCAAAACCGAAGAAAAATGCCCACTGCGAACACACGGTTTGGAATATGGCCAAAATAAGTACTTAGATGGATTTTTGGACGCGCGCCAATTTTAAAAAGGTATAATAAGCTATACATCAAAATCCGTGCGGATGCACGGATCTCGATGCAGCTGCACTCTGGTTGCACAGGAAAAGTCCGAGCCTAGTGCGGATCTCGATGCATCCGCAGTGCGGATTGTGAGAACGCAGTGCGGATCCCAGTGCGGATGATACTGTAGCAGTGCGGATTGTGAGGACGCAGTGCGGATGATACTGTAGCAGTGCGGATCCCAGTGCGGATGGTACTGTAGCCATGCGGATTGCAGTGCGGATGCACTGTAGCAGTTAGGCAAAAATAGAGTCTGAACTTAAAATGGTCATAACTTTTGACTCGTAACTCCGATTAAGGCTTATGACCACTTTTTGGAAAGCTAGCGAGAAGATCTACAACATGAGAAACTAAAAACTAAAATTTTTCTCAGTGCGGATCAGCCCACCCGCAGTGCGGCTCGGAGCACCGCACTGGACCCGCAGAGAGCCAAAATTGCACGTTTTTGACAGTTTTTCTATTTTTGGTGCATCATGGACGCGTTTTGACAGCCACATGTGGACAAGACAATCCTGAAAAACAATCCAAATATAACACCCACTAACTCCACTTCCTAGGCTCTTAATTGGACATGATCCTTGGCTATAAAAGGGGGGATCTCATATCATCTCAGATCATCTCTTCCCATCTCATCTCTCTATCTCATCCCGGATTCTTTCATTATCTCTCTACACACACACACAATTCTTAGCAATAAATTCTTGAGAAAAGGAAAGCTTTCAGCCAAGGAGAAGAAGGGTTTCCTGAGCAAGACGTCGGCAAGATAGAGGTTTTTGATTTGTCAAAGGGTGTAATTACTTCCTTTATTTCATTTCTTCTTACTTTGCCAATTTTTGTAATGGATCTCTCCATGAGGGAGTAGTTCTCTCTCTAGGGGTTTAGGTCAATGCATGAACTTGTTTAATTCTATTTTATTCGGTTATTTGTTTTTATTATAATTGTTTTATGAGATTTGATGTTAATTTCTGTGATTTAATAATTTGTGTTAATTACATAATTAGTACTTGAATTGTAGTATCCCGTTTTGAATTCGAAAGAACCAAAATTGACTGTGATCAATAGGATAGTACCAAATTATGAATGCAAATACCTTAGGTTTAGGTTAAGATTGTAACCAATTTAATCTAAGCCGGAAATATAGAAATTAAGGTTAGGAATTTGGTGAAGAACCTAATCGTGAAGTCAAACCCTAATTAGGACATCTCAATTCAAATCGGGTATTTGTATGATGGACTTAATTGCGAAGTACCAATATTTGAGGAGAGGAGAGACTAACAAGAGCTTATAGGTCTAGGTAGCTAGGGTGGGGAACTTCATTGAGAAGTTCGAGTTACCTAGGCATGTTATTAATTTACGAAAGTAACCCTTAATAACATATTAGGTTAGAAACCTCATCAAATCATACATGAATTCAAACAAATACCGAATTAATAGAGTTAGCAAGGAATTGTAGATCAAAGACCCCTAGATCTCTAAATCTTGAAAGCAAACCAATTTCTTTCTTTTACTTTTATTTACAATTATTGTTTCAAACTCCTTTCTCTTGGGTATTAAACCCAACCTTAGGAATTGTTAGAACAAACCCCCCAATTTACTTTAATTGCACTTTACTTTATTTTATTTTCTGAAATTTATTACTAAAGTTTGAACTAAGTTTTTATCGTACTCCCTGTGGATCGATACCTAAAATACTACTTTGATAGAATTGTGCACTTGCAATTTAACTCAAACGCGTGTTAAAGGTTTAAAAGATACATCTTATTGTATTGAAACTTTGTGCATACGCTTTTGCGCGCATCAGACCTCAAAGACCATTTTATTATGGAGAATATGTTGAGCAATTTATACCAGCTATTTGAACTTTGAAAAATAAAGTTAAGAATGTGAGACATGATTGGAGTTCAAGTACATTTGAACTTGGAAAATTATAACCATTATTTCAAAATATCTAAACTATTAATTAAATAAAGTGGTAAAAATATTGTATAATTTACTAATTAAATAGCTATATAAAGAGTGTGGCTATGGTGCTATGTATAGCATGGATTAGTCCGTACTACGGACCAATATTTTTATTTTCAAAATTGTAACAATTGATCTGAATTGTTCAATATGGTCTCTATATAAATATGTACTTGTAAACTAAATTTTACATTTTTAGAATTTTTGGATGGTCCATAATTTCCAGATTAAGTGATTTTTTACCCATCTAAACGAATAGTAAAATTTTCTAAAATATATATAAAATTTAGTTTACAAATACACATTTATATGAAGGTCATGTTGAACGGTTCATATCCACTATTGCAATTAAAAAAAAAAAAATTCAGTTCATAGCACAGACCAATTAATACACGCTATGTATCCCATTGCCCCACTCTACTTCTAATAATGAAATTATATAATTATATGTATAAATAAAAAGATCTAATATATAATTTTATATTTAATAATTATTATGTAAAAGTTATAATATATTATTATGTAAAGTAATGAAATTATATTTATTAATTTTGTGTGAATGTCAAACAAAAAGATCTCTTTATATTATATTCAATCTTATAAAATATTCCCATTGCAACGCACGGGCACGATACTAGTATATATATATATATATATATATAGAGTTAGGCTGGGGTGCTATGGATAGCATAGTGGTCTCCCGTGCTACGGTTCAATATTCAAGTTTTCAAAATTCAAACGGTCAATCCGAACCGTTCATTGTTTAATCCATATTGAAATGTGCTTGGAGACCAAATTTTATATTTTTTGGAATTTTTTTGCTATTTATTAAGATGGTTTCAAAATCGCTGTTTTTATTAAAATTCTGCACCACTGAAAAACAGCAGTTTCAAAAATGCTTAATAAATAGTAAAAAAATTCCAAAAAATGTAAAATTTGGTCTCCAAGCACATTTCAATATGGATTAAACAATGAACGGTTCGGATCGACCGTTTGAATTTTGAAAACTTGAATATTGAGCCGTAGCACGGGAGGCCACTATGCTATCCATAGCACCCCAGCCTAACTCTATATATATATAGAGGGAGAGAGAGAGAGAGAGAGAGAGAGAGAGTATATACGATCAAATTAGGCTAGCATATATCACCTCGAAAACCTATCAAATAGGGTTCAAACAAAGAATTCGAACCAATGAAATATATCTACCTCACAAGTTAATTAGGCTTTTACATACAAAGTTTATATATTTTTAATTCATTTTGTATAAAGTCAAGCGGTCAAAAATAATAATTTATAAATTAATTTTAAATGTATTCATGTTTAACCTCTTCACTCCTTCGTGACTTTATTCTAAATTAATAAATTTAAATATTTTAAAGTTTACATATAAACACATTATTTAAATTTTAAATAGAGTAGCTTCAACAGGATAGATTTGTAAACCTATAAAATAAATTTTAGAAGCTATATATAACACATGTCACTATACTATTGATCACATTCCAGTCAAACTCTGGCATATACAAATATATATATATATATTTTTAAACCAAAAGACCCGTAGGTCGTACAAATATGGTGTTAGTAGAACTAGGGTGTTCTTAGGTTCACTGCGTCTTTTGGTGAATTCAAATTTAAAATTTATCAAATCAGTTTTAAATTACAAATTTGAATCATTGAGATCTGTCTATCTTACGAGTGATGTATCTACATGTGAAAATTTTAAACATTCGAATTAATTTAGTATAAAGTCAAGCGGTCAAAATTAAAAGCTTAATAAATTAATTTTTTGAATATTTTTTGACCGCTTGATTTTATAATAAATTAATTCAAATGTTTAAAATTTTTACGTGCAGACGCATCACTCGTAAGGTATGTGGGTTTCAACAGTTTGGATTCATCATTTGAAGTCGATTTAACATGTTTTAGACTTGAGTTCACCAAGAAACTTGATGAACTTAAGAACACTCAAGTTCTACTCGTTAGTAATTAATACTTTGGTGTTATATTGACATATATATTGACTTTAAGCCATGAAGCCATAAGCCAAGTTTACCATATATATATATATATATATATATATATATATATGCCACGTAATGAAGCTATGTTTTGAAACACAATCAGATATAACAAGAAGCAAAAATATATGGTCACTGGATGCAAGACCTCGTGTTGTTTTGTACATTTTTCTAGTCATTTAATTTGTGATTTCACTTTTTAAAATAAAAGGTTAAAATTATAACAATTAATGCCGAAAAAAGATATATAATAAGATTTGAATAATGTGCATATATTTAGTAATTATTTCTGTAACATAGAATTTGGAACACTTGCCTTGGTAAATATTTCAAATTAAGAGTATCTATTTTTTTTTAGGAAAGGAAAGGGTTAATTAAGTACCCAAGGAGTTTTTATAAATTTCAGTAAATATTAAATTTTGAACATGTGACCTGTCACAAACGCTGAATAATTTAGCGTCATAGCTTGCAAAAAACAGTTGCTTATTGGTAATATTTTGTGTTTGCATATATAATTATATATTCTGCGTTTCATTATATATATATATATATATATTTATGAAATTGATTATTCAATAAGAATAATAATTACAATATAAAGTAAAGTAACGATAAGTAAAGAAGAAAATTATAAAATACACAATGATGATGTCGAAGTACATCATAAAGGATGACAATATATCACTTCAAAGTACATAATATAAAATGGGATGACATTAAAAAATATATTCTCGCCTCTAGTAGCGTGCTCTCAACCATAGTCATACAATTTGTGAATTAAATATGAATAATTTATTTTTTAACGATGTTAAACCGAACGCCGAATTATTCGGTTGATCAAATTTTGACCGAATTAAAATTAAATAATTTGCCAATTTTACAAATTTTTCCTGATTTTTTCCCAGAACATTTTTTTTTGTTTTTTGCTTTTGCTTTCTTGCAGGACTGAGATCTCTAGTCTGGAGTCTTGATAATTCCTAATAATTTCTGAATTATACCCAAATTATTTCCAAATCATAAATTTTTAATCTCATGGAACCAAACTGAATAATTCATTTGTCACTATGCTCTCAACGGCTAAGGCAAAAATACTGAATTATTGCGCATTTTTCTCCATGCAAAACGTGGAATAAGGAATAATTCCGCATTTGTTGTATGAAGTAATTTTTTTATTTTTTTTTTTATGTTACGAATAAAAAAATCAGTTAAACTTTTCTCTGGACACTATTGCTTATTGATTTGTTCAGAGATACTCTAAAACTAGTTTAGTCTTATTTTTTAACACTGATTATATATCTTTATATATATATATATATATATATATATATATATTGTAATATCGACCTAGGTACTCGAAAATATATGTTTGTCAGTCTCATAACCTTGAGAAACTAAGATGAAATTAATATAAGCATATCCACCATATATAAAAATTGTTTTTGTCAAGTTGGAGAGAGAGATTAGTTGAATTGTGCTGTTGTCGCTATTGGGCGTTATGGGCTTCGGCCCATATTAGTGTGTTGTTGTCGCTATTGGGCGTCATGGGCTTCGGCCCATATTGGTTTGTTTTATAAATCCGTAAAAGGAGAGTCCAAGTAAAATTGAGTAAGTCTGAACAGTTGGCGGATGTATCCCGTGTAACGGTAACAGACTAACGGTTCTTTTTGTGGTGCTAATTATCAATCAATTATCGCCTTCTGATGATTATCTTCTCGTTAAAGGCAAAAGGACCTATATGTAATTGTTATCTTCTCATTTAAGGCCCTAGCTACATAATATAAGCAGCAGCACATTAAAATTGAATTGTTAAATTTCTAATTGTTAGATAATAACTAACTCCACCAAATTCAATTAAAAGAAAAGCTAAGTTAACATGCTATCTTAAAAGTAAAAGATGCAAATAATTTTGCTCAAAATGTATTGGAAGAAAATTTTAGAATATGGTACAATACTCTTAATTTTCTTTGCTTGTCATGCATGCCCTTCAGAATTTTTTTGGAAATGATTTTATCACTGGATTGATAACCAGTGTCAATGCATTAATTGTGAAAACTGATTGAAGGTTCATTTTGTTCCTCTAATATGACTCTTGTGAGGTATGATTGACCTTAATATAAATTTGATCAGATATAATTTTGTTCATGTGACTTGACAATTTATGTGCCTCTGTGAGCATTCCGACATTTTAATCAAATTGTCATATTTTAGGTTACATCGGAGATGATGAAGCAAATACAATCGCATTTGGTTCTGTCCAAGACAACATGAGCTATTTCCCCTAGAATGATGGTTAGTTTTGTTATTAAAAAGGATCTTCACTGGAGATGATTATGATAGATCATTTACTATAGTTCCTTTTGTTAATTAAAATATTTGGTTTACTTAAACGATGACATGTTGTGCTTGATATTTGCAAGGTCATATTTATCAACAAAATACCAAAATCCATTGATTTCGAGCACAACATGCACATCAAAGAAGGGAAAGTGATATGCTGGTACTGTATTAGAAGTTTGTGATTAGTAAATTTATCTATTTCTGTTTATTCAAACACTTGATTAGCATATAAATGTAGGTTCAAAATAGAGGGAGTACAGTAAGTGTCATGCACATTCAAAATAGAGGGATCACTCTTCCATTGCTTATGGGTACCAACTTGAACCGTTATCATCTCGAGAGGTTTTATTTCAAATTTTTATTCATAGCAAACAAAAAGAATTATTTGGTCTAAATAAAAAAGTTGGGGTTTTATTGGCAAATTATGCTACAGCTGAATTTAATTTCAAATCTGTTAAAAAAGTCGGGGTTTTACTTGGTACAGTCGAACAACAGCAGAGGATGTGGACTTGGCTGTCAGAGCAGCTTTCTTAGAATGGGAACCATTGAAGGTGCAAACAAGAATTTCTAAAAGAATATCAGTGCATGAATTAATTCATTTCTGTGAACAATTGAAGCTGCAAATATGAATTTCTAATAGTACTATTTAGAGAAACTTTAATGTGTTTTAAAATGAGCATTTGATTTGCTGGTTTATACCCGAGTTTGTTACTGGTACCTGACAGTAATGGTCATTCATGCATGCATATCGGTTGAGGCAATGTGATATAAACTCAGTAATGAGCTATTGCATATATTTTATAAACACTTCCTGAGAGCTGCAGTAAACTTGTATTAATTTAGAGCATAGATAATTTTAACCTTGATTTGAACATACTTATATAACTTTCTCTCAAGTAACTTCTTATTTGTGGTGCCAAATCTAGCTGTCTTCAAGTTGTTTAACACACACGCCGACCTCCACCATAATGTCTACACCCATGCTAAAGTAAGGTACAGCCCTGCAACAAAGAATCTGTTATTTTTTAACTTTTGGAGACTGGTACATGCCAGTAAGTCATTGTACTGTGCATCTCTCTAACAATATCTAAATTTAAAGGTAGTGGAGCTGATGCTTGTTGATGCACTTGTTAAGGAAGATAATTACCTAAAGATTTCTACTTACCCATTAGACCTGACCGAATACTGGAAAGTATATTTTTTATTATTATTTTTAAAGTAGTTACATCATATTCATAATTGTTTTGGTTGACTTTTGTAATTTAGACACATCTTGTGTCCTTATAAATACAAAGGTTTCAGAGCTAAGAAGACTCAACTACCAATTAATTTACAAAATTATCATAAAAACAAAATATAGTTAATTGGAGCAGTGGAGTAATGAGACACAGGAGCGAGGGGGGAGTCAGTTGTGTTATGTTCATTTGCTTGTCTAGACCTGGTGCTCGTGTGCCACGCACAAGAGTAAACGGGGACTTAATGGGCCGAGAGTTCGAATTTCACTGGTCTAAATGGAATCCTGCCGAACTGATCTGCGGGCATGCCTGTCAGAATTTTCTGATTTTTCATTTTCTTTGTTTTCTTCTCTTTTCTATTATTTGGCTGTCCATTTCTTCTCCAGTTGCTGAGCCAATCATCTGCTTCCATTTTTAGCAATTTCTTGTGTTTTCTTATTCATTTCAATCCCCTCTCTAAATGAAGGGGTCTGGATCCCATTATACCAGGTCAGGTACCAAACCGTATATGAAGTAAGCTCTGAAAAGCTATGTGCTTTGGTGTATGCAGAAGCAAAACAAGGCATTAATTTACAGTTCACTGTGGAGCTGCTCATAGCCTCTTATAAATAAAAATTTAAAACAATGTTTTGGTTAGTAATCTTTAGCTGTTTATGTTAGGCTACTAATATAGGTACTTAAAGTTCAATGTTTATATTGATGCAGGTGTTAGGAAATTAAGAAATTTTTTACAAGAATTTCTCTTTAACTGATTGGTTTGTAACCCAAGCGAAGAAATTAAAACTAATTTCACTAATGGAGTGGTTAAGAAATAAAGATGGAATCAGTTTCTATTATTATCAAGACATTTTATTTTGGGTTTACGGATGTAGATGCTTTTAGGTACTTATTTTCTATTATTTGGCTGTTCATTTCTTCTCCATTTGCCGAGCCAATCAGCTGCCTCCATTTCCAGCAATTTCTTGTGTTTTTTCTAATCATTTCAATCTCCTTCCTAATACAAAATTCATCATATATTTTTTTTAAAATGTGTAATCATCTTGGCATATAATTAGAATCAAACACTAATACATAATTATGCAATCAATCTTTAAATTAATCACATTTAAAATAAGTGATTAAAACAGACTTTTAATTCCCATGGCAACGCGTGGCTGGCACTTACTAGTTGTTCCAAAAGAATTACATACTTTCAGAAAGTGCATGTTACAGCAAAGACGATTTCACAGTTCAAATGCAAATTGGGTGGAAGTATTGGGTTAATATCCTCTATTTTGATACTTCAATGACCGAAGTATTGGCAGATACATATGTTGTCTTAAATCCGGAGAAACCGGCACCTTCTGCTAAGGATCTGAACTCTTTCTCAGTTCTCTCTTTACCTCCCGGGTTGTATGCCAGCATCATCATGTCGACATGGAAGGCACATCGTGCAGTTGCATCCAGATTTTCTGGCACAATGCAATCCAATATAATCACCTTCCCATTTTCTGGCAGGGCCTTGTAGCAATTCTTCATAATCTTCTCGCAATGCTTATCGCTCCAATCATGTAAAATCCACTGCAAGTGTTCAAGTTGTTATTGCTTTTAACCTTGTAAGATATAACGAAATTCTGCTGCATGACTTATTGAAATTTCTTCAGTACATATAAATTTGTGATTGTACTAACCTTCATCATGATGGTATCTCCTGTTGGTATACTCGCGAACATGTCACCGCTGACGTGTTCCACTCCTAAATCAAATTCAACATATTAACTAGTAATCATAAATTTGATAGATCATGCTGCAAGACGCTTATTAGCACTTCTCTGTTCCTAATTTATTCCATACCATATTTATTTGAAAGTAATTCTTTTCCAGTTAACTTGTAATATTTTAGTTATTTACCAATGTTACCAGAAAACCATAACACTGATAACATCATAATGAACCTAAAAGAGAATTTTCTTTTCTCTGTTTTTTCTCAAGAAATAGATATCTGGAGTGAACATACCGGGGTAAGGTGGCGCATCAGCAATAACATGGGGAAGATCAAAATTAATCCCCTTAATCTTTGGGTACTTTGAGGTGATCATGTTCAAAGTTGCACCGACTCCACCGCCAACATCAACAAGTGTGTTTATGTCATTGAATCCATGGTATACTTGTAGGAAAGTTTTGGTGAAGGTGATAGAATGGTTCTTCATCCCCTCATTGAATAAACGACTGACTCGTAGATCCTTTGCATTGTACTCGAATGCTGTCATTCCATGTGCCTTGTTAAAAGGGACGCAACCTTCCAAAACTGCATCCTTTAGATAGTACCTGCCATCACAGCACAAAGTTTTCTTGCTGAGATATATGTTCCTTCTTCAAGAGGGCTACATATGCGTGGCATAGATGCAGTATAGATTACAGAATCCGACAGTGTCAATATTTTGAAGAGTTACTAAAAACAAATGTTAAGTAAATTAAGAATTGCATGAGTCTTGGTTTGGTGAATGGTAACGAAAGATGAAACCCATGCCAAGTTGGTGTTACTTGGCATTTTAATTAGATATACATATATAAGTTCCCCTCAAACAATTAGTTAATTCCCCTATATTAGTTACTTAACCAGATATTATGATGCATCTTTCAAAGCACAAAACACATGACTAATTAAAGTCATCAAAAGGAAATGCATGCATACCAGCTCTTCATAAGGACCTTGTCTTGGTTCATCAGTGCAAGAGCAGCCATGGAGACGCCATCCTCGTTTTTTGTTAGCCACTTGCACACCTTGGCAGGCCCGTACCGCCTCGTCACATTCTTACCATCGTCGTTTATTTCTACTTCACATTTGATAACATTGTATGATGCAAGAAGTCTCAGCATCCTGTCCAGCATCTCTGCTGCCTGAAAATTTTGGAATTAAATTAAGAATCCTCATAATTATCTCTGCACCTCTATTTCTCTATTTATTCCCACACTTAACTTCTATAACTGCTTTGGAAATTATGAAAGCTCCAGTACTAATTTTTTTTTTCTAAAATATTAATCTCCATACACAGAAGTATTTATACCTAAGAAGAAAAATATTTATACTTATAAAGTGAATAATTTTTACATAAATAATTGTATCTCTAATCAAATTTCAAATTACATGTGGGACGATACACGTTTTTAGAGATGTGTTTTTTTTTTCATTCAATCTCGTCCACATTTATGACGATCTATGAGGAATTTTGCGAATCTAAAACTACGAACTACATCTATGCAATTTTCATTTTTCAAATAAGATCAATGATGACATATTTTCGGATTCGTCGTCACACAAGTATTTATACCTCATTGTGCAAGCATTTATACCTATACTTGTAAGTATTTTTTTACATATGACACTGGCTGACATATGAAAGTACTATTGTAAAATATTACATGTATACCTATGCACTGGATTATTTATACCTATGTAGTCAATTATTTTTGTTAAAGAAAGATTAACACAGTAAAAATTGGGGAAAATTGATGCGGGGATGCTGGATCTCCACTACTTCATTTGATGAAAGTTGACGTAGGGACAATTGTGGGTTGGAAAAGATGTGATTATATCAAGTTACGCATACAAATATTAATATCTTATTTTGCAAGAATTAATTTCTTATATTTTAGTATTTATACTTATGAAGGTTAATGCATGACAATTGACAATTAGAAAAAGGAAATCATATAATTAGTAGGAATTATGGTATAATTTTTCTTTAATAGAAGTGCGGGAATAAATGAAGAGATAGAGGTGTGGGAATGATTATAATTATTCTTAAATTAAAGGCAGCAAATTCCGTACTCTTAATTATTTAACGTGTGTGCGACTATGTATGTATTCATCAATAGTTGTGCTGGCATGATTGCTTGCTTAATTTGGAATGTTCCATATGGACATGGTAAAAAAATTGGGAATTGATTTTGTCCAAAGGGCTTTGAACACAATTTATCCAAAAACAATTAATTTAAACTGTCCAGTTTGCTTTGAGATTCGTGTAAATGGTTTAGAACTTAAAAAATATAAAATTGTCCCATGAATCTAAATAGTCTGCGTGGATTTTGGCACCGATCGGATTTGTTTGTCATTGCACACGGAACTCATGATTTAAGATGGTTTACAAATGCTGCTTTTGTATGAACCTTTAAATTTTGTAATGAAACTGGTGGGAATCCACCAAAAGGCTCAAAATTATGCAATCAATCTTAAAATTAAGAAATATCAATTTCCTGTGGATCATCTTAAAATAAGCCCAGCCAGGAACATTTTTTGCTTTTCAGCACCTGTAATAGCAAAATCCAAATGTAATTAATTACACAGTAAACACCTGAGGATTGTTGGTCTTCAGATGCGATGCAACATCACTCGCGGTCATGACGGGATTGCTAAAATGGCCACCACAGCCGTTGACAAGGATTTCGAGCACGTCGAGCTCAATTGCGGCCTTGAGGGTCATGGGGAGGATGGAGGCACTCGAGAGCTGCAACGCGTAGATGCACGCTTCCTCGTCAGTATAGTCCTTCTGTGAAGCTACGGCAACATCTAAACCAAGAGATCCCATGTTTTTCTTTTTGATGTATAAATGAAGTGAAATTAGTGTGGGAGGAGATTATGCTAGAAAAATGGCACGAGAACTTTGTGTGTGTGAGAGATTGAGATGAAGGAACTCCAGACCGACAGGTTGCTTTTTATAGTGGGTTTATGGAAACCTTCCCCTAACTTCCTCTCTCTCTTGCAAGGAACAAAATTTTAAAAAATGGGAAATACATGCATGATTTGTATTGCCAACTTTATCATGAAAAAAGCTGGTATTTGGGGCATGCCAACCTCATGTTAATTAGCTGATAAATCAGAACTGAATTTCCTGCACCTCTGGAGACAGAAAATTCCTACCTCTAGAGCTACTATCGGATGGGATTAGAGTCACTTTTAACATTAGACCGCAGTGGCACTAGAAGCAGGAATTTTAAATGTTAAAAGTGACTCTGATCCGAGGTGGATCTCAGATCAAATATTTAAATGTTAAAAGTAACTCTGACTCTATCTGGCAGTGGCTCTAGGATCCGAGGTGGATCTCAGATCAAATATTAAAATGTTAAAAGTGATCCCGATCTCATCCGACAATGACTCTAGAAGCAGAAATTTTCTACTCCTTGAAGCGAGGTGATCTCGTTCTTGATAAACCGGGCCTGCCTTTAACATCTAATAATTGGGTTTTCATATCGCGAGACCAAATTTTCTTTTTTTTTTGAAATTTTTTGTAGAAGCTGCGCAATCGTGAAGAGAAATCAAATTCTTAATATTTGAATACAACAACTCTAAGATCTTTTTTTGGTTAATTGTACTATCTCTCATTTTCAACGAAAAATAATTTGAATACTAGTGGCAATCAATTTAGGATTTTCCTTGATTAGACGTGAGTGCAATTTTGCATTCACCTCACCTCAACCAACTGCCATTGTGGTTCGTCAATCGTTATATATATATATATATATATATATATATATATATATGGCGAAATTCGGTAAGATTTCGACTTATGTAAAAAAGATAATGGAAATGTAGCTCTTCATCAATTCATGTTTATTGACAAACATACACAAGAAAATTGTTAGAACTGAAAAAATAATTGAAGGGCTCGTTTGACAAGTATATCGGAATAGTAAAACATGCACATAAATTGCATTATAATTCCGACTACAAATTATTGTCAAACACATATTAAGAAATTAGAAAAGTGTTAGAATTGGCTAATCATATTTGTAATTATTAGTGTTTGATATTATGTTATATACTATCATAATTATTAAATTATTCATAACAGTCAATATTTATTCATAAAATTATTATTGTTGTTATTGTTGTTAATTATCCTCATTACTCATTGTTATTATAGTAATATTATATTATATTTTTATCAACATTATTATTAATATTATTACTATTAGTATTATATTGTTTATGTCATTATTATTATTATTATTATTATTATTATTATTATTATTATTATTATTAATATTATTATTATTATTATTATTATTATTATTATTATCAAAACTAATATTAGTATTATCATTATCATTATCATTATTATTATTCAAAGGAATTTTTGTTCGAGTTTTGAACTTGTAATCTTTCATCCAGAGAGTATTATTTCTATCGCAATATCAAAAATTAGTTCTTATTTTTGTATACATTTCTTTTAAAAGTTAGTGGCTGATAGCCTACTAACAATTTGTATTTATAAAAAAATATATTTTTGTATACATTTTATATATCGAGGGAAAAAACAATAATTCAAACAATTTGTATTTATAAAAAATATATTTTTGTATACATTTTATATATCGAGGGAAAAAACAATAATTCAAAGCAAATACCAATAAAATATATTTTTGTTCCTATTTTTCAAAATAAAAAAAGTTATAAAAATTATAAGATGGGTTATATTCGGTTATTCCGATGTATCTGGTCATATCCTATGTCAAACCCAAAAGAATATAATAAAAGGCACGTGAAGTATCTGTAAGACTGTAATGAGCGAAATAATGAGAAAAATGAACCACACATTATAAACATAACATTGCAAATGGCAAATGCTAAACTATACATGCAAATAATATTTTCTTAGGAGAATTTCATGTATCCTTTTCAAAAGTTTTAAGATTAAAAATCAATAATTACATATTTATCTTTTAAAATTATAATAACTCACATATTTGTCCAATTCATCATATTAAAGTATTAAACAATAACAATATATAAATTTCCATTTTATCCTTCTTGCTTTTTTATTTTTTATCCTTTTTGTCCTCTAATTAACCGCTTCCGTTAATTTATCATCAACAGCAAAATGAGTCATGCTCCTTGCTTTCGTGGCTTCTCTTGTGAAGGGTGCGTCGAATGGGAATCTGTATCCTCTCCGGTATTGCAGAGGATCACCCTTACTTTACGGTTTGAGATTAAATTTCAACCGATTTGGTATTCAAACCGCAATAGGGGGGGTATTTTTTATCTTTGAGATTCGTGCCAAGTTAAAAACAACAGTTTAGATCCCTTATCAGGTATTGGAGAGGATGTGAATTCGATCAAATGCCCTTATGAAGGAATATTAGTGGGACGATGACGAGCGTTGCTCGAATTACAAAGCAAGCAACAAGCAGCGCAGCTTCAATTCCTCAACCTCCATGTTGTCCAGTATTTTTCTTTGATGATTTTTCTCTAATCTCGTCATTTCTACCAACATGCACTCTCTCTGTGGGGTCTGCTTTGAGATTCGTGTCAAGTGAAATAAACGGTTCAAATTCACCACTTTTCGATCCCCAGGTACCGGAGGTGCAATTGAAAACAATGGACGGCCTAGATCACTTTCATTCATATCAAACTCAATCCGGTGCAAGTTGAGGTTGTGGGGTCTGCTTTGAGATTCGTGTCAAGTGAAATAAACGGTTTAGATTCATCACTTGCACCTCAGGTACCTGGAGTGATGCTGATTTGCCTGTTCGGCCGTAAAGGTTTTTGGTAGGAACTGATGGGATTTTGAATTAATTCCCAGCCCCACACTTCATCCTTTTCTCTCTCACCCACGTGAGAGTGTTTTCTCTCTTTACATACCAACTTGTACTCATTATGATATATATAAGAACAAATGAACAATTCTTCATATGTCGTTTTCACTGTGGGATTAATAGAAAGGTTCAATCCGGACAAACTTTTTATTCATCTCTCCAACGACTGCTTTTTCGTCACTGGCTCGGGTTCCCGGTCCTAAAAGTCGAATTCACATCCTCTCTAATACCTGATAAGAGAATCTTTTACAATTACTAGATCTGAATCGTACTTTTTAACTTGGCACGAATCTCAAAGCTCAAAAATACAATCCCCTACAGTGATCCGAATCCCAAGTCGGTTGAGATTTAATCTCAAGCTGTAAAGTAAGTAATCCTCTGCAATAATTGTGCAATACCTGAGAGGATACGGTTCCCTAAAAGTCTACGAATTTTGTCTCGCATGTCAGGATTCAACAAACTTGAAGATTAGGATACTCCACTTGCCAAGTGTTCTTTTTAATCACATATTTTTAATTCCGCAGATTTGCTGTATATGTTAAGTTGTTATATTGACACAAAATTTTCTAAAATATATTTTCAATGTTACCACTTATTTTTAATGTTTATTATTTTTATTTATAAATCATTCTTTATTTTATTTGTATCCATTTTAGTAATAATTTTTAATACATATTTTACATATTTATTTGTTTTCTAATTTTTGTAATTACATATTTTTAAATGTTTGTTTGTTTATAAAATTCTTTTGTAAATGTTTTTAATTACATATTTTAAATATTTGTTTGTTTTCTAATTTTTGTAATTACATAATTTAAATGTTTGTTTTTTTGTAAGTGTTTGTAAAAGTTTATTTTTTGTAAATGTTTTTAATTACATATTTTAAATGTTTATTTGTTTTTTAATTTTTCTAATTATATATTTTCTACTTTTATATTTAATTATTTTTTATATTAAGGTAACTTTAACTTAATTGGTTAAAATCAATACATAATAGAACGCTATACTATTCAAAAATACTAATCTCTACATCACCTCCAAATAGACACCGAACATGTTGGTCATACAAAAGTTGAGGTATCTCAGAGGATACGCACTTGAGTGCATCCCTTGAGACATCTGTGTGACCTACGTGTCCGGTGCCTATTCGGGGATAACACAGGTGCCAGTATTGTTTGAGCTTTGAGATTCGTGCAGAACGTCTTTGAACGGTTGAGATTTTCCAAAAAGTCAAGCAAAATAGGAGATATCTCAGAGAATGTGAATTCCACTAGGTATTCAGTCAAATGCAGGGGTGTTCGACTGTTCGTTGGTTGAAACGTTGAATTCGTATCCTCTGCATTAACTCAAAAGAAAACTTTTAAGTTAACGAATCTCAACAGTCTAATTTTAAACAGAGTCAATTCAGCTTCCACTTATAACATAGGAGGCCCTTTAATATAAATGTGAATTTAGTTCATACGAATCTTAAAATAGATCGAATAAACAAGAGGTATTAACCCAAGCGATTTCCTTTTGAGTTAATGCAGAGGATACAAATTCTTGTTGGTTCCGGTCTTATCAAGTGAATAAAATAATTCAGATATTTTAGAATATTTATATATTTTATATGAAATTGAATGTATATTTATTTTTACGAATGTTAAATAATTTTTGTATATATATTGAATTTTAACCTTTTAAAATTTATTTCTTTTATATATTTTTAATTAAATAAACTGAAATTTACTTTAATTATTTTGATTTGGTTGTTATTCTACATTGCGCCAATTAATAGTCTGCCGAATCGATGAAAAAAGATATCAAACAAGAGGTCACAATCTCCGAATCCCAACTAATTATGAGAGTTTGGCTACTATAATATTAGTATTATTTTAGTCTATATAATACTAATTTTAAAATCTATTGAATTAATTTCAAACGATGAATATAAACCGTTCAAATCGATCTACTTTATTAGTTGTGAGTTTACATGCAAAATTTACAACTTTTCAAACTTATTTAGTATCAAGTCAAGTGATCAAATGTGTGAATTTTCAAGTTAATTTTAATATATTCATTTTTCAACAATTTTACCGCTTGATTTGATACTAAAATAACTCGAAAAATATAATAAAAAATTGCGTGTAAACGCATCACTCATAAAGTAAATCAGTTTGAACGGTTTGAATTAGTCGTTTGAGGTCTATTAATTTAATTAATTTTGAAGTTAGTGTTATATGACACAGATGTTATATTAGCCGGACTTCTGATTATGATGCATACAGTATTTCTTTCTTATTTGATTAAAGTTCCGAACAACATATAGTTAGGCACAAATTAGAAATACCTATTTGTCCAAATAATATTGGAAAGAAAACAGAAAAATAGAGCGGAAGCATCTAGAATTCAATTTGGGTAAATTGAATGAGTGAGTCTATGGTACTATGCATATTACGGGTTGATCTGTAATACGACTCAGTATTTGACTTTTTAAAATTCTAACAGTCGATCCGAACTGTTCATCTTGTTCTCCATATTAATATTTGTTTGGAAACCAAATTTTACATTTTTTGAAAATTTTCTATTATTTTTTTAGATATTTAGAAAATCACTTTCTATACCATCCCAAAACAGTAATTTTCAATAAATCTAAAAAAAATAAAAAAATTTAAAAAAATGTAAAATTTGGTCTCCAAACATATATTAATATGGAGAACAAGATGAACAATTCGGATCGACCGTTAGAATTTTGAAAAGTCAAATATTGAGCCGTATTACAGACCAAATCGTATTATGCATAGTACCATAGACTCACTCAAATTGAATTATCCTCCTCTGCGAACATTTCAAAAAAAAAAAAAAAAAAAGAAAAGAAAAGAAAAGAAAAGAAAAAGACTTATCCGAAGTACTGGTCGAGTTCAAAAGTAGAAAATAGAACCAAAATTAAAATACCAGATTACTCGCACTTATTCAACCAGAATTTTTTATTTCTAGCATTTTAAATAAGAGGAGGGTTCAAATGCACTCAATTTTTTGTGCATCCAAATGCATCCTATCTTTCAAATTCTTTTTTTCCATTTTCAAAGTCTGAATAGTCAATCCGAACCGTTAGATGCGATATATATATTAAGATGTGTTTGAAGATCAAATTTTACATTTTTTGGAATTTTTTTACTATTTATTAAGCCACTTTGAAAATCGCTGATTTTACACTTTATGGACCATTGGATTAGCGACTTTTCAAAGTGGCTTAATAAATAGTAAAAAAATTCTAAAAAATATAAAGTTTGATCTCCAAGCACATCTTAATATATAGATCACATCTAACGGTTCGGATTGACTATTCAGACTTTGAAAACGGAAAAAAATGTTAGGGTGCATTTGGGTGCACAAAAATTTGAGTGCATTTGAACCCTCCCCTTTAAATAAATAAAAACACAAAATTAGCAAGCTTATTGAAAAATCTCGGATTTAGCAATCATGCACACAAAATCTGCACACCTTTATAGTAGTGCGCATATTAAACCTACATATTATTTTTGCGTACTACTTTTACGATAAATATTTATGTGTAAATATTTGCTCACCTCTCTATTTAAAATTGCTCAAAACCTAAGAACATGTTCAGTTATTTTTATCTTCACATAAAAAAGAAGTATTTTTTTCATCTTAAAAGGAACTAGTTTTCTTTAACCTTTTTCTATACACAAAGCTTGGTCCATATCCAAAAATAGATTCAAAAATTGTATCAGATTTTTTTTTCTAATATTTTGTTTTTCTTTTGTGTCAAACAGTTATATATTTTTTTTAAGATAAGTACAGTCTAGGTATGTGCATCATTTGGGAGACGCAAAAAAAAAAAAAAAAAAAAAAATGCTAACTTTGAATTTTGAGAAAGTCATGGCTTTGAAGTTTTAATTTTTCAAAATGCTAGAAATTAATAAAAGTTCGGTTGTTCACCTACTGCCATAATATTTAATTGACGAATATTGACCCACTTAAACTTGTCTGAATTATAAATTTCTCTGACTAACAATTCCAAATTTCTTTTTAATTGGTGAATGATCTGTCGTGTTTTTATTAACAGCAAGTGGCCTCGTTTCTGTTTTACTTTTTAGCAAAGATTTAAATAACGTTTATCGCGTCATAGTGATATGATTAAAAAAAAAATTGTGCTATGACCATATAGTGTACTATAGTGCTGATAACATCATAGTTTTTATAATTCAAAATCGCTATTACACACTATTTAAAATCTTGCTTTTTGATAAATTGTGTATAAAATATTATGGTCAGTCGCATGTTCTATGTCAAAGAAAAAAAGACTCAACAACCAAATATGGTACATTATCGATGTCTAGTTGGGCTTTTTACTTTATAGGTTGAAACTTAAAAGACACGATTGTCTTGCTTCTATTGTTTCTCGGTTTCCCTCTGGAATTGATCAATTTGAGTTAGATATTTTGTAGCATGTACATTCTTGAACAATTTTCAACTTTTGATAGCGGTTCTTGTAGATCGATTCGGAAGGAATGTAAACAAGATTTATTCTCGGCTCAAATATCTAACTATTTAATATTTACAAAAACATTCTCATTCAGAGTTTAAACCTGTATTTTCCTAAAAAAATATATATATATTATTTTTTATCATTAATACTCTAGGCTAGTTTTCAAAACACTACTATCTTTTGGATGTAGCGAGAATAGCGAGAACAACGAGAATAGTGTTGTTCTGATCCATTCAAACATACTCAGGAACAGTGAGAATAGCGTTGTTCTCGCTATTTTTACAAAAAAATGGAATAGCAAACGTACTCTCTCAAATGTTCAATCGATGTTCTCGCTATTCTAAATGTTCAATCCAAACAACATTCCAAATAATTTTGAGTTAACGCTATTTTTAAATAGTAGTCTAGCTATTCTTAATCTACTATTCTCAACAGTAGCTATTCTAGTTATTCTCTAGTGCATCCAAACACACCCTATATGTACTGAGAAGGGATAATACTAGAGTGAAAAAAACGTGCTGTACCATGACTAACACGCTGTAATTTTGGTCTCGTATCGTGCCATGACCAAAATAAAAGAGGTGGTCACGGCACGCGAGTCACGCCGTGACTATTCACGTGCCGTGTCCAAACGTAACTGATCATGTTTCTCACGTTTAACTATTTTCTCATATTTTAAGTTAGTTTCTTCAAAATTCATTATTTGATTAAGACCTAACGGTCCTAATTACATGTGACTCGCATGATTACGTGCCGTGCCACGCCTGCCGTGATTGAATTTTTCACGTGCCATGATCAAAATGTCAAGGAGTAGTCACGGCAAGCAACACACGAGTCATGATACAAAACAATAACACATACCGTGCCGTTCTGTAACGGAGCCGGCTCCGCCGTGCCATTTTTCCCACACTAAATAATACCATGGGAAGTCCAAACTTTTGGGCCGTTACAGTCACGGTAATTTTAATTTTGAGAATCATATTATATAATTAGTAACAATGACCTGAGGAATAAAACAATTTCTGAAATATTTTTGAATTATTGAAATTGAGAGATAATTAGTGTGAATGTTTTCTTCACTTCTTATTTGAATTTGAGATATATTTATACTTGACCGTGTAAGTGTTTATTATAAAAAAGAATAGAAGTTATATATGTTACTCATTTGATTAAGCATTGAACTTAGAACTTTGTATGATTATTATTAAAAAAAAGTGACGAAAACTTTTAATACTAAATATAATTATTTGTAAATAATAATATGAACAACTTATGTATTAAGAATAAATATATTTAAATTACAGATATAGAATTCATAATTATGGAGTGCTTGAATATTCTTTTTTACAAAGAAAACACAACAAAAACAAAAGAAGGTGTCGGAAACGAATCTGCTGAAATTCCAGCATGTGAACAATGTTCCTGAAATTCCTGCTTTACCGAATCCAGCTATTAAACTGTTTAGAGATGTGTGCACAGAAAATTCATCTGTTTGGAGATATGTGCAGAGAAAAAATTGAACGACTGAATTCAGAATTTTAGAAATTTCAGAAATATTATTCACGAGCCAACGAGACAGGAATTGCAGTAGATTTCAATTCGTGTCACCACATCCAACCATCTAAAATGCCAAAATGACTTTCCTGTGCGTGCAAAGCCCAAGTTAAAAGTCCCCCTCGCTGACATGTGGCAGGAAGAGGCTAAATCGAGAATTTATTTATTTATTTATAGAATTTTTATTAAATAACAAAAGAAAACAAAATGAGTGTTTGAATTTTTTTTTTTATGATATAGATAGATTAGAAAATTAATTCTGATCAAATTTTGAAACATAATTTTTTTGCGGATTCAAAAGATTCTATTACGTGTCAGCTACCTTTATAGTCTTTCTACTTTACATTTTTTTTTTGAGTAAAAATGAGGGTCATGCCCACTTTATATTAAATTTCTGCTTTACATCTTGTTTGGATGGAGAGTAGAGGAAGGGAAAGAAAACAAAAGTAAAAGTTCTCTCCAATTATGTCTGGTTAATAAAATTATATCAGAGGTGAATGATACAGGAGATGAAAGGTTGAACATTACATTATTATAATTAATAGAATTTATTTTTTTCTCAATTTGAGATATAGCAGATGTAAATAAATTTTGTTGCAAATGTCTTTTTAAAAAAAATAACATAAATATTTAATCCTATATTTTATATATATAATTATCATTCAACTTTTTTTTGTCACAAACCTACAACCACCATCAAATTTCTCATGAACATTCTAAATTTTGATTAATCAAACAAGAAATAAGACACAAAAGAAATTTAAATTTATTTTCTCTCATTAATTATTCAAACATAAATATATTAAATATGTTAATCTTCCTTGTCATTCTATTCCATTCCCTTCCATTCTTCACTCCCCTTTCCTTCTTCTACTCTCCAAGGTGTTAGAAAAAAATTATGACACTTTCTATTTGAAAAAAATTTCAACCACTTCTAGAAAAATTCTCAGAGTATTTCCATTCCCAATATTATTAGAGTTTCATATGTGAGGTGACAGTTTGTATTTCGTGATTCGATTCGAGTTTGATTTAAAAAAGTTCTTCAAAAATTCAATTCGAAATAGTTTGAAATTAATTCAAACCAAATTCAAACTGAACCTAGTTCGCTCGAAATAGGTTGGCGAACTATTCTAGTTCCAATCTCAAAGTGGTTGGAAGAATGGTTTGGGTACTTTGATTCAGTTTACATTTCTTATCTAAGGTGACAGTTTGTATTGCATCCTTCCTCCCATCTTGCACCGCCTCCTCAGCACCGCCATCGTCTTCCGCTCCTCCTTAGGGGGAACAGAGTGATCTGCATCGATAACCCTCTCCTCTTCCTTCTTTTTTTTCTGCCTTCTCCATCCCCTTCTTCACCCTCTTCCATTCTCATCCACCCCATTTTTTCTTTAAAAAATTCTAACCGCTAGCAAGCGCTACTCATTCTTGCTCTCTATCCCACCACCTATCCGCTGGAAGAAGAGAAAGTTGATAATAATAACTCTAGTTATCATTTTTTTTATCTATTGACATCTTCTCTTATTTCACTATTACTGAAAGAACTAAGAACAGTAAACGACAATAGTTGGATCTCAAACTTTGGAAATTAATTACTAAAATATATAATAGTTGTGAAAATTGACAGCTGTTTACTTGAATTTGTCAAGATGGAGAGGAAAATAATAGATTAATTGTAGAATTGTGCTTTTGTCGCTATTGGGCGTTATGGGCTTCGGCCCATATTGGTGTGTTGTTGTCGATATTGGGCGTTATGGGCTTCGGCCCATATTGGTTTGTTGTATAAATCCGTAAAAGGAGAGTCCAAGTAAAAATGAGAAGTCTGAACAGTTGGCGGATGCATCCCAGTGTAACGGTAACGGTCCTTTTTGAGGTGCTAATTAATAATTAATTATTAATCACTTATCGCCTTCTGATGATTATCTTCTCGTTAAAGGCAAAAGGACCTACCTAATGTGTAATTATTATCTTCTCATTTAAGCTCTAACTACATAAGCAGCAGCACATTAAAATTGAATTGTTAAATTTCTAATTGTTAGATAATAACTAATGAGTGAGTCTATGGTACTATGCATAGTACGGATCAATATCTTCGTTTTGAAAATTATAACGGTCGATCCAAACCATTTAAGATGATTTTAATATGAATATATAGTTGCAAATCAAATTTTACATATTTTAGATTTTTTTTAATTCTTTTTTAAAATAGCTAGCAAATCACTCGTTTTGGATGGTCTGGAATTTTCACATCAAGTGATTTTTTATCTATCTTTAAAAATAGTAAAAAATAATTCTAAAAAAATTGTGAAATTCGGTCTGCAAGTACATATTCATATGAAAACTATGTTGAATGGTTCGGAGCGATTGTTAAAATTTTTAAAACGAAAATATTGATCCGTAGTATAGACCCATCTGTGCTATGCATAGTACCATAGACTCATTCATAACTAACTACACCAAATTCAATTAAAAGAAAAGCTAAGTTAACATGCTATTCTAAAACTAAAAGATGCAAATAATTTTGCCAAAATGTATTGGAAGAAAATTTTAGAATATGTGTCTCAAAAGCTCATAGCATGTGCAAAGTTCCACATATAAAGAAAAACTAGAAATAAAAAAATGTATTAAAAGCTTGTGGAATCAATAAAGAAGCTGAATCAGAACCTATATTTAGATTTTAAGCGGAGATCATAGCTCCCTTTTTTTGTACTTCAATTTTATACTTTGTGAATCTCTACTTTTTGTTCCTTTAGATTGATTATCACGTGTCTAACTCATCTTTAGATAATGCATTGTCGACTCAAATAAGACAACGACTTTAGCACTTTTGATATCTTGCACGAATTTTGACAAAATCCTGACGGTTATGTTTCACTTGATGATCACGTATAATCAGAGTTTATATTTAACATTTCAACGGTGCTTCAGCGGATGAATACTAATTAAAATCATGCAATGAATGCGACAAGAATTTTACATTCAATTTTAAATCAAATAATTAAGATGTATAATAAAAACCAACATCTGAGTATATATATATTATGACTAACAAGCTGAATATAAAGACCAATACATTTAATAATAAAGCAAACATTTTTTTTAAGTTCCTTGGACCATCGTTTAAAAGCTCATAAAAAAAACCGCCACGAATTTGTCAGAAATTATACAACACAGAAAAGATTATTGTTTACGTGTTGACGAGTCAAATTATATAATAAGAATAATAGTAATATATAACAATAATATTTTGGGGTGGAGAGAGATAGAAAACAAGGACTAAGCTCTTCCATAATTTTTTTTTTCATTTTTTTATTTTTAAAACTTTATTAAAGGACAAATAAATAGCAATATATATAACTGACGAGTCAAACTATTTAATAAAAATAGAGGGATCCATTTATATATTTTTTTGATGACATCGGATTACATCTTACATTTTCAAAATTTTCAAAATTTTATATAGTAATACATAGATGTTTCAAAATCAGTGAACATTTGTGTATAGAGTATAGACTCTGCCAAAGTGCATTAGCATATTGGGTGAAGCTGCATTTAAAGTCAGATCTAAACCGTCTAATCTGTATCAAAATTCATACAAACACTGGTGAAATTGTCAATATCCATCAATGATTCGTTGACTCTTTTGTCTTTCTTGTAAATTTGATTGACTGATTTGTTCATTTGCTCTGAGCCTCTAGGTGTAGTTAGCAGGGTGCTCAACTAATCCAACTGCTGCGCAAATTGATTGTAAAAGAGAAATTGATTGATTATGTGAGCTGGTATAATTGTACTTTAATGGTTTCTGTTAATTAGTGTTGTAAGGTCGGATATTCATCCTTTTCTATATATATATAACAGTTTTCCAGAGAACTAATGCAAATAATTGTTTGAACCAATTTGGATATATAATTGGGATCTTAATTACCATTATGACCTCCGATGTAGCTTCAAATACTAAGACAATTAACTCTTTCGTTGACACTAATAAAATAATTTCATTATTAGAAGTGAAGAGATACCAATACCATACTTTCATGCACTCAAAGCAGAGATTGAATTCTCTGTCTTCCGGGAGCAGGAAATTCTTACCTACAGAGTCACTGTTAGTGGACTTCAAATTCAAAAATGAATAGTGACCGGTCCCCTTTAAGAGTGACCGGTCCCAATTACAATGATAGATGAGACAAAATTTTCTTACACTCTAGAAAGCAGGTGATCTGCTCTCCTCAAAGTAGTATGATAATCTCAATGAAATATATAGTTTTCCAAATGTGGGTAAGCATTATATTACTTGGCAGTTGGTACCGGCTCCTTCATATTTTTTTAGACTAGACTAGATCCCTATTTAACAAATCTTGAACTTCCTCCTTTTCTATTACACATAGGGATTCAAAGCACTTAGACTTAGAACCAAAAGAAAATTCAGAAACTAATTTAAACTAAAAATTATAAATTCCGTACCCCAAATCAAACTATCCTCATGGCAGGGTGAGAAAACTGAACGCTGAAAAGAGACGCAGAGAAAGAAAAGGAAAGAGAGAGGAATTGGGGACATTTAAAGTAAGGGTAAAATTGTCAAAAAAAATAATTTAAATATTAAAATATATTTTTTAGTTATTCAAAACTATTAAAGTTTCTAATATGATGTGACAGTTTTTAATACAGTTTTAGAGATGTAAGAGAGTTTCTTATTTATAAACTATACAATAAAGTTTCTTATATTAAAAAACTGTTTATAATGTATAGTAAAGTTTTTTATTAAAAAATATTTATAAACTCCATACCAACCAAATGATTGGCTTAAATTATTTTTTCTTTTTAATTTGTTACTGACGTGAATTAATAGAAACTTTAAAATGAATTTCAGAAATGTGAGAGTTAGAAACATTAAAGGCCTTAATTTATAAAAAAGTGATTAATAGTTATTTAGAAACTCTATTGAGTTTCACGGATGTAGATGTTTAAATGAGAATATTTATAAAATAAGTATGTTTAGATGGGGAATAATTATTTTTCGAATTTTGATGGGGATATATCTAAATTCTGAAGTTATGATGGGCATATATATAAATTCCTCACTATAAAATGAATGTTTTGTTAATTTGAACTTTGTATATATAGAGTAGATCAAGCAGATTTAGGTCTAAATCCTGGTGGGACCGAATCAAATCAAACATTTGAAATTTGATCAATTAGGAAAGTCAATTGGATTATTAATTCATCAAGCAGCAAATATTGAAGTGAAGTATATGACAAAGATTGGTAATTTGTTCAACCAACCAATGATCATGATTGTTGAATGCATAAACTTAATTTAGTGTTTTGTTAATATCTAGATTTAATTAGAATATTGTAAGAAAATATCTTGAGAGTTGAGGCTAAAAATGTATATGGAAATATTTAGGAGGTGCGTATTATAAAAAAGTAATTAGTAAAATATCTAAGTTTAGAGTGATTTTGGGAAATTATTTTTTTAGAATAATATTTTGTGTGAGATGTAAGAGGTCTAAATCTTCTTAAAAATAGTATAAATAGGTGGGCATGTAACTTGAGAAATAACTCAAACAAAATTAAGAAGAAAATCAATGGAAATTTTTATTTCTAGCACAAAGAAAAAAAAAAGATAAATCAAAACACTCTAAATTTAGAGAATTTTAATATTTATCCGAGCTGCACAGTCAAACATATAAACACAATTATCTCATCTTCAATAGCAATGTTGTGTCTTCTCCACACTATCGCATTCTCCACCAAACATAAAAACACAATTATTATCTCAAAAATTTCCAACAATGATGACTTTCAAAAAATGAAGACGATTTAAATATTAAAGATCACAAATTCGTTTTTTGGCTTCAAAATGTATTGGAAGATCATATAATTAAAATAAAGAAAGATATGCAACATTTTTTATTTTCGTTTTTGTTGTCCACCAACTAAAGCATATATCGTAGTCTTAAGAAAATTTCTGAAAAATAATGGGAATCAATTAATCATCATACCTTATGGTTAATATAATATCAGTGTCATTTCAGTCTATATAACACAAACTCCAAAACCTATCAAATTGAGTTCAAATGGTGAATTCAAACCGTTCAAACTGATTTACTTCATTAGTTGTGTGTTTACATGTAAAATTCATAAGTTTTTGAGTTTATTTAGTATCAAGTCAAGCGATCAAATGTGTGAGTTTTAAGTTAATTTTAATACATTCATTTTTTAATTTTTTTGCTGCTTGATTTGATACTAAAGTAACTTGAAAATATAAAAGTTTGCATGTAAACACATCACTCATAAAGTAAATTAGTTTGAACGGTTTGGATTTATCATTTGAACTTGATCTGATAAGTTTTGGAGTTGATGTTATATATACTGAAACGACACTGATGTTATATTAGCCATACTCCTTATTATGCATAGCTGACTACATCACATGCGCTTAAATGGTGATGTATAGAAAATCACCAATATAAAAGTTGCTTAAATGGATCTCATGATCTCATCTTAAATCTTAATTAAAGTTTGTATAATTTAGGAAAGTTGATTAGCCATCATGTGATGGTTGGTTCCATGGTATCATTGTGTAACGTGATGTGAGTATCTAAGATATGAGGCTGCACCCAAAAGAACGTGCAAGCCCAGCAAAAGTTACATACAAGTCAAAAGATACTCTTTTTCATAAATTCAAGTCAAAAGATATAAATGCAACTTTAAAGATTTAAATTAGAAATCAGATTGTATTATTATTTATCACACAATTAATATTGAAATACATATAAAATAATTATATAACAATTTCTATCCGGAACAGTAAAGCTGAAGTCGGTTGAAAATAATTTCGGATCCGGATAGTTACAGATACGAAATTATATACATCCGCATCTACCATTATTTTACCATATGAAAAAAAATATCCGTTTCTATATCCGTAATTATCCATATCAATTTAATCAAGATTTAAATAATCTCTAGATACGGAGCGTATTATCCGTATCCGTTTACACCCTCAGATGTGATACATATTAGACAAACTTTATTATTCCATTCATTTGAAACAGGGGTGGGTAATAAGTTAATACAAGATATGAGTGTCTAAATGCAAATTTCTGTTCCAATTATGAGCAAAGGATTTATGTCATATAAGTGCAAATTTTTTTTTCTAAGAATAGGAAGGCTTTATGCTTCTATTTTTCATAAAACGTTAGTTGGATATTAAATCCATGACCTCCACACAAAATATTAATTTAGTCAATTTTGTTAGACATGATATTTAACATTGGTATAATATTATTTGGTCCAATTTGGCATTAGATAATGTAATATCAATTTTAATTATTTTAAATATATATATATATATATTTCAATTTATTTTAATTTTTTAGTGATGCTTGACAGGATTTTTAGGAGAAAAGAAAGGATAATGAAGAATATTATCGTAACACCAGATTAAAAAAAAAAAAGCTACCATAAGTTTTACTAGATATTTTTAGGTTCTTTGAATTTTATTTCAGTCTTTCTCATTTTTTTAATATATTGTTCAATTTTTTTAGGAACTTTGAACTTTATTTCAAGTTTTCAGAACATCTAATTCAACTGCTTTTTACAACTGTGTACTTTATGTCTTTATTCCAATTTTCTCCTTTTCAATAAATTTTTCTTAGAAATATTTATTTCTCTGTTTTTTCAGGGAATAAAATATAAATAATGACAAATAGGAACGGTGATTGACTGATTGGTGATATCCAGTTTTTCTAAACTAGACCCCACTGTGTCAGTTTTTTAAGAGACAGGATTAGGTCCGATGGGAATTGGACCTACTTTTAGATTTAATTAGCTCTAACACCGTACGATTAGCATTAAGATATGTTCGCACGGAAATTGATACAAACGTCCACGGATTTTAATACGGGCACACGAATATTGATGCAATCGGATGGTAACTATACCCATCGAACCAAAATAGGTCTGACGAGCATCGAACATACTCTGCGTCAGGTTTTTACTTGCAATGCTTTCTCTCTCTTTTTTCTTACATCTTCCCCCTCCTTTTTTATTTTAATTGCAAAAGTAACTGGTCGTCGACTCGTCGTGCCTACTGCCTTGCCTTACCTTCTTTCTCGATCAAAGTCGATTCAATTCTACTCGAGTCCTTCTGCATTTACGACTCAATTAGCGATTTTCGATCTGAAACAAGACTGAAAGGTTAGATATTCATTGAATTTTTAATATTTTTCCTTATTTTTGTGCAATGCCTCTTTCATAAGGAATCTATCTGCGCCAGAAGCTATACCATTTACATAGATTGATTTGTTCCAATTGCTTCCTTTTTTCAACTTTTAAAGGTTTTTGGATTGATAGTTCATGATATTTCTTTTGAAACCTTCTTTTTGGGAGGTTAAACCATTAATGGCATTAAAGTTGTACTTTAGTGGTTATCGTGTCGTTGTTATTTGTGCTGTATTTGGAAAATTAAAGGTTGTGGTCATTTTCTTTGTTAATCAGTCACCTTTACGATTTTGTTTCCATTTCATGCCTCTCTCTCTCTCTTTTTGTTTCTTCTTAGTTAAAATGTGGGAGCTAAGCTGTGCTCAAATTACCATTCAATTTTTATGTTATTTTCTAATTGGGAATTATGACATTGTTTTGATCGAATACGCACCAAATATCTTAACAATTTAGAGTCTTTATCAGATTGAGCTCTGACTGCAATGATCCGTATGAAAAAAGAAAAAAAAATAATCTTCATTTGGTGCAATGTTACTTTTCAACATGAAAATTTATCCACTGTTCATTTTCGGCCTTTTCATGTTTTGTTTCTTTCTGGGGTTTTGGCTTTTGTGAAAATTTGTAAAATTAGGTATTCTGGAGCGTTCTGGGGGTCAGAATTAACTCAATATTGTAAGTATTAAATTTCCTGACTTTCTGAAAATTTAATCTCATAAATTCATTCTAGTTAAATACCTTGGGGAGAGTCTCTTCAATTCATTAGGTGCTTCTGTTCATTTTTTTTTCTTTTTCTTTTTTCAATTTCCACCTAAACTTCCAGGGTCTAAATTGGTTTTGATGAATAATTTTTGTTCAAATTTTTTGGGAACTTGATTTTTCATTTTTCATTTTTTTTTTTTGTAATGGTTAAATTACTTCAATTGTTCAAATTTTGTTTCATGATTTATGCTTCTGGAGCTCTGATGCTGACTCAACTGTCTTAATACACCATCCAAACAAATCTCATATTTTCTGTAATTTCTATTCAAAGAAAAAGATAGAACAAACCATGAACATAATTGGGGAGACATTTGCATTTGATTGAGCAAACCCCTATTATTACTTCCATGGTAAGTTTCTGAATTATATTATTTTTTGCAATCTTATGAAACAGCTAAATTTTCGGATCTATAAAGTGGTGGAG
Organism: Carex pumila; assembly: GCA_033356055.1. NCBI lineage: Eukaryota > Viridiplantae > Streptophyta > Magnoliopsida > Poales > Cyperaceae > Carex > Carex pumila. Next base: position 477,243 of record JARJHM010000006.1, on the reverse strand, counting down.
GTTTGATCTAAAACTGAAACCAAGTAAGAATTACAATTTGACACTTCTTCCTAAAGATTTCTTAGTGTATGTAAAGGTAATAATATAATGACATCTTGGTCTTTTGCTTCTTGTTTTTGACTAAAACCTTGCATTTATCATTACAGATCGAAACTGATGCTCCCTGTTTATTTTTATTTAGTTATTCTCCTTCCCTCTCTTCATATATTACTTCTGTGTTGTATCCTTTGACTACATATCCTCTTAATAATATTTTTTTTTTCCTTTTGTTTTTTCTTTTCCTTATGTGGTATTGCTTATCTAACAGATTTGGATTCTTTTGTCAATATGTTTTTTTTTCCTTGTTGATTCAGTAATTACCAGGCAGTACTGATGCACATTCATCTCATTAGTTTTTCTCTCTTTTCTTTTCAGGTGCTTAGACAAGTTGAATTGTTGAATTTCAAATCTTCAGATACTCTAGATGGTACCATTTTCTTGAAAACTCCAAGATGAAAAGAGAAGAGTCACGTGGTCTCATCATAGGCGTAACAGTAGGTGTAGTCATAGGGATATTTATAGCAATTAGTGCTTTATTTTGCATCAAATTTCGCAAGTCGAGGTCACAAATCGGAAATAGCAGTTCTAGAAGGAACTCCACTGTACCGTTTCGTTCAAGTAGTACCAACAATTGTGCAGAGCTGTCGGACTCAACAGTGGGCCCGCACTCACCAAAGCTGTCTGTGGAGGATGGGCACGGTCCAGCTCTCTGGTTGGAAGGGAAAAAGCGTAAAAATGCCATTTCTGTTTCTGGCATACCCAAGTATTCTTACAAGTATGTTCAGAATCCATATCTGAATTTCCTGATAATTCGCTGGGTTTTATTTACCATGCTGACCAGTACAAGTAGTCTAAAACCTTAATTTAGAGAACACACCCTGACCATTGGTCCTATGCCAGCCCACATGCACACTGCTTCTGCCTGAGTAATTGGTATGGTTTGAAATATTATACATAATTTCTTACTTTAAACCTCTGAACTTAAAAAGTTTTTTGCTTACTGTTAATAAAATTAGGGATGTGCAGAAGGCAACAGCTAATTTCACAGCACTGATAGGAAAAGGTGCTTTTGGACCAGTTTACAAGGCCCAAATGTGTACTGGAGAAATAGTTGCTGTCAAAGTACTTGCCAATGATTCGAAGCAAGGGGAAAAGGAGTTCCATAATGAGGTTTGTATATCTTGTTGATTATTTTGCATGTTGGACCTGATTATTTTCTTTTCAGCTACTCAGCATGCTTATAGTTTTATTAACTTCATGTTTTTTATGAGAAAACCCTGAATGTGATCAAATAAGCATGATAATTGCGTGCTTATTGGCTAGGATAGATGGCTTTGTTCTGCATGAAATTTTTTTGAGGGTGCAAATCAGCATTGTGAATTTGTGATCAAACCATTCTGTTTCTGGTTGGTATATTTTATTTTATTTTTAATTGGTAGGTTTTGCTACTTGGAAGGTTACACCATAGAAACCTTGTAAATTTGGTAGGATATTGTGCCGAGAAGGGGCAACATATGCTTATATATGTGTTCATGCCTAATGGAAGCCTGTCTTCTCACTTATATGGTATTTTACTTTATACACCTCTATTATTTTTATAATTGAGAAATATCTTGCTTTATATTGTGTCCTCAAATGTAGTATTACAATTTGATTGTAAAGGTCTAATTTATCTTCTTTTTTTTCCCGCTAATTCTAATGCTACTTTTCCAATGAATTTAGTGGTGTTTTAATCTTCTTTTTTTTCATTATTTGATTAAAGGGGAAAATCGTGAGGCATTGAAATGGAATCAGAGAGTGAGCATAGCAATTGATGTTGCCAGAGGATTGGAGTACCTCCATGATGGCGTAAGAGAAGAAAAAAAAAAGCAATAATTCAATAACAGTAATTTGATCATATACAAATTATTTTTTCACATTCATTATTTATTACAGGCTGTTCCACCAGTTGTCCACCGTGATATTAAATCGGCCAATATTTTGTTAGACCGCTCAATGAGGGCAAGAGTATGTTCATTTCATTATAAATTATAATTTTGCATCCTTCTTGTATATTATGAATTTTGGATTTATTTAATCAAATTAGAACAGTTTTTGCTTTGAACTTTGCAGCAAATTGTCATAATTTGCTTGCACAACTGCCAAGGGTAAAATAGAACAAAATGGGTTTCAGTGAGAAAAATTTAGTCTTGGATAAAATTAATTCATTATCTGAACTGCTTTTGTTAAACTAGGCTAAATTCAACAGAAGCTTTGGGTTGTAGAAGCTGCAAAATTAGGGAATTTGAGATAACGAGTAAACATCTTTTCTCCTAGGTAGCAGATTTTGGATTGTCAAGAGAAGAAATGGTCAGCCGCACTTCTACTAGCTTGAGGGGTACATTTGGATATCTTGACCCGGAATATGTCTCATCTCGAAATTTCACAAAGAAAAGTGATGTGTATAGTTATGGTGTATTGGTTTTTGAGTTGATTGCTGGCCGAAACCCGCAACACGGCCTCATGGAATATGTTGAACTTGTAAGTTTATCATAATACATCTAATTTGTTTCAGATTTCCCCCATATGATAAGGGTATTTTCATCTTTGCGTTGGGCACAGTCATTATTCAAAAGTGGCAATTGTTTTTTGACAACGTGCCTCTACCCCTCTTTAAAATTCCAAATTTGCATTGCTAATCAAATGTAGGCAGCGATAAACACTGAGGGAAGATCAGGGTGGGAGGAGGTAGCTGACTCGCAGCTTGAAGGCTCCTTCGACATAGAGGAACTAAATGACATGGCAGCACTTGCATACAAGTGTGTAAATCGAGTCTCGCGTAAACGGCCCTCTATGAGAGATGTTGTGCAAGCCTTGTCTCGCATAGTCAAGATGAGCCGCAGTAGAAAGCACCACAGCAAGAAATTCTCGGTAGAAGGCACAGGAGACTCAGATGCACGGTCAGAAGCACAGTCTTCAATCTCAGAGAATACCAACCACCAAAGGTCGGAGTCGGTTGACAGTGTCTCTGATTTGCCAGAAGTTTGATTTTCATTTTTTTCCTGTTATAATTCTTTGATTTTATCATAGGTTTGATAAAGTATCTGATTTTAGAAAAGAGGCCTTTTCTGTAAGTATGACGCTTGTCAGATGTAGAAAGTAATTCTTTATTCATAGTTTTACTTCTTTTTTCATATCGTGATTTATACAGTGTAATGGAAGAGAAACTGTTTAGAAAATGAAAAAAAGAAAATCATAGTTTTCTGTATTTTGGTCTTTGGTGGTTCATAGTTTTCTCTATCCCTTCTAACATATTACTGTTTAGCTTGTTTTGACATTCAATGTTTGTACATAGGTCCTTGGTCTAATATGTTATATGAAATAATGTCCAAAATCCAATCCAAGTACAAATTTTTCCAATGTTTACCGGGTCATGAGAAATGATTTCTGGTATAATTTTCATTTTATTTAAATGATATTGTACCAAAAAAAAATACAATATTTTTTTAGATAACAAATAAATACAATTTATATATTTTTGAGATACCAGATGATTACAATATTAATTTTTAAAAAATATATCTATTTGAAATCAATTGGGAAAGATGTTGGATTGCTTGTTTAATAAAAACTAGGCCTATTAAAAAATTGTTCTATAAACAATTTTCTGATAATACTTAAAATTAGAGTTTAACTAATTACTCAATATTTTGTTGTGGTTTTTCTTATAACAAATTAATATAACAACATTTTTTTTAATAATATGTGTTAATGATGTCTTTGCATCAAATTGTGCATAGTTCTCAATTAAAATTAAAGTTACATTTATTTAATAAATTTTGCTAGAGCACTCCCTTTGCCACACCTGATTCCAAAAGAAAGCAAAATAAGATTTGATTCGGATTTTGTTGAGCCAATTTTGAGTGGCAGTTGTGTTTAGTCCAAACCTTTCCAGCATACTCATTAATTCTTCTAACTAGCTTAACCAAAAAAAGTTTCGCAAATGTTGTGTTTATTAACAATCAACATTTTCCTGAATATCAAATTAAATATAATGATTTTTAAGTTTTCATTTTCTTTTTTAACAATTGGGCTAACTCAACTTAATATACATATTATATCTTTCAACTTAAATGTAATTTAAGAGTTGTGAGCTTATATTAATTTAAAAAGGATATCAATGCCCACTAGATTCATTCACATAATAATAAAAGATTTATCACCAAAATTAAGTTAATAACTAAGTTTTGTAGATATGAGAACTAACATCATTATTCCGTAAAAGATCTAATCTTTGAGAAATGTTTGAAAAAACAAAATATTAAAACACCAATTTTTTTTTTTGCAGATTTCATATAGAGTATAATAACAATTAAATTTTAAATTAGTTTTCTCTAATGCCTTATAACTGTATGATGGACAGTATGTTAGTAAATTTCTCATCGACAATTTAATATCCGACTATTCACTCAAGATAAATATATTTTTAGAGGCAACTAAACCAAGGAGATGTTAAAACAAAGTTTTATTTTTAGAGGCAACCAAGCCAAGGAGTTGTTAAAAACAAAGTTTTCACGGGAGAAGTATGAATAAACGAGACAATTAATGTGTTCCGCTGAAACTTGTATAGTGTGAGTAACATTTGATCCAAGTACTACAGTCACAAGCACGTGATTTGGAAATGATTTACAAATAATTTGACAAGATTTAATAATTTTTTTATTCACATTTCTATTGATGTATGTATATAATATAAAGAGTGAGGCTACGGTAATATATATAAAGGGCGATCATGGTTCATATAAAATGTAATTGAAAACTAAATTTTACATTTTTCAGAATTATGCATAATCTAAGAATTCTAGATCATTCAAATAGTAAAAAAAAATTCTAAAAAATGTAAAATTTAGTCATAAAGTACTTTTTCATATGGATATCATGTCGAGCGATTCTGATTGACTGTTTAGACTTTAAAAACGAAAATATAAAGCCACAATACAAACTGATATGCACTATGCATAGTACCATAGTCTCACTCTAAAAAAAAATAAGAAACACAAATATATTCTCTCTTAAACACAAATATATGCATAGTAAAATTTCATAGATGAGTGTTGATAATTTGGTAGTGTAGGCCTAACAAAAATATAGATATGGATATAGATTTTTTTTTTTAAATATAGATATAGATCTTAAAAAATATATGATAACACGTAAACCTTGGGTTATAACAAAAATAGAAAACATAATTCACATTGCCGAAACACAGGCCAAAGTAATGAAACAATTTTTTTTTTTTTAAAAAAGAAATGTAGATGTCTAGCCTCTAGATTTCATATATCGGACATCAATGGTGTCGTGTTAAAAGTTACAAAGTATAAATTAGATTACAAAAGAAAATAAAAGAAATAAATAAGGGAGTAATGAAACAAATTTAATGTAATTAAAATGAAACAATATCAGATCCCTCATTCTAGACATCAGCAAGTATTTCTATACCGCCTGAACCTGAGTACTTACTGGCACGGTACTATGAACTTCTCTATTGACGGTTGGATAGCCTCCTTCCCATGCAGAGGAAGTGGCATTAACGTAATAAGCAACACTGACAATACCATGCACAAAACAGAGGATTCCTCCGATGGACAGGAAATGGCGGTGCGCGAACCCGCATGTCGCCTTTGTTTTGGCATTGGCTAAGGCACCAGTAAGCAACAGTGTGAATCCAACCACAAGTGCAATCCTAGTTACATAATAAACACTTGTTAAGAGTTTTAATTTCCAGCTCTTTTTTTTTTTTTTTAAATTTCTCTGTGTTATTAATTTTATTTTGTGGGCTAAGATACAGTTGGGCTGAATGACTTGAACTCAATTTGGGCCGAAATTAGGCCATGTGATATATGTTGCTTTTCCAATGTTACAACTGGTTTGGGCTTAATTGTACTTTTAATTCCCACAATTTCAGCCTGTCATGAAGAGTATATATAGCTGGGACCTGGGATCAGTGTAGTAATATTTGAGTTGCAATCTGAATAGAAAATTTATATTCGGTCTGAATATGCGGTTTATAGCATATTACCGGTTTAGAGTGTATTAACAGTATTTTATACCACATATTACCGATTTAGAGTACATTAACAGTGATAAAAATACCGGTTTAGAATATTAATAGTGCTTCATAACACATATATATTACGGTATACTTGTTTATATATATATGAATTCTCATTTAAAATCTGCATATATAAAATCCGTATAAAAAACCACATATACAGCCACATACCGCATATAAACTGAATATTAAAGGATAAATGAACCAAAAAAATAAAATAAAGTGACATTAAGAAAAATAGAATAAGATTATGAAAGTGTTTATATATATACCATGAAAGCACGAGGGTCCATGCAGCCAACCGTCTATTGATAGATGACCTGAAGTACTCCTCTTGGGAGGTAATGCAAACACATCCTCCAAGCAAGTTTGCCAATGCATGTGCCAGTGCCAGAAGGGCTGCTGCTGCAACACCAAGCTTGTATGCCTGATATACTGGTTCTTTACACTCAAAGATAAACACCCTCATATTGGGCGCCTATTACAGAGAAAACAATAATAAAAGAGATAAAATGTGTTAATGACATGTACAATAATACATACATACATACATACATATATATATATATATATATATATGATGTAACGCATTAGGACTCATCATTTTCCATGTTTGAGTTCATGCATGTCATATTATTTTTTAATCCAACCTAAGGAATTAATTATTTATGCTTCAGTCAGATCAGACATGCATGCAAAGTAGCTAGAGAACACATTCTTTACAAAAATCATAAAATCATATATTTTCCAATTAATGACAAATTTCCTGAGAAGAAAATTACTTATCCCTTTGTTTAATTTTTCAACGTCAAAATGTCAAATGGAAGATTTATTGGATGACCAGTCTTTAGATTCAATTTGTAGTTATATTTTCTTTAACATGAATGGCCTACTAAACACATAAACATGATCATAAATTTTTGCAAGGAAAATTTAAATAGGTACAGTTTGGAAAATATTGTAATTACCTTATTTTGAGCAACCTCGGCCTGAATTCCAAGAATACCAGCAATTACATCCATGATCACAATAAGAATGCATACAAAAATTGCTCCTGCTCCTACCATTATTCTTGCCATTATTTTCTTGTATATTTTTAAAATTTAGGGGATAGAAGAAAATATTTGAAGGAAGGTTCAGAACTTGGCGAAATTTGGAGCAATGTAATTAATTGGGAAACTTGTGCTTTGTTTCAATTCATCTGCAAATATAAAGGTGAAGATCTAGAGGCTGTTGCTAGTCAATTATATTTGAAAACTGTAAAAGTTAGCTGTCTGAAGATGCTTCCAGTGTTGTTATACTTTCCTTCTCTCTTTCTTCTTGTAGAACTTTATTCTTTTCTTTCTCAAATATATATAATGGGTGCACAGAAAGTTTGGCATCAATATCACCTGATCCATTAAAGCATTTCATGTCGGAAAGCTAGCTAATGCAAATATTCGTAGAAATTAAGTTTTCAATTTTTTATATGATTCATGTACAAATTTTCACACAAGGTTAAAATAACACTTGTGAAGTTTGGTCTAGTTTTGAAATTGTTTAGCTATCCATGGCATCATAAGATTTGGCAATTTGAACGGTCTCTAATTACTTTTATTGTTTCTTTGAATTGCACCAAATAAATTCGAATTGCGTCAAGCTTAACATGAACTATATATGTTTAAATGATGGCCTACAGTACATTTACGTGTTTAGTTTATTTTTTTTCCAACACTAGAGCAACTCACTTACAAGCAGGGGCGGATGCCCCTGGATTTTGAGTTTAAGTGGTGATATATCGTTACTGATTGACTTTGCTTTCTTCTATAATCCCCCCACCCCGCTCCCACCCCATCTGCATGTTTGATTTGTAATTCATGTTAAATTTAGTGTTAAAATAAAAAATTTTCTTTTGAATTATAATTGGTAATTAGAATTATAAGTTAAAGCATCAGAAATTACAAGTTAGAACATTGAAAAATATCAGTGTTGTAAATAATGGTATGCGGTTGTCGGACGGACGGGTTACCGCCAAGCAATTAATTGGAATTATATAGATAATTTAACGTTTTTATTAAATTTAGTATATATATCATAATTTATTAATAATAATTTATTTAAGTCATTAAACTTATCAAATAAACTTAATTTAACTTAGTTCCATTATTATAACATAACACTCCGATTATATTTTCTTAACTCATAAGCACTTTACATGTGTAAGTAACACATTTATTTAATGAAAAAATAAATTCAAGAGTTAGGCATTTTCAAATATATGCTATTAGAAAGAAATGAAATATTCCAACATAAAATCACTAAATTTAGTTTATAATAACAACTTAGTTTTATAAATGGACATGTCTTACTAATTGAAAAAAATTACATCAATAAATAAGAAAAATATATGGCATATAAAATTAATCTATTTCAAAGTAAGTAAAAGAAAAAAAACATATACAAAAAACATTGGATGCATGTTCAAGTACAAATAGAACTACAAAACATGATTTATAAAACTAATTATCACACACAATCACAGAAAAAAAAAATCAATATGAAAAACAAATATTCACTGGAATAAATAGGAATAAACGAGAATAAACAAGATAAATGGACGATTAATTGTTTTCATCCGCAAACATGCATCCATTAAGTGTATTTCTAACGGTTTGACCACTGTTAACGATTAAATGACAGTTAAGATTGTTTTTTACAACACTTGAAAATATAAGTCAAAGTATTATTTTTTTATCAAGTACCCATTTAGTTAATGAGTTTAAATATAATTAGCTATTTAAATCCGATTTGATTTAACTTTTGTCCCCTCTGACAAAAATCGTAGATCCGTCCTGTTTACTTCATCAAGTTCGGGGATATTTCTCTAACAACTAACTTTTTAGAAGCAACATTGGATGGTGATGGATATCAATTCTCCAGGAATGAAGCATGTATTGGACAATCTCAGATAGATACTTCAGTTGCCAGTCAAATTGGTGCAGTAATCTGGTTCACATGATTTCACCAAATAATTAAGAACCACGAGTAAACCAAAGTAAAATCCAAAAAATTAATCATTTTTGATATCGTTCCATTTCTAACGACCATTTTTTTTAGGGAAATTTTTTTTTTTATGACACTCCAAAACTTAGAAATTATGAAATTGCCACCCCAAAACATGAAATTAGTTATTTGCCACTCCAAAACTTAAAAATTTATGAAATTTCCACAATTATACATCTAATATACATATTGGATTAAAATTATTCTGAAAATTATTGTATTAAAAATGTATTTTGATATTTCCAAAATAACCTTTATTTGAAGGGATAAAATTATGAAATTGAGGCCTCCAGTTCCCTTCCCTTCATCCCCTTTGCCTCTCTTTTTGTTTAGTAGGAGGAGTCGCTGGTGCAATAGTTGGTGGGGCAGGAGCAGTTGGTGGTGGAGAAACCGGGGCTGTGGCAGCAGGAGTAGCCGGGACCGACGTGTCAGTGTTTGAAGGAGACGCAGCAGGTTGAGCATGTACAGTAATGTGCACTGTGAAGAGGAGAAATGCGAGACAGAGAATTGATCGCCTCTCCATTGCTCCAAAGATAATTTTGCGAGAGAGGAACAAGAGAGTGCGATTGTGAAGGGGTGTAATTGCCTGTTTATTAAGATATTTAAATCAAAATATTAAGATATTTCTTAAAAAAGAAAATAGAGAATCGCCTGACCTCCAGGTCGTTAGGTCCCTAATGGACCTCCCCAGGCAGTCTGCTAGAATTGTGGGCGGCCCGTGGACCTTGTAGATTGGGTAGATTTAAAAAAAAAAAAAAATGAAACTGGGGGCACTTTTGTAAAATACTTTTTTTTTTTGGTATTAAAAAAATGACCGCATTTCTAATTAGCCGTCCAATAATTACACCAAATTTAGAAAATATTGGAAAATTATTAGTTTTTTACAATTTTTTTATCAATTAAGTACATTAAAAAAAATTCCCTAGCCGTAATTCAGTAATTTCTAATTGATCAAACTAAAATCAAGCTATGATTAAAAATTAAATAAGGCATGCAAGTATATAAATCAGCGTTGTAAAAAACGCCCGTTTAGATTGATATTGGCTGATTAGTCATTGGCAGTGACCAAACTGTTATGAATTTTTTTGACTAATCAACCGACTATTTTTGTTTATAGACGATTATTCCCAATTATTATTAATTAATCGTTTGACGATACCCTGTTCATCCGATGACGGCATACTATTTTGAATCTGAACATTAACGGTTGCCATGAACTTACAAACTCGGCCGACCAAATCAATGATATAAACATAATAAATATCTTTGGATAAAATTGAAATAGACAATGAAAGTCATCTTTGTGATGTGAACATCAAAATCAAAATCAAAATCCAATACGTAATTGAAGTGATTTTCACAATTAACATGCATGCACTATCTCTTTGATGCATTGATCCAAGTATTTGTCAACATAGAAGTAAATTACACCTTTTGCTCTATGAACATGTTGCTTGCTAATATATTTGTTATTCATTATTTTTATCAAATAAATTATAAAACTTTTAATATTTTTATATGGGTCAATTATTCATTATATATATGTTAGTTATCTATTAAATTTAATAAGCACACGAATGAAATATAAGTAAAACTTATATTTAGTATTAATTAACAATGGTCAAGGTTTACAATTTTAAATACGTGCATTAACTTTTTTTAAACAGATTTCGAACCGAAAACCTTCTATATAAAAAATACCGTCTTATTTACTAAATTAAAAACAAAAACTGACTCTTAAAATCGAGATAAATTAAAAAAAAATACAAGTATGATAAGTAACTTCATTTTATTCATATTCTATCCATTCGAGTAGGGATGCAAATGAATTGGATAGTGGTAAAATCATATTCGTATCCACTTTTATTTTCCGGATACAAGTTAATTGGATATTCATTTTTCATACTATTATTTATTTAAAAAATATATAAATCTTACTAAAAATTATCAAAGTTCATAATATTTCTAACAATGAATAACATAATTTTTTTTCATAATATATATTAAATTATATGAAATATATCTACTATTTATATCTATATCCATATCTGCAAAGATATTTGGATATCAAAATCCGGATAAATAATATCCAATCCGTTTGCACCCCTACATTCGAGTCATGCTCGTATAACAATGCCCGAATATAAAAAGTACCAGAAATTGGGAGTTCACCTCCTCTCAGGTTACCGGATTGAGTATAATTAAATTGGATGGTCCAAAATTGTTATTTTTAACTTGGCACGAATCTCAAAGCTCAAATAATACTGCTTCCTCAGTCATTCCGAACAAGAACCGGATGAAATTAAATATGGATCGTCCTTTTCAATTATGTTATTCCAAACAAGAACCGGATAAAATTAAATCTGAGCCCTCCTTTTCAATTGTGTTGAGTCAGCTACCTTGGAGGATAAGGATCCAGAAATTGGTTTTCTTTGAACTTTAATAGAGAAAAAGACAAAAAAAGAGAGAGAGTGTTTCTTTGATTTCGTTTTCCTTGTTGGTTGAAAATACCAGGCCATAAGGCTACATACATACATACATATATATATATATATATGGCATCTGGTGATCAGCCTGTGGAATAGAGAGAGAGAGAGATAAGAGACGATCCACTACCAAGTTATTATAAAAAAAATGGTTGATAGAGAAGAGAGATGGAGCATGGAAGGTGCAACAGCTTTGGTCACTGGTGGCAGCAAAGGAATTGGGTTGGTTCTATGCTTCCTTAATCCTTATCCCTTTTCTCACTTTCAAATATTATATTTTCAAATGATGCACTGCTTATCTTTTTCAACTATTCTTGTTTTCTCTGTTTTACATGTCACTGAACCTCTTTATAAACAGATTATATCAGTTTATTCCACTTTTAACCAAAATTATCCACATAAAATTCATATTAATCTTTCAACTTTTAAAAAAAAATTTGAAAAATTGATTCTTGTTGTAAAATAAAGATAAAGAAAATAAACAAAATATTGAGAATATATAAGATAGCTATTTTTCATTCATATGCTTTTCTTGTGTGTCCATAATACAAGTTTACAATCTTATTTATAGATAGAAAATGTAAATAACAAGCCATCTAATTTAATTCCATTGATAGATGTGAGAAGATGAAACATACTTCATTAAGGAGAAGTTTTGATGCAATTAGTGAAGAGTTTCAAATGAACATCCATAATATAAATTTATTTTATAACAATTCTTAAATTTTATTTAAGTTGTAACTTCTTTAATAAAAAAAGAATTATTGTTAAACTTTTCTCAAAATATCTTTTTCTTACAAATAGATTCTTAATTTTCTTAAAAAGGATAACTAAGATAGTTTTTAAAATTCTCTTAACAAAAATCTAATTAATTTGATGGCAAAATAATAACCTTGGGAACTAATTCTGAGCTTTCTAAATTATGTAGCCGGGCCATTGTTGAAGAGTTAGCTAGATTTGGAGTTGCAGTGCATACTTGCTCTAGAAATGAGGAAGAGCTTAACACAATGCTAAATCAATGTAAATTGATGAATCTTCACGTAACTGGATCGGTTTGCGATGTGTCAAACCGTTCTCAAAGAGAGGAGCTCATGGATAAAATTCGCACTATTTTTAACGGCAAGTTGGACATTCTTGTAAGTACAAGAATTTCACCCCAAATAATTTAGATTATTATTTAGGCAAATTTCTATTTTAAACAATCAAGAAATTTTAATTATTTTTTTAAAACTTGTCCAATGGCAGGTTAATAATGCAGGTGGCATTGGCCCAGGATGGATACCAGTAACACAATACACCTCGGAAGAGTACTCTAATTTGATGGCTACAAATTTTGATTCTTGTTTCCATCTTACCCAACTTGCACATCCGTTCCTAAAGGAATCGGGTAGGGGCAGTGTCGTCTTTATCTCTTCCATTGCTGGCTCAGAGGGCTTCCCTGGTTCTGCAGTGTATTCTTCAACCAAAGGTAACTGAAATGAATAAAATAAAGAACTCAGAAACATGAATATAAGCTGATATCAGACATGTTTTGTTCTGGTATTAATTATGTTCTGGGTTTTTGTTAGGAGCAATGAATCAACTGGCCAGAGCCTTGGCATGTGAATGGGCAGGAGATATGATTCGTGTTAATTGTGTTGCACCCGGGGTCGTCAGCACTATTCTGGCAGAGTCGGTGAGATTTTGCTAACACAACTAACACAGGCATGGTTTTAGTTTCAAAATTAAAATCAGTAAAATGATGTCATTGTTGCATCAAGTACTACTGGAATTGTTCTTAAAATTGGAAAGAGGAATAATTTAGTATCAGATCTCAACAGATTTCAGAACTGGATACCATAGTTGCAATTTGGCTAAATTCAATTAATATCTTAATTGTTACACATAGCCATTTGCATACCAACAAAAACAATTACTAAATTTGATGCATGTTCTCTCGGCTTGATTATACAGGTGACTCAAAATGAAGAATTTCATAAGAAATTCATGTCCCGCATTCCACTCAAACGCTTTGGAGAGCCAAAGGAGGTGGCATCTATGGTAGCATTCCTGTGCTTGCCTGCTGCTGCTTTCATAACAGGTGCCGTGATTAACGTCGACGGTGGCCACACAGCAAACCTATCTTAATTAGCTCTTAAGAAAGCAAAACTAGTTAATTATCTCAAAGTGTTGTGAGTGATCAGGACTATATGACGTTGTGTTGGTTGGAGTATAGAATTACTTTTACGCATTAAATAAAAATAACTGTTCTAATGTATTTAACATGCATCATGTTGTATGCATTATAACCTGTTGTAATGTATTCTCTGTATGTTGAGTGAATTCTAGATGTTGTTGTTGTTTTTTTTCTTTTTTTTTAACTAAATTACCAAATTTGACAGTTACAGTTAAAATATGACCAAATACTTGTAAAAATGATAATTCGATTAGTTTCTAAAGTATAGATATATTTTTACGAAGCGTAGATAACATAATGCAATATATTTACGTACAGCATTTTGCATACATTCTAGCTTAGATCATTTTTCAGAAGCGTTGTGCAGACAACGGAACAGATTATATATATTAGGTTCCATCTCTTTAGATAATTAGTTTATGCCAGGTTTGTTCTTATGACAAGAGAATAAATAGCACGAGTACTGCACCGGGCTTGATTTCAACTAATTGATCGTCTTTTAATTTGTGAACTGCAAATCTGCAATCATGCATGCTACTACGTACTCTATATATGGATTACAAACCTCTTTGTTCAAAATACATGCAGATTAGGCATGCATCGATCACGGACGTGCAAATTCAATTTGCATATATTAATTACCAATTAAATAATATTTCTTCCATAGTTGTTAATTAATGTTTACGATTGATTCAATTTGTAAAATAAGACCCAAGAAACATACACACAATATCAAAAATGGTTTAAGAAAAGAATTAAAGCTATAAAAGAACCCGGCCGTCACTAATCATGTTTGTCTTTCTTTTTGAAAACCCAATAGTAGCTATCAGGGAAATATACATCTTAGTACCGGTACTGTATCTCTACACCGTACCAGTACCCCTACAGCCCTTAAAATTAAAACTGACCAAAATCCAGAAAATTCATAAAACATCCCTCAACACACCTAGACATTATATCTACAGTATTTCCGCTTGTGCTGCTCTTGTGGCCCACCATCAGCTCCAAAAGGAAAAAAAAAATGCAAAAATTGCAAACCTCCCCCCGGACCTCTAAAAACTTCTAAAATCACATCAAACATATTTCAACCAAATGTTTGTCAAACACCGGAAAACCCATCTCTTTTGGTCGTTTCCAGAGGTAATTGGCCTTCTCAATTCACTGAAGGGTAACCACAAACTTGTTATTTTCTCTTGCCCATTTTAAAACCTCAGTGGTTAATTGGGATTAAGTATAGGTATGGTAAGTACATAACTTCATTTAATTCATATTCTATCCATTCTGAGTAGGGGTGCAAATGAATTGGATAGTGATAAAATTATATTAATTATATCCACATTTATTTTCCGGATACATATTGGATATTCATTTTTCATACTATTATTTATTAAAAAAAATATAAAATTATTACCAAAAAGTATCAAAGTTTATAATATTTATAATAATGAATAACATTATTTTTTTCATAATATATATTAAACTATATGGAATATGAAGAGAGATCCACTTACAACATCTTACAACAATTTGGTTTTGTGATTTTCAAATTCAAACCGTTCAGCATGGCCTTTATATTAAAATGTACTTGTAAATCAAATTTTATATTTTAAAAAAAAATTATTATTTGTTAAGTATTTTACAAAACTGTTATTTTTAGATAAATTTGAACCGAATTAAGAATCATTTAACGGTCATCAATTTCAATATACACATACCACTACAAAGCGATCGAAAATATAACATTTGAACGTGAGAAAAGGGATAGGGATTGGTTGAAAATATCAGCCTAGATATACGTGTCTGCCCAGGTACCTGAGGTGCAATTGGAAAAAATGTACGGCCCAGATTAATATTCCCATTATGGTCAAACTCAATTCAGTGTCTGGTGAGTGGTGGGGGGTTTGCTTTGAGATTCGTGCCAAGTACAATAAATGGTTTAGAATTACCACTTGCACCTCAGGTACCTGGAGTGATACGGATTCTACATATATATATATGGCATCTGATATACATATGCAACAACTCAGCCTGTGTTTGCTCAAGGGCTTTGAAATTAAAAAAAAAAACAACAACAAGAACTCAGCCTGTGGAATAGAAAGAGAGAGAGAGATAAGAGACGATCGATGGTTGATAGAGAAGAGAGATGGAGCATGGAAGGTGCGACAGCTTTGGTCACTGGTGGCAGCAAAGGAATTGGGTTGGTTCTATACTTCTATGCTTCGCTATCTCTTCTCTCACTTTCAAATGTTATATTTTCGATGGCTTGTAGAGTTGTAGTGTATGGTGAAATTGGTGACCATTAAATGATGCATTAATTACTCTTTTTTAATTTAACTATTATTGTGTTTTCTCTGTTTTACAAGTCACTAAACCTCTTTATAAACATATTATATTTTGGAAAAATAGGCATAAGCCTTTCCTAGAATAATGTGCAAAATACAAATATTCAAAAACATACAACCATTTGCAAGTAAAAAGTAAAGTTTAGCTCAAACAAACTTCAGGAACTAAGTGCGTCTAAACTTAGAAATTAACAGGGGGTTACTTACATAAGGAAAACTCCATTTATTACATAGAATAGTGCATGCTCAAAAAACATAGGTAAAAGGCAGAACAGCCAAGTGATTCAGGCATTCATCAGAACAGGTACCAGTGGTGGCAAAATAGCAAGCACAGGGGAGAGGGATTGTAGCGGCACCATATCCAAGTCTTCGGGCATCCACTCATCAGTAAATGGTCTCATAGTCCATTTTTTGTATCCTGTCCAATAATCTAGCAAAGAGCATATAAGTAAAAGCATATTTCTAATTGTAGGTACAAGAGTATTATCAAAACAGATAGCATTTCGTGTTTATCAAACACACCAACATGTGGCACTAAGCACCATCAACATAGCTTCTTTTTGGTTAGGGCTTAGAGTGTGAGCTAAATGAAGGATTTGTTCTAAAGAAGTCCAATCCCCATAGAAGTTTTGAAATTTTCCCATCTAGAATCAAATTTGTGCAACACATGGATATTTCAGAAAAAGATGCAAGGTGGATTCTATTGCACAGTTATAAAAGAGGCATGTGGGATTGCCTTGCCATTTTCTTCTAGTAGGGACCTCTTTGGTATAAATTATCTTGTCCACAAAAGGTGTAATGGGCACTAAATTATCTTGTCCACAATAAATAATATTTATTAGGAATGCTTTGAAAAACTGAAAAACTTGTTGAGTACTGGAGGCCACTATATTTGCACCCACACCTCTCTTCATGATATATTTACATCAGGGTTTTAAATAATGCACTATAACAATGCTTGTTATAGCGCTGCTATAGTATTTTTGAACCATAAAAGTTATGATATTGATAGTACTATAGCACGCTATAGCGGTACAATATGAAAATAGCATTTTTTTTTTTTTTGGAGTGGAATGATGCAATAAACGCTATTTAAATCTTTGATTTATATACTTGCATGCCTTATTTAAATTTTAATCAAAGATTGATTTTAGTTTGATCAGTATAATATCTATAATCTTAATTAATTGGATCCGTTAGAAATTACGAATTACGGCTATGGATATATATATATATATATATATTTTAATGTACTTCATTGATAAAATATTGTAAAAAACTAAGAAAATATTTTAAATTTTGTGGGATTTTCCAATATTTTCTAAATTTGCTGTAATTGGGTGGCTAAGAAATGGAACGATATCAAAAATGTTTTTTTGGATTTTACTTTGGTTTACTCGTGTGGTTCTTATTTGGTGAATCATGTGAACCAGATTACTGCACCAATTTGAGTGGCAACGGAAGTATCTGAGATTGTCCAATACGTACTATAATTGATCCATCACCAACTAATATGTACTATAATTGATCCACTATAATTAATTGATCGATCACCAACCAATTATGAGTTTAGCTAATACAACATCAGTGTCATTTTAGTCTGTATAACACCAACTCTAAAACCTATCAAATCGACTTCAAACAACTAATTCAAACCGTTCAAACCGATTTACATTATGAGTGATGTGTTTACATAAAATTTTTTTTTTACATTTTCGAGTTATTTTAGTATCAAATCAAGTGATAAAAATATTGAAAAATGAATGTATTAAAATTAACTTAAAAACACACATATTTAACTGCGTGATTTAATACTAAATAAATTCTAAAAGTTATAAATTTTACATGTAAACGCACAACTAATGAAGTAGATTAGTTTGAACAATTTGGATTCACCGTTTGAAATCGATTTGATATGTTTTAAAGTTGGTATTATATAGCTTGAAATGACACTAATGTTATACTAGCCAAACTCACCAATGTTGCTTCTAAAAAGTTGGTACTTAGAGAAATATCCCAATTAAGATGAGAAATATCCCCGAATTTGATGAGGTAAAGTTGCAATTGAGTTGCTTTAGTGATTGAAAAAAAAAAAAAAACAAAACTAAACACGTAAATGTCCGAAATTTTTATTTGTAACACAAAAAAAAAAAAACAAAAGATCCTAGATTTGAGGATTTTTATATTTATCTAGATTACACAGCCAATTTACAGTCCAATTATGGGGGACGCAAATTGACTTAGAGATTTTCCAAAAACACAAAACATACACTGTAAAATTGAATATGTATATTTATATATTTAAATTTTGACGACCTCGAAAATATAACATTTGAACGTGAGAAAAGGGATAGGGAAGCATAGAACCAACCCATTTGGTTTTCGTTGTTGGTTGAAAATATCAGCCTAGTACCTGAGGTGCAATTGGAAAAAGTGGACGGCCCAGATTAATATTCCCATTATAGTCAAACTCAATTCAGTGTCAGGTGAGTGGTGGGGGGTTTTCTTTGAGATTCGTGCCAAGTAAAATAAACGGTTCAGAATTACCACTTGCACCTCAGGTACCTGGAGTGATACGGATTGTACATATATGGCATCTGCTATACATAGGCAACAACTCAGCCTGTGGAATAGAAAGAGAGAGAGAGATAAGATACGATCAATGGTTGATAGAGAAGAGAGATGGAGCATGCAAGGTGCAACAGCTTTGGTCACTGGTGGCAGCAAAGGAATTGGGTTGGTCCTATATATGCTTCCCTAACCCTTTTCTCACTTTCAAATGTTATATTTTCGATGGCTTGTAGAGTTGTAGTGTATGGTGAAATTGGTGACCATTAAATGATGCATTAATTACTCTTTTCTAATTTAACTATTAATGTGTTTTCTCTGTTTTACAAGTCACTAAACCTCTTTATAAGCAGATTATATTAGTTTATTTCTCTCTAACCAAAATTATCCACATAAAATTCATATTTTTTTTTATCTTTGAACTTTTTATAAAAAAACAAATTCGAATTGATTCCTAACATTCACTCATTCAGTTACAAAAAAATGATTCTTAAATTCTATTTAAAAAATAATTATTGTTCAACTTTTCTCAAAAGATCTCTTTAATTCTTACAAATAGATTCTTAATTTTCTTAAAAAGGATAAGTAAGATAGCTATTAAAATTCTCTTAACAAAAATATAAATGACAAAATAATAACCTTGGGAATTAATTCTGAGCTTTGCTTTCTAAATTATGTAGACGGGCAATTGTTGAAGAGTTAGCTAGATTTGGAGTTGCAGTGCATACCTGCTCTAGAAATGAGGAAGAGCTTAACACAATGCTAAATCAATGTAAATCGATGAATCTTCACGTAACTGGATCGGTTTGCGATGTGTCAAACCATTCTCAAAGAGAAGAGCTCATGGATAAAGTTCGCACTATTTTTAATGGCAAGTTAGACATTCTTGTAAGTACAACAATTTCATTCCAAATAATTTAGATTATTAGTTAGGCAAATTTTTATCTTAAACAATCAAGATTTTTTTTTCTTTTTTTATAATTTTGCCCAATGCATGGTAGGTTAATAACGCAGGTGGCAATGGCCCAGGATGGAAACCAGTAACACAATACACCTCGGAAGAGTACTCTAATTTGATGGCTACAAATTTTGATTCTTGTTTCCATCTTACCCAACTTGCACATCCGTTCCTAAAGGAATCAGGTAGGGGCAGTGTCGTCTTTATCTCTTCCATTGCCGGCTCAGCGGGCTTCCCCGAAGGTTGTGCAGTGTATTCCTCAACCAAAGGTAGCTGAAATGAATAAAATAAAGAACTCAGAAACATGAATATAAGCTGATATCAGACATGTTTTGTTCTGGGTTTTTGTCAGGAGCAATGAATCAGCTAGCCAGAGCCTTGGCATGTGAATGGGCAGGAGATATGATTCGTGTTAATTGTGTTGCACCTGGGGTCGTCAACACTATTCTGACAGAGTCGGTGAGTTTTTGATAACACAACTAACACAGGCATGGTTTTAGTTTCAAAATTAAAATCAGTAAAATGATGTCAATTGTTGCATCAAGTACTACTGGAATTGTTCTTAAAATTGCAAAGAGGAATAATTTAGTATCAGATCTCAACAGATTTCAGAACTAGATACCATATATAGTTGCAATTTGGCTGAATGTCAGTATGTGGCATCAATTAATATCTTAATTGTTACACATAGCCATTTGCATACCAACAAAAACAATTACTAAATTTGATGCATGTTCTCTCGGCTTGTTTGATTATATAGGTGACTCAAAATGAAGAATTTCATAAGAAAATCATGTCCCGCATTCCACTCAGACGCTTTGGAGAGCCAAAGGAGGTGGCATCTATGGTAGCATTCCTGTGTTTGCCTGCTGCTGCTTTCATAACAGGTGCAGTGATTTATGTCGATGGTGGCCACACAGCAAACCTATCTTAATTAGCTCTTAAGAAAGCAAAACTAGTTTATTATCTCAAAGTGTTGTGAGGGATCAGGACTATATGACGTTGTGT
Organism: Carex pumila; assembly: GCA_033356055.1. Lineage (NCBI taxonomy): Eukaryota > Viridiplantae > Streptophyta > Magnoliopsida > Poales > Cyperaceae > Carex > Carex pumila. Next base: position 456,533 of record JARJHM010000006.1, on the reverse strand, counting down.
TGGTTGGAGTATAGAATTACTTTTACGCATTAAATAAAAATAATTGTTCTAATGTATTTAACATGCATCATGTTGTATGCATTATAATATTTTGTTGTTAATTCTGCACTTATAATTTAAAGTGATTAAACTAATAAAATTGATTCTAATACTCCCAATATCATGGTTCCGAAAATCGGCCGATTCCGAGTTGACTCGGCCGAGTCGACTCGGAATCGGCGGTGTCCGAGCCGAGTTTTACCCGATTCTCGCGCCCGTGCGAGTTTTTCGGCAAAACTCGGATGAACAGTGCCGAGTCAGCCGAGTTTTCCGATTTTTTCGGCCGAGTCAGCCGAGTCAGCCGAGTTTTACCCGATTTTGCCCGATTCTCACTAACCTATGCGAGTTTTGTCCGATTATCGTTGAGTTGTGCTGAGGAGAAGAGAAGAATCGGATTTTGGAGGAAAAAACGGGTTGAACAGTGTAGAATCGACAGATTCTGCCAACAACCAACGGCATAGAGGCGAGAGCGGGGAAATCAAATCCCGTCGTTTCTTTCTCCTGGCAGGAAGGAAAAGGGAGAGAGAGAAGGCGGAGTGGGCCCCGTGCTCAGTGGCAGAAAAGGAGAGAGAGAGATCACTCTTGCATGAAAGGGAGAAGGAGAAGGGAAAAGCAATTGGCAGCTGCTGCCAATTTTTCAAAAAAAAGAGGAGAAGGAAAAAGGAAGAAATGGGGTATGTGGGGGCCCGTCGGCAGAGAAAGGAAAAGAGAAAGAGGTCATGGACCCGAAATTTTAATTCAATGGAGCTTATTCCCCATTTTCAATTCCAATCAAAGATCAAAGGGTGAGATTGCTTTAGGATTTGTGCTTGATTTAATCCAAAGGTTCAAAAAAATTCAGAATTTCAATATGAACTCATCTAATTCAAAATCAAGCATATAAATATCCAAGGGTTAAGATAAATTCAGAATTAAAATGGGGTTTCCAACTAAATTGGTTTGAAAATAAAATTTTCGTTATAATATTCATATATGCATATAAATATCTAATTTGGCTATATAATTCATTATGAACGAGATTTGTAACTTTTATAATTTTTATTAGTACGAGAGATTCGTATTTTTATTCTCCTAATTAGAACTCAATATATTTATTTATTTTCACAAATTGAATTAATTTGGTTCATTTTATTTCTTAAGTTTCACGATGGTAACGAATTTTCTTTCTTAAGTGTGTTGTATTTGTAATGTTTGTAATACATTATATAATTAGTAAATTATGTGAGTGTAATATTGTCTTAATTAACATAGTTTTTTTACAAATTATTTTTTTCAATTTTTTCCTATTTTTTGGCTACAAAACAAGGGTTCTGCCAAAAAAACCCGAGTTACCGATCCGATTCTTCCGATTCCGGCCGATTCATCCGATTCTGACTCGGCGGTCAAAAATCCAATTCCGATTCCGATTCCGAGTTTCAGAACCTTGCCCAATATAACTAAATACTTGTACAATATTTACTCGATCAATTTAGAATGTATAGATATATTTTATTTAGCATATATAACCGATTTTTTTTATTAATATCCAAAAAATAAATAAAATTTAAAAAAATATCCAAATCTCGATTGAAATTCGAAAACTACCCAAACCAGTTATCCAATAACCGGATTTGAAACAAATTTCCGGTCAACAGTTGCCCGGACTCAAAAACAACAAATCTAGTTATTGGTTAACCAGATTTGTGCATTCTGCTTTTTTTTTTCTTGAAAACATTTTTTTTTTGTATTAAAATATTAGAAAGATTGAATATTTCTTTGAAAATAGATGCAATACAATATAATTTGATTTATTCGAAAGACTGCAACAAATAAAAAAGAATTCTTAAAATAGAATTCTTTAATTTATTTAATGATTGTTTTTCAAAAGAATTCTCAAAATAGATACAACTTTTTATAAATTAAATGCACTAGAAAGGTCACAATATTTTCTGGATTATCTAGAAGTGACTTTTGAACCGGGATCAATAACTCAGAATCTAAGCATTTTTTTGTTCAATAACACATAAAAAATATATTAATTTTTCTTACAGCCGCGAAAAATCCGGCTTGAAAAATATTAATCCAGGTTATTTGTTGTAGTCTTTCTAATAAATCAAATTATATTGTATTCCATCTATTTTTAAATAAATATATTCAATATTTCTAATATTTTAATACAAAAAATAAAAAATTAGAAATTTATGTTTCAAAAAAAGAAAGAAAGCAAAATGCACAAATCCGGTTAACCATTAACCGTATTTGTTGTTTTTGAGTCCGGGCAACTGTTGACCAGAAATTTGTCCCAAATCCGGTTATTGGATAACCAGTTGGGATAGTTTTTGAAATTCAATCGGAATTTGGATATTTTTTAAAATTTTATTTATTGTTTGGATATTAATAAAAAAACCCGGCATATATAACCTCCAGTAATGAAATAATAGTATGTCGTATGCATACTATAATATATATTTTTTTTATTAATTTTAGACTCATTCGAAGTGATTAAATAATCAAAACTTGTGGTTATATTTTATGTCCAAAAACTTTCTCCAATAATTCTCGACCAATTTCTAAACTAATATATTTTTTTACTCAGCAAAACCTGTTGTAATGTATTCTCTGCATGTTGAGTGAATTCTAGATTTTTTTTTTTCCCCTATATTATCCAATTTGACAGTTACAGATCAAATATGACCCGTTGATTCACTGCATATGACAATTCGATCAATTTGACATTGAATTCTAGATTTTTTTTTATAATATATATTAAACTATATGAAATATAAAAAGGAATCCACTTACAACATTTATAAGTTACAACATTTTACAACAATTTAATTTTGTGATTTTCAAATTCAAACCGTTCAGCATGATCTTTATATTAAAATGTACTTGTAGATCAAATTTTACATTTTTTTGAATTTTTTACTTGTAAATTACAAAACTGCTATTTTTAGACAAATTTGAATCGAATTAAGAATCATTTAACAGTTGGTTTTCGTTGTTGGTTGAAAATATCAGCCTATACGTGTCTGCCTAGGTACCTGAGGTGCAATTGGAAAAAATGAATGGCCTGGATTAATCCCATTCAGGTCAAACTCGATAGGCAAGCATAGAACCAACCCATTTGGTTTTCGTTGTTGGTTGAAAATATCAGCCTATACGTGTCTGCCCAGGTACCTGAGGTGCAATTGGAAAAAATGGCAGATTAATATTTCCATTATGGTCAAACTCAATTCAGTGTCTGGTGAGTGGTGGTGGGTTTTCTTTGAGATTCGTGCCAAGTAAAATAAACGGTTCAGAATTACCAATTGCACCTCAGGTACCTGGAGTGATATGGATTCTACATATATGGCATCTGGTATACATATGCAACAAGTCAGCCTGTGTTTGCCCAAGGGCTTTGAAATAAAATAAAATAAAAATAAAAACAACTCAGCCTGTGGAATAGAAAGAGAGAGAGAGAGAGAGATAAGAGACGATCGATGGTTGATAGAGAAGAGAGATGGAGCATGCAAGGTGCAACTGCTTTGGTCACTGGTGGCAGCAAAGGAATTGGGTTGGTCTATATATGTATTGAGAAATAAAATCTTAGCCTCAGTAAATATCATCATAGGCATAATTTAGGAAACAAATAAGGCTAGCATCTGTATAGCTGTTAAGCCATATTAATTTAGTACCTAGCTTAATCTTTGTAAATCATTATAATTAAAGCACAATCAGAATAAATATTTCAGCCACTGTAATTTAGGAAAGAGCCTAATGGCTAGTAGAAATTAGGCTATAGATATCCTTGTATAGAGTTTGTAAATTCAATATAGCAATCAATAATATATATTTTTTCTTCATCAATCTTACTTCTCCAAATTTTTACAATATGCTTCCCTATCCCCTTTCTCACTTTCGATGGCTTGTAGAGTTGTAGTGTATGGTGAAATTGGTGACCATTAAATAATGCATTAATTACTCTTTTTTAATTTAACTATTATTGTGTTTTCTCTGTTTTACAAGTCACTAAAACTCTTTATAAACAGATTATATTAGTTTATTTCTCTCTAACCAAAATTATCCACATAAAATTCATATTTTTTTTTTATCTTTGAACTTTTTATAAAAAACAAATTCGAATTGATTCCTAACATTCACTCATTCAGTTACAAAAAAATGATTCTTAAAATCTATTTAAAAAATAATTATTGTTCAACTTTTCTCAAAAGATCTTTTTCTTACAAATAGATTCTTAATTTTCTTAAAAAGGATAAGTAAGATAGTTTTTTAAATTCTCTTAACAAAAATCAAAATGGCAAAATAATAACCTTGGGAATTAATTCTGAGCTTTGCTTTCTAAATTATGTAGACGGGCAATTGTTGAAGAGTTAGCTAGATTTGGAGTTGCAGTGCATACTTGCTCTAGAAATGAGGAAGAGCTTAACACAATGTTAAATCAATGTAAATTGATGAATCTTCGCGTAACTGGATCGGTTTGCGATGTGTCAAACCGTGCTCAAAGAGAGGAGCTCATGGATAAAATTCGCACTATTTTTAACGGCAAGTTAGACATTCTTGTAAGTACAACAATTTCATTCCAAATAATTTAGATTATTAGTTAGGCAAATTTTTACCTTAAATAATCAAGATTTTCTTTTTCTTTTTTTATAATTTTGCCCAATGGCAGGTTAATAACGCAGGTGGCAATGGCCCAGGATGGAAACCAGTAACACAATATACCTCGGAAGAGTACTCTAATTTGATGGCTACAAATTTTGATTCTTGTTTCCATCTTACCCAACTTGCACATCCGTTCCTAAAGGAATCGGGAAGGGGCAGTGTCGTCTTTATCTCTTCCATTGCTGGCTCAGCGGCCTTCGCCGAAGGTGCTGCAGTGTATTCCTCAACCAAAGGTAGCTGAAATGAATAAAATAAAGAACTCAGAAACATGAATATAAGCTGTTATCAGACATGTTTTGTTCTGGTATTAATTATGTTCTGGGTTTTTGTTAGGAGCAATGAATCAGCTGGCCAGAGCCTTGGCATGTGAATGGGCAGGAGATATGATTCGTGTTAATTGTGTAGCACCCGGGTTCGTCAAAACTATTATGACAAAGCCGGTGAGTTTTCGCTGATATAACTAACACATGCATGCTTTTAGTTTCGAAATTAAATTCAGTAAAATGGTTTCATTGTTGCATCAAGTACTATAATTAACTACTGGAATTGTTCTTAAATCCCATTTGTGCATTCAAATGTATATGGGATGAAATTCATACGGTCCAAATTCAACTTTTTAAAATTCAAATGGTCGATCCGAACCGTTAATCTTGTTCTCCATATTAATATGTGCTTGGAGAGCAAATTTTACATTTTTCTGAATTTCTTTACTATTTATTAAGTATTTTACAAAATTATTAATCTAACAGTGACTGCTGATTTTAAAATTGCAAAGAGAAATAATTTAGCATCAGATCTCAACAGATTTCAGAACTGGATACCATAGTTACAATTTGGTTGAATGTCAGTATGTGACATCAATATCTTAATTGTTATACAAAGCCATTTGCATACCAACAAAAACAATTAATTACTAAATTTGATGCATGTTCTCTCGGCTTGATTATACAGGTGACTCAAAATGAAGAATTTCATAAGCAAATCATGTCCCGCATTCCACTCAGACGCTTAGGAGAGCCAGAGGAGGTGGCATCTATGGTAGCATTCTTGTGCTTGCCTGCTGCTTCTTTCATAACAGGTGCCGTGATTTATGTCGATGGTGGCCACACAGCAAACCTATCTTAGCTCTTAATTAAGAAAGCAAACTAGTTTATTATCTCAAAGTGTTGTGAGTGATCAGGACTATATGACGTTCTGTTGGTTGGAGTATAGAATTACTTTTACGCATTAATTATATATAACTGTTCTAATGTATTTAACATCATGTTGATGTTGTATGCGTTATAAATATTTTGTTGTTAATTCTGCACTTATTTAAAGTGATTAAACTAATAAAATTTATTCTAATACTCCCAATATAACTAAATACTTGTACAAATATTTACTCGATCAATTTAGAATGTATAGATATATTTTATATAGCATATATAACCTCCAGTAATGAAATAATAGTATGTCGTATGCATACTATAATAATATTTTATTAATTTTAGACTCATTTCAAGTGATTAAATCATCAAAACTTGCGGTTATATTTTATGGCCAAAAACTTTTACCAATAATTCTCGATCAATTTCTAAACCAATATATTTTTTACTCAGCATAACCTGTTGTAATGTATTCTCTGCATGTTGAGTGAATTCTAGATGTTGTTTTTTTTTTTTTTTACTAAATTACCAAATTTGACAGTTACAGTTCAAATATGACCAAATAATTGTAAAAATAATAATTCGATAAGTTTCTAAAGTATAGATATATTTTTGCGAAGCGTAGATAACATAATGAAATATATTTACATACAGCATGTTGCTGCAACGTGCTGTACGTAAATATATTGCATTATGTTATCCAAATAAGGAAGTTAAAAATCTGCTGTATTGCATCTGCTACTAGAACATGAATTCACGGAATTAAAAATCCCAATTTTACATTTTGGTCCCTCTAATCAGAGATTATTACCAAGGGCCTAAATTTAAGAACAGTCCCCCAATTTAAAAAAAAAATCAGATTCAACTAACCACAAGCAATTACAATAAGAGAAATAGCCAACAATTGCAGCTAGGTTTTGAATCTGAGAAAGAAATATGGGAGAGAGAGAAGCCAAGAAATCGCAGCCCACCCAACCAGAATTAAGGCCCAACCTAAGGTACCGGTACAGTACTGGTACCAATTCACATAGTACTGTCTTCAGAGAAACTCAAGTTAATTTCAAAACTTACAAACTTCAAAGTCATGTGCTCCAGTTTGAGCACATTTAGAGTATTTCAAACTGACAAAAGGTTTCAATCAAATATAACAGGAAAATTTGGGGCTTTAATCAAATTGAACAAATTAGAGCAACACAAAGGTACAGCCTTAATGTGTTTAGCAAGACCATTACGATTTCATATTTGCTTCTATAGGAAACTAATTAGTTACTGTTCTACAGTAACAAATGTGATATGAAACTAATCAATTGAATCTCAAAGAAACCAGAGTAATTTATTTATCAACTTAATTATAACTTGATATGAATCTCCAAATAAGAAATTGATAGATGTGCTTCATTGAGAAGACCAAATAACAAAATGGGTTTGGTGATTACCTCAATTTCGGCACAATCACACGAAGAACATCTGGATCCGTACGAATTGTGACCCCGAGAGAGTCCCCCTCAGGAGAGAATTTTACACGTGCCCCTACAAGCGGAAGTTGTCAAGTTTAGTTAATCTATCTCATGCCCATTCTACCTGAGAAGTATAGTATTATAAAGTTATAACAACTTTGACATGAATAGAAAAGGTAACCAACTATAGATGGATACAAAGCTGTAATATGCTTATAGGCAATATTTTAAAATGCAGTTTTGTTCATGCATGCGGAAGGTCACTGCATATCGCATATGTAGTATGCGGACACATATGCGGATTTTAAAATAAAAATTCACGTATATATATATAGAGAGAGAGATAGGCTAATGTGCATTCGAATGTATATGGTCCAAAGTGCTTACGGTCCAAATTTAAAATTTGAAAATTCAAACGGTCGATCCGAACCGTTCATCTTATTCTTCATATTAATATGTGCTTGGAAACCAAATTTTACATGTTTCTAAATTTTATTACTATTTATTAAGTATTTTACAAAATCGTTGATCCAACGGTGGCTGCACAAAACAGTAAAACCGTTGGATCAGCGATTTTCAAAGTGACTTAATAAATAGTAAACAAATTCAGCAAAATATAAAATTTGGCCTCCAAGCACATATTAATATGGAAAACAAGATAAATGGTTTAGATCGACTGTTTGGATTTTGAAATTTCAAATTTGAACCATAAGCACTTCGGACCATATACATTCGAATGCACATTAGCCTATCTCATATATATATATTCATATTCATATATTTGAATTTATTTTCACATAATAACATAACCAACAATAGTTTTTTGACTTTTTTCACATATATTTTAACTAAAATACAATCAAATTATCAAAACTGTATGGAAGGACTGCATGGCCACATATTTGGACCGCATGACCGCATTTTTAATCTGCATATGCATTTTTTTTATTTCGCATGACTGCATATGCTGCCGCATGGTCAAAACCGCATGGGTATTCTGAGCACAGCTACCGACCGCATATGAATATGCGGCCCATGCGACCGCATTTTAAAACACTGGTAATAGATATGAGTGTCTAATTGAGCATTTGAATATACAACTAATATATCATCAATTGTCCAATTCAGAAAAAATAAAAAATAAATAAAAATAGAGATCATATTTTAGATACAACCTTTCTTATCAGAAATCCAATTTCAGATAACAGAGAGGGAAAAAAAATATGGAGGAAGCATAAAACACCCTTTTGGTACTAGAACCCTTTAGTATATTTTACCAGAAACCATGGATTAGAAGAACTACATGTTCAATTTCTATTCTGAACAATGCTAAGAAGTTTTATAACAAGATAAGTTAAAAATCGGATCGAGAGTATGAGAGAGACGATGAAGAGCAGTGGAAGAGAGAGTGTGCAGAGAGAGAGAGGCAGGAGAAGATCAAATGATCAATGAAGAGGCGTGAGTCGCGTGACTTAAGAGTGGTCAAATGGGCTGGTCGAATGGTCTGTTCACTGGACATTGAACGGGCATTTTACTGGACATAGAACGGGCTGTTCAATAATTATTCAGATCCGGTTCGTCTGTAAGAATTAATTTGAACATGAATCGAACATCGGGCCTTGTTCAGATTATAGTCTCTTCAATATTTGTTTTTTAATTGTTCAGCCCGTTTGTTCTTATGACAAGAGATTATATTAGGTTCCATCTCTTTAGATAATTAGTTTATGCCAGGTTTGTTCTTATGACAAGAGAATAAATAGCACGAGTACTGCACCGGGCTTGATTTCAACTAATTGATCGTCTTTTAATTTGTGAACTGCAAATCTGCATTCATGCTACTATATGGATTACAAACCTAGCTCTTTGTTCAAAATACATGCAAATTAGGCATGCATCGATCACAGTTGATACGTCCTATTCTCCCTGAGATTTAGTGCGTAATTAAAGTTAGCGAGTCCTACGGGTGTTTTGTTATCGCGGGTTAAGTGAGTAGTTATTATGTGTCTGGTTCGAGACGAGTCCGGTTTTTATGGATACGTTTATTCTATCCTTTTCGTACATGATCTTTCTATCCCCCGGTCCCAGATTCTCAGGGGACCTTGGGGTATTTATAGGGTACTCTATCGGTTTCTGGTTTTTAGGCTTTTATAAGCTCGGCTAACAGGTCGGGTCTGTTCTTAGCTGGTTCTCGGTTTAAGCCTTTCGTGAGTTTGATTGGCAGGCTGGGCCTCCGGGTTTTAGAAGAGTTTGAATGTGTTGCTTTCGGGCTTTTACTTAAGCGAGCTTTTTAGGAGGGACTTTATGAGGCTTTCATACATGGCCTTATCAACAGTGCAAATTCAATTTGCATATATTACTAAATAATATTTGTTCCATAGCTGTTAATGTTTACGATCGATTCAATTTGTAAAATAAGAAAAACAAAATTAATGGGCAACTTATACATATGCAATCCGAATATGCGATTCGTAACATGCAATGAGCATAGAACAAATTTTATATTAAAAATAGGATAAAAAAAGGGTTAGCTGTGCTTACATTCTTTTAAAATCTTCCGTAATTATTAGGTTGAGTAGAATAAGCTGTCAGTGAATAATTAATTATGATCTAATTAAAAAGAAGTGCAAAAAAAAAAAATGAATCTTATAACTCTTTATTTTCTCATGCAATTTTCCAGGAAATGGAATATCTTGGGGGGTGCCTTAGGCCGCCAGTAAAGAATATGCACATTTCTATCTTCCTGTACAATAACACCTAAGGAACGTACACACAATATCAAAAATGGTTTAAGAAAAGAATTAAAGCTATAAAAGATCAACCCGGCTGTCGCTGGTCATTTTTGTCAAGCACTGGAAATCCTCCTCTTTTGATCGTTTCTAGAGGTAATTGGTCTTCTCATTCCACTAAGGGGTGACCACAAACTTGTTATTTTCTCTTGTGAAACAGTATAGGTTTAGATGAGAATATGAAATTGAATCTTGAATGTAATTCTTGTATTGATCAGAGTATCTGTTACATCTTACACAGCGCTATTTATATATAGATGATAGCTACTGGTACAAATCTCTTCTATCTAATTACAATTGAGTCCTAGATAGCTATATAACAGACTAACGGTATCCGTTGGAAATACTACCGTCGCAACAAGCCTCCTTGGAAATACTACTGTTGCAACAAGCCTTCCTGGAAATAGCCAAAAAAATTGTTCATTTTCAAGAGCTATCCTTGAAAATAGTTTTATCTAGCTTTTTTACAACCGATGGAAAAAGGATGCATGAAAAGAAAAAAAAAGAGAGAGTGTTTCTTTGATTTCGTTTTCGTTGGTGGTTGAAAATATCAGCCCATAAGGCTACATATATATATATATATATATGGCATCTGGCATCTGGTGATCAGCCTATGGAATAGAAAGAGAGAGAGAGAGAGAGAGATAAGAGACGATCGATGGTTGAAAGAGAGGAGAGATGGAGCATGCAAGGGGCAACAACGGTGGCAGCAAAGGAATTGGGTTGGTTCTATACTTCCATGCTTCCCTATCCCTTTTCTCACTTTCAAATATTGGCTTGTAGTGGTATGTGTATGGTGAAATTGGAGACCATTAAATGATGCACTGATTACTCTTTTTTAACTTATATTGTTTTCTCTGTTTTACATGTCAGTAAAATTCTTTATAAACAGATTATATCAGTTTATTCCTCTTTAACCAAAATTATCCACATAAAATTCATATTTTTTTATCTTAAGTTCCAAAAGTTTTCAATGATTCAGATTCGTTATTTAAAATCGATTTGATGAGTTTTAGACTTGAGCCTCTTTGTAAACTTAAGAACACCCTAGTTATGCTCCACGTACTCACATTCATATATAAATTTGCATGATTGACGTAGCAGTTGTTAGTAGAGGTGTCAATGACATCCGTTTAGCAGTTTACCCTACTCGTATCGTATTCAATAAGATGAGTATATATGGGTAAGATTTTTTTTTTTCATTAACTTATTGGGTATGTGTATGAGTAAGAATTTTTTTTTTTTCGTTAGATCGATAAACATGTATGGATACGGATGAAGGTTATTTCGTACCCATTGGGTAACGGATAATTATATAAAATAAATTATATTATAAGAATAATATTATGCCAAAAATTTACTTTTTTATTTTAATGTTTTATTATTTAGTGAAGGAATTGAATTTGTTAGAAGAGATATTTGTGATTTTGATTATTTTTGCTTAATAAAAAACTATTACTTAGAATTAATTGCACATTTATATTTTAATTTTATATTAGTAATTGTGATTGCATATGTATGATATGATAAGTTTTGATGGTTTATTTAAAAAAATTTAAAAATTATTATATTTGTATTATTCGTTATTCGTCCACTACCGTTCGTTATCCACTAATTTTAATGGGTATGGGTAGAGTAGCTAGAATAAAACAAATTCTTAACAGGTATGAATAGAGTATGGATAAGATCAAGAGAACGGTTCAAATACCTCCATGTTTTTGTGCCTCCATCATGCCTCTATCTCTCTTCATCATTTTCAAAGTTCAAACAGTCGATCCGAACTGCTCAACCTAACCTCCATACTAAAATATGTTTAGAGACCAAATTTTATATTTTTAGGAATTATTTTACTATTTTTTTAGATAGGTACAAAATAAGTAAATCTGAACCATCTAAAAACAGTATTTTTGTACCTATCTAAAAAAATAGTAAAAAAATTCCTAAAAATATAAAATTTGGTCTCCAAACATATTTTAGTATGGAGGTTAGGTTAAGCGGTTTGAATCGACTGTTTGAACTTTAAAAATGATGGAGAGAGATGGAGGCATGATGGAGACAAAAGCATGAAGACATTTGAACTCTTCTCTAAGATCAATTTTTAGTGAGTATGAATGTGAAAATGGTTCCTCCTACCCGTATCACTAGTTACCTCCGCACTCATGAAGTATCTGGAGTCTAGCTTGTTAGTGCGGTATTTGGAATACTTTGTTTGTTTGTTAGTTACCTGGGCACTCATATATAAAGTATTTGGAGCCTAGCTTGATGCCGCGTGGAATAAAGTGTTCGTGAAAAGCCAAAAAAGATGTTGTTCTTGGTAGAAACAGAAGCCGATATAGAAATCAAAACAGAGGAAAATGTAGAGATTGAATCTCTAATTCGATCTTTTCAAAAAATAAAATTTGGAGACTAAATTGAGGATTCAGGTCTTATGATTTTTGTAAAAAAAAAAAAAAGTAATCATACTACTTTGCTAAAATTAATTTAATTAATTATGATTTATAAAAAAAATTATTTTCAAAGCATTCCTATCATTTATTGTGGACAAGATAATTTTAATGTCTATTACACCTTTTGCTCTATGAACATGTTGCTAACTAGTATGTTTATTATTAATTATTTTATAAAATAAATTATAAAACTTTTAGTATTTTTATTTGGGTCCATTATTCATTATATGTTCGTTATCTACTAAATTTAATAAGCACAAGAATGAAATATAAGTAAAACTTATATGTGGTGTTAATTAACAATGGTCAAGGTTTACAATTTTAAATACGTGCATTAATTTTCTTTTTATCAGATTTTTAACCGAAAACCCTCTATATGAAAAATATCGTCTTAATTACTAAATTAGAAAACTGATTCTTAAAATCCAGATAAATTTAAAAAAAAAAAATACAAGTATATATGATACGTGACTTCATTTAATTCATATTCTATCCATTCGAGTAGGGGTGCAAATGAATTGGATAGTTGGTAAAATCATATTCGTATCTACTTTTATTTTTCAAATACATATTGAATATCCATTTTTCATACTGTTATTTATTAAAAAAATATAAAACTATTAGTAAAAAGTAGAGTAGGGTTAAAATGCACCATTAGTTTTGTATCTCAACCATACCCCATCTCTTTATCTATGTTCTCAAAGTTCAAACAGTTGATCCGAGCAGCTCAACGTGATCTCCATGTTAAAATGTGCTACGAGACCAAATTTTATATTTTTTGAAATTTTTTACTATTCTTTTAGATAGGTACAAAATCACTACATCTGGACCATCAAAAAATAATGATTTTGTACCTATTTAAAAAAATAATAAAAAAATTTCAAAAAATATAAAATTTGGTCTCTAAGCACATTTAAATATGTATATCATGTTAAGTTGTTCGGATCGACTGTTTGAACTTTGTAAACAAAGATAGAGATATGAATATGGTTGGGATACAAAACCGATGGTGCATTTTAACTCTATTCTAAAAAGTATCAAAGTTCATAATATTTATAATAATGAATAACATAATTTTTTTCACAATATATATTAAACTAAATGGAATATGAAGAGGGATACACTTACAACATTTGTAAGTTACAACGTCTTATAACAATTTGGTTTTATGATTTTCAAACTCTAAACAGTTGATCCAAACCGTTCAGCAAGATCTTTATATTAAAATGTGCTTGTAGATCAACTTTTATATATATTTTTTTAATTTCTTATTATTTATTAAATATTTCACAAAACTATTACTTTTACAATCATTCAATGGTCACCAATTTCATAAAACCAACCCATTTCGTTTTCGTTGTTGGTTGAAAATGAGAAAAGGGAAAGGGATAGGGAAGCATAGAACCAACCATTTCGTTTTCGTTGTTGGTTGAAAATATTGCATGTGACATCTGGTATACATATGCAATAACTCAGCCTGTGTTTGCCCAAGGGCTTTGAAATCCAAAAAAAAAAAAAAAACTCAGCCTGTGGAATAGAAAGAGAGAGAGATATAGATCAGAGACGATCGATGGCTGATAGAGAAGAGAGATGGAGTATGCAAGGTGCGACAGCTTTGGTTACTGGTGGCAGCAAAGGAATTGGGTTGGTTCTATGCTTCCTTATTCCCTTTTCTCACTTTCAAATATTATAATTTCAATCGCATGTAGTGGCATGTCTATGGTGAAATTGGTGACCATTAAATGATGTACTGATTACTCTCTTTTAACTATTCTTGTTTTCTCTGTTTTACAAGTCACTAATTAAACCTCTTTATAAAAAGATTATATCAGTTTATTCCTCTTTAACCAAAATTATCCACATAAAATTTATATTTTGTATCTTTCAACTTTTTACAAAAACAAATTCGAATTGATCCATAAACATTCAATCATTCAGTTACAAAAAATTGATTCTTAAATTTTATTTTTAACTTGTAATTTCTTTAATTAAAGATCTTTTTCTTACGGATAGATTCTTAATTTTCTTAAAAAGGATAAATAAGATAGTTTATAAAATATTCTTAACAAAAATCTAATTAATTTGATGGCAAAATAATAGCCTTGGGAATTAATTCTGAGCTTTCTAAATTATGTAGTCGGGCAATTGTTGAAGAATTAGCTAGATTTGGAGTTGCAGTGCATACCTGCTCTAGAAATGAGGAAGAGCTTAACACAATGCTAAATCAATGTAAATCGATGAATCTTCACGTAACTGGATCAGTTTGCGATGTGTCAAACCATTCTCAAAGAGAAGAGCTCATGGATAAAATTCGCACCATTTTTAACGGCAAGTTAGACATTCTTGTAAGTGCAATAATTTCGTTCCAAATAATTGAGATTATTTGTTAGGAAAATTTCTATCTTAAACAATCAAGAAATTTTATTTATTTTTTTTAAATTTGTCTACTGGCAGGTTAATAATGCAGGTGGCATTGGCCCGGGATGGAAACCAGTAACACAATACACCTCGGAAGAGTACTCTAATTTGATGGCTACAAATTTTGATTCTTCTTTCCATCTTTCCCAACTTGCACATCTGTTCCTAAAGGAATCGGGTAGGGGCAGTGTCGTCTTTATCTCCTCCATTGCCGGCTCAGCGAGCTACCCCCAAGGTGCTGCAGTGTATTCCTCAACCAAAGGTAGCTGAAATGAATATAATAAAGAACTCAGAAACATGAATATAAGCTGATATCATACATGTTTTGTTTTGGTATTAAATATGTTCTGGGTTTTTGTCAGGAGCAATGAATCAGCTGGCCAAAGCCTTGGCATGTGAATGGGCAGCAGATATGATTCGTGTTAATTGTGTCGCACCCGGGTTCGTCAATACTATTCTAGCAAAGCCGGTGAGTTTTTGCTAACACAAGTAACACAGACATGGTTTTAGTTTCGAAATTAAAATCAAAAAATTGTTTCATTGTTGCATCAAGTACTATAATTAACTACAGGAATTGTTCTTAAATCCCATTTGTGCATCTAAGGGATGAGTCAATCTAATATACACTTAAGTGTACCGATTGAACCATACACTTATCTCTAGAACTCTAGGATTAGCTTTGAGATTCGGGCTGCACGATTTTTGAAGAATCTACACGACTTTTAAAAAAATCGTACGGTCCTAGAATTAAGTGTACGGTACACTTAAGTGTATATTAGTTTTACTCTCTAAGGGATATATATATATAGAGAGAGAGAGAGACTAATGTGCATTTGAATGTATATGAGCCGAAATATATACAGTTCAAATTTTAGTTTTTAAATTTCAAACGGTCGATCCGAACTGTTCATCTTGTTCTCCATATTAATATGTGCTTGGAGACCAAATTTTACATTTTTTATGAATTTATTTACTATTTATTAAGTATTTTACAAAATTGTTAATCCAACGGTAGCTATTGATTTTACTGTTTTGTTAAACCACCATTGAATCAATAATTTTGTAAAATACTTAATAAATAGTAACAAAATTCAGAAAAATATAAAATTTGGTCTCCAAGCACATATTAATATGGAGAACAAGATGAACGGTTTGGATCGACTGTTTGGATTTTGAAAAATCGAATTTGAACCGTATGTATTTCGGCCCATATACATTCGTATGCACATTAGTCACTCCCTCCCTCTCTCTCTCTCTCTCTCTCTCTATATATATATATATGATCCTCAATTTAAAATTGCAAAGAGGAATAATTTAGCATCAGATCTCAACAGATTTCAGAACTGGATACCATAGTTGCAATTTGGCTGAATGTCAGTATGTGACATCAATATCTTAATTGTTACACAGCCATTTGCATACAAACAAAAACAATTACTAAATTTGATGCATGTTCTCTCCTCTTGATTATATAGATAACTCAAAATGAAGAATTTCATAAGCAAATCATGTCCCGCATTCCACTCAGACGCTTTGGAGAGCCAAAGGAGGTGGCATCTATGGTAGCATTCCTGTGCTTGCCTGCTGCTGCTTTCATAACAGGTGCCGTGATTAATGTCGATGGTGGCCACACAGCAAACCTATCTTAGCTCTTAAGAAAGCAAACTAGTTTATTATCTCCAAGTCAAGTACCAGTGTTCACTGTTGTGAGGGATCAGGACTTGGGTGGACTGTATTTTTATCAAGTTGTGTGCATCTATTCATTATTTTAATTCATGGAGGCTACAGATCAGTCATATAACCAGGCCTGTGCATGATTTTAATTTATAGTGGATTTATGTAATCGCTAAAATCGGCGATATATTATAAAAATTGTTATGTGTATGTGAAATACTCTTTCGAAATTCACCTGACTAATTCGTGAAATGAACTATTAAACCATGGGATGGGCTTCGGACCAAAGAATTTGAGGATCCGTATCCTCCCAGGTACCTGATTCAACGCAATTGAAACGGACGGTCCAGATTTATTCTCAGCTGGTTCTTTCTTGGGATGGCGCAGGGGAGCAGTATTATTTGTGCTTTGAGATTCGTGCCAAGTTAAAAAGAACAATTTTGAGCCGTCCAATTCAATTGTACTCAATCCGGTAACTTGAGAGGATGTGAATTCAGAATTTGAAGCTGTGAATCTTAGTTGAGCATCCACTTACAATTTAGATTCTAGTTTGAATCATCACCACTGCGACTCAAATTTGTATGATTATAAGAGTTCAGAGTTCATTTGATTTGGATATTTTTCGATCGATATATCAGAAAAGTAAATTAATAGCAAGGGAGTCAAATAAATGGGCACTCGTGGAGTTGTGGTTTACTGGTATCAATAGTTGTAAGGATAGTATCAATGAAGATAGCGCATGAACGTTTCTAGACAAAAAAAAGGGAGTAATTAATGATTTACTAACAATCAGCATATGAATTCCTTAAAAGTAATGATTCAGCAAAACACCTAAGAATTGAATTAATATAAATTATTTATAATGGACCAGTTCGGTTCAATGGTAATTGTGGTATCAATGGAGATAATGGCTGGATATTTTCCTAAAATCACTTTACAAGACAATATAATTTGAAGCAAACAAATTCACAAGTATTAATAATTTTATAGTTGTGAAATTCAAATTATAGATTGTTCAGTTTGTTGAGTAAGGCTTCTAGGCTTTGCAAAGTAAAGTGGGTGTTTTAATTTGTGCTCAAATCTTTAATTTTAAAGTTCAAAACATCGATCCGTACCATACAAGTTGATATCCATATTAAATTATGCTTAGAGACCAAATTTTATATTTTTTGAAATTTTTTTACTATTTTTGTAGAATTTTTCAAAATCACTATTTTAGATACCAAAAAAAAAAAATCACTATTTTTGATGGTCCAGAATTTTCTAAAAAACATTGATTTTGAAAAATTCTAAAAAATAATAAAAAATTTCCACAAAATATATAAAATTTGGTCTCCAAACAAAATTTAATATGGATATCAACTTGAATAGTTCGGATTGACATTTTGAACTTTACAACTAGAGATATGAGCGCAAATTAAAGCACTCACTTTAATTCGCAAAGCATGGTAGCCTTACTCTAGTTTATTTATCTACCAAACTTTGTGGAATCTATCATTACATGTTCAATCAAATTTTGTTGAATAGAAATTTATTGCAATTTCATATTGTTGGATTATATAATAAATAAGCCATGCATCATATGTGCTCTAATATTGTATATAATTGGTAATTGTAACATGCATATGCAGCAACACATGTGCTTCTATTCTAGTGGTAAGAATTATATTTGACGATTGTGAGATAATAAATTTCAAATCCCACTAACTACATTTTTTTTTCCTTTTTCACATATTATGCATTTTATAAATTAGCCTCCCCTATTCAAATTTTCTAGTTTGACCTCTGATTAAATCTAAACAAAATAAAGGCAAAAAAATGGAAATCACAGATCCAAACAAACTAACTGGATTTTTTTATTTATGTTTAGTTTTATACATTTTATAAATAACTGATGTAATTTCCTCAAGGGTTCAAATTCCACTAACTACATTTTTTTTTTTTGCCATTTTCACATATTATGCATTTTATAAATTAGCCTCCCCTATTCAAATTTTCTAGAATTTTTTTATAAACCATAATTAATTAAATTAATTTTAGCAAAACAGCATGATTACTTTTATTTTACAAAAATCATAAGGACTGAATCTCCAATTCGGACTCCACATTTTACTTTTTTCTAGACCGAATTGGGAATTCGGTCTCCCTTTATTTGAAACAGGTAGCTGTCTCTGGCAGAAACAGGGTTGTTCCTGGTAGAAATAGAGCCGAAACATAATCACAGAAATACAAGGTGTTCGTGAAAAGCCGAAACAGGATCAAAACAAAGGACAATGTGGAGACCGAATTAAGGATTCAGTCCTTATGGTTTTTGTAAATAAAAAAAAAGTAATCATGCTGCTTTGCTAAAGTTAATTTAATTAATTATGATAAAAAATTCAATTTTCTAGTTCCACCTCTGATTAAATCTAAACAAAATAACGGCAAAACAATGGAAATCACATATCCAAACAAACTAACTGGATTTTTTTTATTTCTTTTTAGTTTTACACATTTTATAAATAACTGATGTCATTTCCTCAATTGGTAATTAAATCTAAAATTGTTTAAAAGGAAAAAAAAAGTACCCATTTCTTATAAATAAACCCTTAAATATTATGTATTGATAATTACTGTAAAAATTAAGAAAGAAGAGGTAGCACAATTAGCTAGGAAAATGTCCTAGAGTTGTTATACCCAAAGGTCGAGAGTTCGATTCCCCCTCACAAACCTTGGTAGCTACTACCAAGTTTTCAAAAAAGATAATTACTGTAAAAACAATTAATCAAATTTTTGGAGTTTTGCAGCCTACTTGGCGGGGGATCAAGGTTGTACTAAACTGTTTTGATTAATACATACAACCAGAGGCGGAGCTATGTTATTACAGGGGTAGGCAGTTACCTACTCCTGAATTTGAAAATTTAAATCATACCCCATGTAAATATGGGCCTCTGCCTTCCCCTGAGATACAATTTGCCTACCCCTGATTTGGTCTCATCCCTCTGTAAAATCAGCCTAATTGTTGCAAGGGTTTACATTTAAAGGATCTCATTTCTATCTCTCTTTTCTTAGCCCGAAAATTTTAGCTTTTTTGTTCTCTCTCTTCCCGTTGTTTTTCAAGATTAAATGAGGAAGATGATTCCCTTAAAGTATTTAAGAATGGTTTACATGAACCATAAAAGAAGTTGTTAAAGGGTCCTTGTGAACTATGCTTACACAAAAACACACAGAAAGAAGCGGGGGCCACTTGTAATATTTAATGAGAGAGAAACAGCTCCCTTTTTCTGCTCTACTCCCATAATTTGTTCTTTTTCTTCAATTCTACGTACCCAGACATCTCCATTTCAATCATATTTCATATTTTTTTTATTTCTCTTTTCTTTTTAATCCTTTTCTATTTTATTTTTTCTTAATCTTTTTGTAATACATCAGAACATTAAACGGGTAGAATTAATCACTATAATAAATTTGTAGAAATTTAATACAAATAATTAATCCACGAGTACTGATATCAAATTATTTAATTAGTGTCTGAAATTTTTTGTGTAAAAAGAAGTCTTTTACCAATTTTAATTTTTAATAAAAAATACTAATGATAAATTAAATAATAATAATAATAATAAATCAATAAATATATATATATATATAGAGACAGGCTAATATGCTTTCGGCAGCACTTCGACCGAAGTGCTGCCACCCCATTTTCGATTTTTCAAAATCCAAACAGTCGATCCGAACCGTTCATCTTGTTCTCCATATTAATATCTGCTTGGAGACCAAATTTTACATTTTTTGGAATTTTTTTGCTATTTATTAAGCCACTTTGAAAATCGCTGATCCAACGGTGGCTTGCCAAACAGTAAAATCAGGGGTTCACCGTTGGATCAGCGATTTTCAAAGTGGCTTAATAAATAGCAAAAAAATTCCAAAAAATGTAAAATTTGGTCTCCAAGCAGATATTAATATGGAGAACAAGATGAACGGTTCGGATCGACTGTTTGGATTTTGAAAAATCGAAAATGGGGTGGCAGCACTTCAGCCGAAGTGCTGCCGAAAGCATATTATCCTGTCTCTCTCTCTCTCTCTCTCTCTCTATATATATATATATATATATATATATATATAATGAGTAAGGCTATGCTACTTCGCGAATTAAATGGGATGTTTTAATTCGTGCTCATATCTTTAGTTTCAAAGTCCAAATAGCTGATCGAAACCATTAGATGTTTAATATATATTAAAATGTGCTTGGAGACCAAATTTTATATTTTTTGGAATTTTTTTACTATTTATTAAGATGGTTTGAAAATCGATGTTTTTATTAAAATTCTGCACCATTAAAAAACAGCGACTTTCAAACCATCTTAATAAATAGTAAAAAAATTCTAAAAAATATAAAATTTGGTCTTCAAGTACATTTTAATATAGATTAAACATCTAACGGTTTGGATCGGCTATTTGAACTTCAACACCAGAGATATAAGTGTGAATTAAAACAACCCGTTTAATTCGCGAAGTAGCGTAGCCTTACTCTATTTATATATAGAGTCTGTCTAAATTGCTGCTGGCAGCATTTCAGCAGAGGTGCTGCCGGGGCTATATTTAGCCGTGTGATGTCCAAACAACAAATCCAAACCGTTAGATGTTTAATATATATTATAATCTACTTGGAGACCAAATTTTACATTTTTTGGAATTTTTTTACTATATATTAAGCTGGTTTGAAAACCGCTGATTTCAGTAAATTTCTGCAGCATTGAAATCAGCGGTTTTCAAACCAGCTTAATATATAGTAAAAAAATTTCAAAAAATGTAAAATTTGGTTTCCAAGTAGATTATAATATAGATTAAACATCTAACGGTTTGGATTTATTGTTTGGACATCACAAAATAAAAATAAAAAAGCAGCAGCACTGCCGATAACAAATTAGCCATAGCATATATATATATATTGCCTACTCCTGATAAAAATCCTTATTACGCCACTACATACGACATGACAGCTAGTGTGAAGATTTTTTTTTTTTTTAAAAACATGGAAAAAGGACATATCATCTAAAAGCATCATGCTTGGTAAAAGTTTTTTAATATTTTTCTAATAGGTGCAACAGCAATTGTGGGACCTGGACGTTAAAAATGTCAATGGTTCAAATAGATTTTAAAGAAGAAGAAGATTATTTCCCATTCCAACAAGTAACAACTATTTTAGTTAATCATTTTATATTATCATTTAGTACAAATGAAGAGTTGGATACATATAGGCAATCTGAAGTTGATATCGAGATCTGTAATTTAGTTTGACTAATGAATGGATTAAATAAAAATAAAAATGATCAGTTGGCATTTATGGTTCGTCCATAAGGCTACAATATATATATGGCATCTGGTGATCAGCCTGTAGAATAAAAAGAGAGAGAGAGATAAGAGACGATCGATGGTTGATAGAGAAGAGAGATGGAGCATGCAAGGTGCAACAGCTTTGGTCACTGGCATAGTGACAACTTAATAGTTTGGGAAAGGTTCGGCAGAGTCAAAAATTCGTGATTCGGGTATAATTCGGATATAATTCGGAAATAATTCGTTTTTGTAAACACCAAAAGAGTATAATTTGGGTATAATTCGGATATAATTCGGAAATAATTCGTTTTTGTACACACCAAATAATATACTAAAATACTAAAATTGTTAAAAAAAAAAAAGATTGTTTCGTTCATTTTAATTTTTTTATTAGTGTAAAAATAGAAAATTTTACATAGACATATTTATTTAATTCTAGTATATGAGTCATATCAATTTTATAGCTCAGTTTAACAAAAATCAACATAGTAAGCAAGAATGGGTACCAGTAAATAGTAAGCAAGAATGGATTTTAGGATTACCGTAATCATTCACCAAAATTTTTAAAATAATAAAGATTTAAATACATATTATTATTATGAAGGATTAGTGAGAAATCATGCCAATGCCAAAAATTTCATATACAGTATAATCTTATTAAAGGCGGCAAATAACTTTTGATCCAAAGGCTCAGATTTATCCCTTTCACACGAAATTGTACAGCAATTGTAGTCATGCAAAATTTAAAAGCCTTTCACTCAAATTAAAAAAAAAAAAAATTTCACCCACGTGGTCTGTTTGTACTTGTTGTACAGAGAAGTTTTCATTTTTCTCTTCAAAGTTCAAAGTAGCGTACAGCTAATATTTTTCAAAAACTGTATCTCACCACATGGTGGGTCCGTTGCCACATAAATGCATGAAATAATGCCACCTTGACATAAAAGAAAAATGAGATCGTGGGCAGGAGGATGTAGCAACGAACTTTTCCGATAAAAACGCGAATAAAACGTAAAATTCGTCAAATTCGCAAATAATTCGCGTATAAATCGTTTAATTCCCAAATTCTCGTTTTAATCGCGGATTGATTCGTAGGATGTTCAAATCCAAATTATTCGCGAATAATTCACGAACTGTGTTACTATGGTCACTGGTGGCAGCAAAGGAATTGGGTTGGTTCTATACTCCCATGCTTCCCTGTCCCTTTTCTCACTTGCAAATATTATATTTTCAAATGATGCACTGATTACTCTTTTTTCAACTATTCTTGTTTTCTCTGCTTTACATGTCACTAAACCTCTTTATAAACAGATTATATCTGTTTATTCCTCTTTTTTAACATTCACTCATTCAGTTACAAAAAATTGATTCTTAAATTTTATTTAAGTTGTAACTTCTTTAATTAAAAAAGAATTATTATTAAACTTTCTCAAAAGATTTTTTCTTACAAATAGATTCTTAATTTTCATACAAAGGATAACTAAGATATTTTTTTTAATTATCTTAACAAAAATCTAATTAATTTTATGGCAAAATAATAACTCTAGGAATTAATTCTGAGCTTTCTAAATTATGTAGTCGGGCAATTGTTGAAGAGTTAGCTAGATTTGGAGTTGCAGTGCATACTTGCTCTAGAAATGAGGAAGAGCTTAACACAATGCTAAATCAATGTAAATCGATGAATCTTTGCGTAACTGGATCAGTTTGCGATGTGTCAAACCGTTCTCAAAGAGAGGAGCTCATGGATAAAATTCGCACTATTTTTAACGGCAAGTTAGACATTCTTGTAAGTACAAAGACACCCAAATGATTTAGATTATTAGTTAAGCAAATTTCTATCTTAAACAATCAAGAATTTTTTTTTTTTTTTAATTTGTCCAATGGCAGGTTAATAACGTAGGTGGCCTTGGCCCAGGATGGAAACCAGTAACACAATACACTTCGGAAGAGTACTCTAATTTGATGGCTACAAATTTTGATTCTTCTTTCCATCTTTCCCAACTTGCACATCCATTCCTAAAGGAATCGGGAAGGGGCAGTGTCGTCTTTATCTCTTCCATTGCTGGCTCAGCGGCCTTCGCCGAAGGTGCTGCAGTGTATTCCTCAACCAAAGGTAGCTGAAATGAATATAATAAAGAACTTAGAAACATGAATATAAGCTGATATCAAACATGTTTTGCTCTGGTATTAATTATGTTCTGGGTTTTTATTAGGAGTAATGAATCAGCTGGCCAGAGCCTTGGCATGTGAATGGGCAGGAGATATGATTCGTGTTAATTGTGTTGCACCCGGATTCGTCAAAACTATTCAGACAAAGCCGGTGAGTTTTTGCTAACATAACTATAACATGCATGCTTTTAGTTTCAAAATTTAAATCAGTAAAATGGTTTCATTGTTGCATCAAGTACTATAATTAACCAGTGTTGTAAAAAATGACCATTTAGACTGACTAATCGGCTAATTAGTCGTTGGCAGTGACCAAACCGTTATGGATTTGTCCAACTAATTGATCGATCATTTCCGATTATGGCCGATTATTCTCCATTAATCGCTTGGTGGTACCTTGTCCGTCCAACGAGCGCATACCGTTATTTACAACACTGTAATTAACTACTGGAATTGTTCTTAAATGTCATTTGTGCATCTAAGGGATATATATATATATATATATATATAAATTATTCTCAATTTTAAATTGCAAAGAGAAATAATTTAGTATCAGATCTCAACTGATTTCAGAACTGGATATTATATATAGTTGCAATTTGGCAGAATGTCAGTATGTGACATCAATATCTTAATTGTTACATTTATCCATTTGCATACTAACAAAAACAATTACTAAATTTGATGCATGTTCTCTCCGCTTGATTATATAGGTGACCCAAAATGACGAATTTTATAAGCAAATCACATCACGCATTCCACTTAGACGCTTCGGAGAGCCAGAGGAGGTGGCATCTATGGTAGCATTCCTGTGCTTGCCTGCTGCTGCTTTCATAACAGGTGCCGTGATTAATGTCGATGGTGGCCACACAGCAAACCTATCTTAGCTCTTAAGAAAGCAAACTAGTTTATTATCTCCAAGTCAAGTACCAGTGTTCACTGTTGTGAGGGATCAGGACTTGGGTGGACTGTATTTTTATCAAGTTGTGTGCATTTATTCATTATTTTAATTAATGGAGGCTACAGATCAGTCATATAACCAGGCCTGTGCATGATTTTAATTTATAGTGGATTTATGTAATTGCTAAAATCGGCAATATACTATAAAAATTGTTGTGTATGTGAAATACTCTTTCGAAATCCACCGGACTAATTCATGAAATGAACTATTAAGCCATGGGATGGGCTTCGAACCAAAGAATTTGAAGCTGTGAATCTTAGTTAAGCATCCACTTACAGTTTAGATTCTAGTTTGAATCATCACCACTGCAACTCAAATTCGTATGATTATAATAAGAGTTCAGAGTTCATTTGATTTGGATATTTTTCGATCGATATATCAGAAAAGTTAGTAGCAAGGGAGTTAAATAAATGGGCACTTGTGGAGTTGTGGTTTACTGGTATCAATAGTTGTAAGGATATTATCAAACTATCAATGAAGATAGCCGCATGAGCGTTTCTAGACAAAAAAAGGGAGTAATGATTTATTAACAATCAACTTATGAACTCCTTAAAAGTAATGATTCAGCTAGCGAAAGACCTCAGAATTGAATTAATATAAATTATTTATAATGGACCGGTTCGGTTCAATGGTAATTGTGGTATCAATGAAGCTAATGGCTGGATTTTCCTAGAAGCACTTGACATGACAATATAACTTGAAGCAAACAAATTCACAAGTATTAGTAATTTTATAGTTGTGAAATTCAAATTTATAGATTGTTTAGTTTGTTTATCTACCAAACTTTGTAGAATCTATCATTACATGTCGTCCCATCGAATTTTGTTGAATAGAAATTTATTGCAATTTCATATTGTTGGATTGTATAATAAACAAGCCATGCATCATATGCTCTAATATTGTATATAATTGATATTTGTAACATGCATATGAAGCAACTCATCTCAAAATATTGGACTTCACAATTAGAATTTATTCATGGAGGCCATAAAAATTTGTCAATTAAGTGCATCCTCAAGACAAAAGGAAATGTAACTGACTCGATCAAATTACAAACAGACGGTCCAGATTAGTTCTTTTAACTTGCTACGAATCTCAAGCGGACCCCACAGCTTCTACAACTACAACCGCCGGATTTACTTTGGGATTAATCTGGACCATCCGTTTGTAATTTGTTTGAGTCAGGTACCTTTGATTCCGGGTTTAACAGTTAATGATTTGCATTTTTTTAGTTGATTCGAGATGATAACTGTTTTTTAGTTTTGGACCCGTTAAGGGAAGCTAGTGGTGGGCTACGATGGCTATGAATGAGTTCAGATCCAGTGAAGTATTGGATTTTAGATATGCACGGTCCGATTCGAATCCGTGATAATCCATCTGAAGTGGAGCACACGCATCTCGAATCATGAATATGAATTCTGATGTGATTTTGACTGACGGATTCAAATCGGACGGTCTCGATCCAAAACTCAAAAGTTGAGTTACTTTAGGGGAACCGGACCCGCTATGAATGAGTTTATACTATATAAAAATGGTCTCTCTTTTTTTTCTTAAGGGAGAATTTCAATTATATTTTCAAAAACTTCACAATTATGTACTTTTACGTGTAAAATTCGTAATATCATATTAACTATTTTAAATTTAAATGCTCACAAATTTATTAAATTTATTAACTTTCTATTAAAACTTTTTGCAAATTTATAAAGTAATCATTCTCGTCTTTAAAATTATGTAGTTTGTGTAAAAAAATGTTTTGTATTCTAACTTATCTGTTTTCGAAGACAATTTGGCATGTATATATTATGATCTTGTTAAAAATATATTAAGTATACATTTTACTCTTTATTGAAAATTTAATTTTAAAATTGTCAAAATAACCATTAAAAAGTGAACCTCGGTCTATTATGTAAAATATTAATTGTCAATTTTAATTGGAATATCAATATGTAGACACCTGGGAACATTTGTGTACGTCAAATTCATATATATCACCTACATGGAGAACAAAATAATTTCAGCAGCTTTCATTTTTATTTTTATTTTTTGAAAAATTGGCAGTGACTACCAATGATGCATTATATAAATTTGATTACAACCGCATATCCTAAGTTATTACACAGCCTTTAAACCAACCTTGCCATGGTTTGATCTATTCCCAAATTCACTACAAATTGTTTTCCCCTTTTGCAAAATCTCAGCCAAAGCTGCGCTTCTTTCTTTGCTCTATTTGCAACTAGTTGAACTGGTAGCTTTGTTCCTCGAAAAATAACTTCATTGCGTTGCCTCCAAATGGACCATAGTACAGCCATGAATAATACAATCCATATCTGTCTCTGGTTTCCCTGCTTGCTGCCGTACCGGTCCATTGAGGCCTCCCATGTTTCCTGTACCGAAGCCTCTTCCTGCATCACATCTCCCACACATGCCCAAACTTCTCTAGCATTGACACACTGGAAGAAAAGGTGGTGCGATGTTTCTAGCATATCCATATCACACATCACGCAGTGGTCTTCGCAGCTTATGTGTCTCGTCTGTAGCCTTTCGCGTGTTAAAATTCTGTTCTCCAATAGCAGAGCCACAAATATCTGAACTTTTGAAGGAGCAGATGCTGCCCATACCTCTCTAAAGCCCCAACGAACTTTACCTACTGTAATCAGTAATTTATAAACCGAACCAGCAGAGTATTTCCTACTTGCTGTCCAGCGCCATATCAACTCATCTTCATGGTCCTGCAGTACTGGTACCGTACCAGTATAGGCAGAAATTATGTCACCCTCCCCTGAAATTGCTTCCTTGAGTGAAATGTGTTGCCGTATTGGCCTTGGCAGCCTATCCTTCATCCTCCTGAGTGGCACTTCTCCCCAAACATCGTACCAGTAAGAGATATTTTCACCATTTCCAATATTCCATGTAGTCGACCATTGAAACAATGAGTACAATTTAATCAGTTGATTCCAAAAGAATGATCCTTCTACTAACCAAATTTTAGGAAATTGTTGTGATGGTTTATTCTTTCTTAGCAATTGAATTACCGTGTACCACAGCCCTCCCTCTATAGATGTCGCTTTCCACCACCATCTAAGAAGAAGAGATTTGTTCCTGAATTCTAGGTTAGCTACGCCCAAGCCACCATAACATTTTGGCAAGCACACCACCTCCCAACTGATTAGTGGTAAGCCCCTCTTTTGAGAATGCGATTTACCCCAAAGGAAATTCCTGCACAGTGACTCTATTCGTCTGACAACCCACTTCGGAAGTTCAAAGCAGGTCATAAGATATATAGGGACGCTACTGAGAACCGAATTTATCAATTGCACTCTACCCCCTTTTGATAGAAATTTTCCGGTCCATCCTTCTATTCGTGATTCGATCTTCTCCAGTAGAGGAATAAAATCTTTCTTACATGGTTTTCGGATTGTCAATGGCATCCCTAAATAAGAGATAGGAAGTTGAGTTTGAGTGCATCTCATAACCGCAGCCACCATCAACACTTTTGATCGGTCCAAGTTGAGTGGATAGAATGAGCTTTTGTCAAAATTTATTTGTAATCCCGAGACTTTAGAGAACAGCCGCAACACCAATTTAAGAGTTATCATGGTTGGTAAATCCGCTTGAGCAATGATAGCCGTATCATCGGCATATTGGAATGCAAGTATTGAGTTCTCTAATTTCTTGGAAATGGGTATGTCTAGAGTGTCATTAACTCTGTTAATCATTCTTTGTAACACGTCGACTGCTATTAAAAATAGCATTGGTGAAAGCGGATCACCTTGGCGTAGGCCCCGCTTGTGTGGAAAATAATCTGATTCTTCTCCATTAATGATGACTCTAGATGAAGAAGTTTGAAGCAGCATTTTAATCCACCTTAGCCATTTTGAAGGAAACCCTCTGGAGTGCATCACATTGATTAGAAATTCCCAATTAATAGAGTCGAATGCCTTCGCAAAATCTATTTTGAAGAAAACAGCCGCTTTACGAGACTGTGCAACATGATGCAATATTTCTCTAACCACCAAAAAATTTTCAGAAATTTGACGGCCTTTAATAAAGGCCGATTGGTTTATAGATATGAGTTGAGACAGGAAAGATGAGAGCCTAGTAGCAAGCAGTTTAGAGATTATTTTAGGGATGAGGCTAATAATACTTATCGGCCTAAAGTCTTTGAGTTCGGTAGCACCTTGTTTTTTGGGAATCATCACAATATTGGCTGTGTTCAAGGGATTGAGATCTATATTTTCATTATAGAAATCATTTACTAAACCGAGAATTTCATGCTTTATCTCAGTCCAGTAAGTCTTCGCAAATTCGCTAGGAAGGCCATTCGGGCCCGATGCCCGATTATTGGCTAAATGGAAGATCGTGTGCTCAATCTCCTGATCTGTAAACGGGTCTGCTAATGCCTTTAAATTCAGTCCATCCCCATATAAAACAGTAGAATCAAATTCCTCAACTGGTGCTTGCGTACCTAGAATTGATTTCATATGGTTGAGAAAGAGTGCACGGATTTGAGCAGGGTCCACAATCTGTTGACCATCCACATGCAAGGACTGAACTGTGTTGATTCTGTGCCTTGCTGATGCATAGTTGTGGAAGAATTTTATGTTTCAAAATTAAAAACGGAATAAATAAATTAGAGGGATTAAATGAAAATTAGTTTCTATATATTATTAATAACATGTCAATACTTTTCTTAAATGCTAGCTATTTAATTTGCTCTCATAAACATATATAAGGCGACCCTCCCTTATTAATTTCTTGCTAATTTTGGAACTTTTCAATATATATAGAACTTTTCGTCTAATTAATTAATTAATGTGAGTAATTCCATATTTTTTTTATACAAAAGTTTCTATAAATATATATGGATCGGACCATATTAATTAATATATAGGTTGTGCTCCTTTTACAACGTCATTTTTTCTCGGAACCTCTTTCAATCTATCATGACACATTTACCTTTTTACTTACTAAATTAATGAAATTTTCTAAATTCACCTAAATAAATTCTCCTAGATTAATTTATTCTTTTGCATATTCGATTGTCACTATTTTTTTATTAATTTAACGTAGTGTTTTTTTATTTGAATTGGACCTTAAAATACATAATAGTGTATATATTTGATCTTTATGAGCAACATTTAAATCAGGAGAATAAAAAACAAAATACGAAAATAGAATTCTTAAGAAGAACAAGTTCATAAATAAACAAAAAAATTATAAAGACAACAACTATTATTTATGTCGTTGTAGCTAATTAAAAGGTTGATTAATATAAATTTAGATGATAAAATACAATACAAACTCTAATACTGAAGCTCCCATCAATATATAGGTTTTGAAATTGAAAAAAAAAAAAGTACAAAATTAAATAATGATTTGCTATTTTGGAGTCCTAGTTTCTTCTATATATCTAGATCACATCTCTCTAGATCTCCATCTCCTTTTTGAAATTGTTTTTTTTATTTTCAAAAAGCTTTTCTTGCAATCTCATTTGCAAAGCAAATTTTTCAACTCCGGTTTCTTCCTCACCGGCCCGCCCTTCTATCCACTGCTCGCAAAGTCTCTGACTCACCACTCCTCCATCCCACCATCGCCCACCACCTTATTGTGAGACCTCTTTATTCCTTTTTATCAGTTTTTTTTTAACTTTATTTTTTTAATTTACATTGGAGACAATACAAAAAAAATTAACTTGTGGTGCATGTAGGAATTGTATCTAGCATTTGGAGTAATTGCATGTAGTTATATTGTTAGGAAAGTTACATTGTTAATTTGCATATAGTTTAAATTATTTTTCAATATAATAACTCATGATATATTGATATTTTTTGTATAAACCCTCACTCAATATATATCTCTCTATTTTTTTTTTTATTAGAGTTAATATATCATTTATCCTTCATTACTACTTTATTAATTCTAAAGACAATGAACATTAATTTCTTATATATCAAGTCCTATAATGTTTTTTTTGTTTATCCATTATATATATTATAATTCTTGAGAAATGTTTACTTAAATGGTAATTAGCTAGTACCTAGCTAATTAACATCTTGTCATTTTTTTATGCTCCTTTAGGCCTCACTAATTAATTATTTTTGTGTTCAAGTACGTCATGGATTCTATGAGCAATGTGGCATCTACAGAAATCTTCCAATTCAAAATCAACCACTCGAAAACTAAAGATATGGAGCTTGGTAACTGGATCACCTCACCAAAATTAAGAGTTGGTCAATATGGTTGGGTTGTTAAATATTTCCCTCAAGGATGCAATAAGGAAGACAATGGCAAATATGTGTCTGTCCTTTTAGAGCTTCAAAGAGAATCAATACATATAGATGATCATGTCACAGCAGAATTTGGATTTGAACTGCTGGATAAGCATGGCAATGTTTCACCAACCATATTGAAATTGATACTTCACACGTTTACATCCAAGTCACTCGATTGGGGTTCCTCTAAGTTTTTTGAAAGGACCAAATTAGAACAAACATACATCAAAGATGATTGTTTTGTACTTCGTGTTTCAATCACCGTAGGTAATGCGAGTAATGTTACAAGTTTCACAAGCTTTCCATATGAGCGCCTTCAAAAGTTCAGGAAGAAGAATAAACATATCGATGTCACTTTTAATATCGACGGTAAGCATTTTGTTGCACATAGACTAATCATGGCAGCTCATTCACCAGTATTTGAAGCACAACTCCTTGGCTCAATGGCAGAATCTGAATCTGATATGGAGTGCAGCATAGAAATAAAGGAGATGATGCCTTCAGTTTTCAAGGCAATGATTGATTTTATGTACAACGGTTCGTTATTGATTGATGACAAGTTCGTTGACTGTCAAGTGCCGATGTTTTCCACTGTCTTTCTTCAACATCTGCTAGTGGCAGCAGACCGTTATGCGATTGAGAAGTTAAGCGTTGCATGTGTGTTTAAATTAGTTAAGAGTATCTCTTTCAACACAGTTCTTTCTACTCTGGAATTAGCTGAGATGCACAACTCTATTGTGCTCAAGAAAGCATGTCTCAGGTTCATTGTTGAGAATAATGATTCAGTTTCGTTAATGTCTAGTGAAGAATATATTAAGCTGATGCAGAATTACCCCTCTCTCTTGGCTGAGCTCAAGGAACTAGCTAAAGAAATGAGATTTAGTGCAAACTTCAAAAAATATCAATATTTGAAGGATTTTAGTATGAAATATTGCCGTCAATAATCATCATATATATTCAGATGTAAGGATTAATTGTATGATCTTAATTAAATTTAATTTTTTTCATGATGCCTTCCTTTCTGGATAAGATGAATGTTAATTTGTATTCTTGTTTAAATTGGCAAATTAATATGGTTAATTTAATTATTTACTGTAGGGAGTTTTCATCATCGGTTAAGTTATCCTTTGCTTCTAGAAAAAAAAAAATTGTAGTTCAGTCTGTGAACGAAAATAAATAATCATTCAAAAAAGAACATGAAATTATTACTGGCATAGAGAAAGTACGTAGCCTTTTATAAAAAATAAAAAATGTTGCATCTGATCGCTATTTGCGTTGAATATCATATTTTTGTATCAAAAGTTACCAAATTTAATAAAGATATATTCATCCGAAAGTTAAAGTTGCGTACCAAATTATGCATGCAGTTAATTTGAAATATATACTAAAATTTCATTCACAATTTTATACCTACATCCGTACGTATCAAAGATAGAATTTGGACTTTACAGAGTATAAGAGCCTGTTTGGTAGTCCACTAGGGAATACAAATGGGTATAGGAATCAAAAAATTTGAATTGAATTTTACTGTTCACATGGAAAAAAAAATCAATCTGAGTGAATTTTTTTTCCCACGTAAACAGTACTTTCAGGATTACAGGACCTAACGTTTCCACCCTTAGTTTCTTAATTATTTATTATTATTATTTTTTAAAATGAGGGTATTCACCGATTTCTATTAGAAATCAAAACAATTATGTAGAGAGAGGCACCAAACAGTAGGTAACATCAAATCCTACTTACAAAATCTTATTATATCAATAAAGCACAAGATTCTAAATAGCGTTTATCGCGTCATAGCTGAAAGCCTACAAAAAAAAGTTATAGCGAATTGCATCGCTATAGTGAAAGCTATGCTACATGGCGTTTCTTATTTTTATAAAAATTATATCATATATTTGTACTAAGTATCAACATTATCTAAGTTTTATAGAATAATAAATAACATCAAATTGATTAAAAAATTATAATATTCATATTGAACAAATACAAATTCCAAATTGTGATTCAAAATATCCATAGTAATACTAATATCATAAACTATCGATTTTTTTCTATTCAAAAAATATTCAGCATCAAGACATAATATATATTTTTTCTATTTAAATTTCAAAATAACCTAGACATCATGGCATAATTAACTATCTTAATTTATTAAAAATGTTCAAACTACTTTATAGTAAGTATCATTTTATTACTTCAAAAAATATTTTAATATATTCAATCTGAGTCTTTATTTAAAGCTCATATAAATTGAAAAGAAAAATTATCGCTATATAACGCATATTTAAAGCCCATATATATATAACGCATCCTGACTAATACTTGAATTAGATATTGGTTCAACAATATTAATTATCGCTATTGCTATCAATACGAAAATACTCCAAACTGATACACATATATATTCTTATACCGTAAAATACTATATCCCAAACTGATACACTCATACACATCAATACTACGATTACTTAACCGTACCAAAATGCTATACCCCAAAAAAATACAGTTTCGTATGGAAATCACCAAAAATGTACTCTACATGATCTGCTGCTTCTCCCAATCCTTCTAAAATGATGTTGTTCATTCTTGCTTGAATGCCAGAGATTGTCAAAACGTCATTCAACACTTATTTAATTAGCTGCTTTTTCAATACCATCAATGAACTGCCAATCCTCAGGAAGTCCTGTAAAGATGGGTCTTGTATAAAGTCAAACGATCAAAATTAAAAGGTTAATAAATTAATTTTAATACATTTTTTTTTTAAAAACAATTTCTACCACTTGACTATATGCAAAATTAATTTCAAAAATTAAAAAAATTTACATGTAGACACATCACTCGTAAGATAGACGGATTTCAACAGTTCAGATTCATCGTTTAAGACCGATTTGATGGATTTTAGACTTGAGTTCATCAAGAGGCTTGGTGAACTTAACAACACCCTAGTTCTACTCCAATAATTTTATAGTTGTGAAATTCAAATTATAGATTGTTTAGTTTGTTTATCTACCAAACTTTGTGGAATCTATCATTACATGTCCCATCGAATTTTGTTGAATAGAAATTTATTGCAATTTCATATTGTTGGATTATATAATAAATAAGCCATGCATCATATGCTCTAACATTGCATATAATTGGTATTTGTAATATGCATATGCAGCAACTCATCTCAAAATATTGGACTTCACAATTAGAATATATTCATGGAGGCCATAAAAATTTGTCAATTAAGTGCATCCTCAGTTAATGCTAATCGTAACTTGCGGGAACCAAAAAAAATAAAGACTCGGGGGGGGGGGACTATGCAAATTTCTCAAATTATTATGTTTAAGTAGACAACACTATTCAAATTAATTTCTAAATTTCATATCCCGAACAAATCAAATAAGAATAATGTACGTTTTATTCATGGCATTTTTTGTCTATTCATATTTTTAATGAAGCCCTCAAAATGTAGATGTACAAACTTCAAGCAGAGCCCTTGAGCTTTTTGGCAATTCCAGCGAAATACTTTCCCTGGTGGAAGGCTTGGCCTAATTCCAGCTCTGAAGGTTGGCGGGACCCATCTCCAGCAAAGGTACCCGCACCATAAGGGGAGCCTCCTTTGATCTGCTCCATTTCAAACATGCCAGCACCAAATGTGTAGCCCACTGGTACGAAGATCATCCCGTGATGTGCAAGCTGAGTAATTGTTGTCAGACTGTAAAGTGTTCAAAGTCGTTAAAATAGAAGAATTTATCAGTATCCAATTTACTTATGAAGTATCACATAATGTTTTTTAGCATACATTTGATGCTTTGCACCAAGGAATAATTAACTTGTATGGGAGAATATGAAATTACTTAACAGTTCTTATTTTAATATTTTATTTTGAAAAAGGAAGTACAAGACTATCAAATAGACCTGAGTAGCTTCCAGCTTAATCTTTACTTTAAAAGTTCAGGACCACATGTGTTAATGCTTTCAGCAAATAGATACCCACCTAATATTGACGTTTTGATAAGTTTGGATACAACTACTTGTGAATTAGAATTGACCGCTCTACCAGTAGAAGGATGAATTAAAATTTTGCAGGACTAAAAACTCGTAAGTCCAATGTAAGACCAGAAGGGGACAGCAGATAAGGGACATCTTCTATGACCATTTACTAGTACTAAAAGTATAAAATTAATCAAAATAAACACCAAAAAGAAAATAATATATATATTTATAAACATACGGGGTGGTCTCTTGGCCTCCGCCTTGGGATCCAGTACTGTAAAAGATGCCGGCAGGCTTGCCGGCCAATTCCTGACCCCTCCAGAGCCCACCAGTGGAATCAAAGAATGCCTTCATCTGAGCGGCCATCATGCCAAACCTTGTTGGGAAACCAAAAATGATGCCATCTGCCTCCGTCAGCTCGCTCGGGGTGATGGTTGGCACCTCAGTTTTCGGAGGAGCCCCCATCTTCCCCAGAACCTCAGCTGGTAGTGTTTCTGGCACCTGTTTTTTCCAGAGCAGAAGATCTTTAGTGAACTTCACATTTTAATTTTGTTCACGCATTTCTGATTTTTGCTGCTGTTTGGCCAATATAATATTATGCTGTTCTTACATGTTATTCTTGTGTCATATATGTTTACTTCAATATTTAATTTTTTTTGGGTATTTCTGGTTTCAAATTTGTCCTATGCAGAAATACCCAAAAAAAATTGTATTGGTCTCAATCAATTAGTCCCATGCCATTTTTGTTTGGTACCAGACAATCTGATAACCTATACCTGGAACAGCTTGGCCTCGACTCCTTCAACCGAAGAAGCTCCTTTTTGTATTTCTTGTGCTAGCTTCGCTACATGTCCGTACATGGAATAATACCTAAAGGAAAATCAACAGAAGTTAGTACAGTTTACTATGATAGAGATGTACAGCTTTTGGCACCCAACCAGCTAAACAGATGATTGTGATCAAGAATGAACCAGTAGTTAGGTATGGTGTAGTAGTCCTCCTTTATGTTGAGCAATTTATTTTAGCAATTCAGACAAAATACTTTTGCACTTTTAGTACCCCCACCAGAAATGGAATATCCAAATTCATCAGCCTTTTATCAATTTTGAAATTGAACATGACTATATATAATTAATTCTTATAGATCATGTTTAGTTGTGGAGTAAGTGATGGAATAAATTCTCTACTCTACTTTTAAGGAACCAAACGAGAAGTAAATTTCAAAGAGTAAGATGAAGTAACATTTGAGTTAATCCGGATTAAGTTACTCCATCTTTTTAGGTAGAGTAACTTACTCCACCTGTGAGTCCCGCAGTCAGAGTAACACCATATTATTATTTTCTTTCTCTTCATGAGTTTACTTTACCAAACTCCAACCAAATATGATTATTTTAATCTATCTTAACTCGGAGTAAGAAATTTAATCCATATTAACTTTACTCCACAACCAAACATGACCATAACTATTATCTTCTTTACCTTCTTTACCTTCTCTTTTGTGATTATCATATCATAGAGCATATATCTGGGCGATTCTAAGCTTCCATTTGCATTTGTATGGTAAGATTAAGAAACAAGAAACAAGGGTACTGGCAGTACATATATCTAAGAGCAGAAAGGCGTTGACTCAAGTGTGAGAAGTTAATTTCATATATAACCTTCAAAACACATCTATTTTGTTTTCACACCTCTGAAAATTTTGCAGAAGTTTTTTTTATCATAAACCGCAAAGAACTAAATTTGTGGTTGCAATCACAGGATGACTTAGATGAAACTCTTTCAGAAGTAGCTGGCAAATTGCATAAATAAAAAAATAATTTCTTAAGGGGTATTTGGACAATATAACCCTTCCTTATTGAAATTGAAATCAAGCCTACTACAGTGGTTAATAATAAAAACAATTGTTTTCTACAAATTAAAGGTTTTGAGAAAATATGCGATCTTCCCTCGATCTTCTTAATCAAGAACTAAAATGATGTCGACAAACAAGCAAAACCGAGAGAAATCACAAAAGAGATTGCTACTTTTCCTTAGTTTAGAATATATGATAACGGATGCGGATCATTCAAGAAAGAAATCTAACTATAATTAGATTTTCTTCCTTTCCTTTCCTTTGCTTTCCTTTCCTTTCCTTTCCTTTCTATTTTCGAACTAGAACTACTATTAGATTTTTCTAATATAACATAAATTAATCACACTAGGAAAGTAGGAATCGAAAAGATGTATAGTGGAGAAGAGATGGGAATGGTGAATTCTTACACTATGTAGACCTTGGCCGCCATTACTGGATCTTTCTTTCCGAGCGAATAGAAAAGCAAGAGATGCCACCAGATGAGTAAAGGAGAAATTATGATTGGTCCAGTTGTCTTTCACTTGGATTTGCTCGGGGCTATTTATAGAATGGAAAAGGACCAATTTTCTTTCTTTTTTTGTTCTTCGTTTATCTAGAAGCTGAATTTATCTTTTAAAGCGTCACCTCGCCCGGAATTTGTATTCTCTGCAACTCAAAAGGGAATCTTTTGCATCTGGACCATCCGACCTGCTTTAATTCGTGCGGACTAGATCTGCACTAATATTAAAGAGCTTTAGTGTTAAAATCAGACAACCGGATTGATTTTGTTTAAAAAGGAAATCTTTTGAGTTAATGCATCTGGACCATCCAATCTGCTTTAAAATTCGTGCGGACTATATCTGCACTAATATTACAGAGCTTTTTTGCTAAAATCAGATGACCAGCTTGATTTTGTTTAAAAGAGATCTTTTGAGTTAATGTATCTGGACCATCTGATCTGTTTTAAAATTCGTGCGGACTAGATCCGCACTAATATTAAAGGACTTAGGTGTTAAAATCAGACGGCTGGATTAATTCTGTTTAAAATCAAACGGTCAAAATACATTGTATTTTTTAAAAATTAATAAATGCAAAATACTTGCATTTATTATTATTTTTTTCTTTTTTGGAAGATTTAGATTCGTTCATAATTTGTCTAATTCTTTTTTTTTTTTTGTACGAGCTCTTTAGAAAATAAACCTTGTAGCAGATAACACAAGACCAAATCTCTAACCTCTTATAAATTATCAAAATTTATTTGTTTTTTAACTTTTGATTGGAATGTAATGGAAAGAAGCAATATCAACTAAACAAAAGGATAGTGAAAAAAAATTATAATTTCTCTTTTCAAACCTTTTATTTTCTAAAAAAATCTTCTACTTCATCTCATGTAACTAAACAATGTGCCAATTTTTTATTTCCTTTTTTTAATTATAGAAAGAATTGTGAATAAACTATGAATTGTCAATCTTATAATTACCATTCCTTATTTAATAAATCAATTGTTAAAAAACGTACAAAAAATATTTATAATGAAACATTTTTTTTTTAACCTACAACAAAATGTGTGGTTCGTTGTCACTTGTCAGGAACAACAGATTATCTTGAAATGCCATGCAATCAGCGGTTAATAATAAAAAAAAAATCCAATTTATTGAACATTCTTAAAACTACAATACTGGCGTCTACATGCTGTCACATGTGAAACTGAAATTGTAAACAACATACGCCGAGTAGAGCATTTGTTTGCTTTGAAAAGGTCAAAGCCCAAAAATAAAATAAAATAAAATAATAGAGTGCTCGACGTTTAGGTGACATAGTCGCTTGTCTCATCATCCCAATTCCCAAGTTATTTGAAGAGGAAATTTCATGTACACCTCCTAAAAAAATCTTGAAAAATTTCCACCGGATGTCACTCAATTCTATGAATTTTTTTTAGAAACCATAAATAAGAAAATAAATTTTACCAAACCAATTTAATTTTTTTTTTTTTTTTTTTGGCGGAGAAATGCCCGTAGGCTTATATACATAACAAAAGATTCAGGCCGTAGATTTATTTTCTAATGTAGCTCTCAGTAAAGAGGGAAAGTGAAGACTAATTGGTCCCACTGCTCCAACCTTCCCATCTTTGCTACATAGTCAAAGTAAATTGGCTTCGGAATTTAGGGGGGAGGGTTGGTTGGTTGAGCTGCATATTTGAGATAGTTGCTAATGCTGGGCTGCTGGCTATCAGTGAGAAAAGTACAATTAATTAAATTCAAATTTTGAACCAATAAAATTGCCTCTTTCATAGCCAATGCCTCAACCTGCGGATTTGTGTGCCAGTAGAATGTCATATCTGTCCCCCTTTTTTTCAAAAAAATTGAATTGTCATAAAAATTCACAGGTTTTGAGAAAAAAATACATTTAAAAATTATGAAAATATATGGGACTAAATTGTCATTTTGATTCCAAAAACAAAAACAAAATATCGGGACTGAAATGACATTTCAATTCTTATAATTTTTGTAAAAAAAAAATAATAATCATGTTGGTTCAATAAAAATATATTTTTTAATTATGGTTTATAAAAAAGTTCCAATTCTACCATTTATCACAAATTATTTACTCAGGCTTAATTTATCTTCTGTAATCACTGATTTTTTTTGTTTTAGTTTCATTCAAAAAATTAATAAAATAATATGATGTATGAGCTTAGTCCGTTAGGTTTTTTGGAATGAATGAGTATATATTTGTTAATATTTTAGACGAAAAAGTTATAATATAATTTGATTGGAACAAACTAAAAAACAGTGACTACATAGGAACAAATAAAATTTCAATGATCATTTCGTGACAAATGACAAAATTTAATAACCTGTAATGAAATTGACCCTGAAATTACGTACATATCTCTACAAAATTCATAATATCATATTTTCCCATATAAATATCAAATACTCATAAATTTACCTAATTTGTTGTCTTTTCTATTAAAACTAATTTTAATTTATATAATACCATTTTACCATTTATTAAAAAAATAAAATATATAGTCTATGTTATATATTCTATGTGAGAAAAATATTCAGTCTTCTAATTGATAGGTTACAATTACAAATTGTCGATTTCTCTACTTGAGATGCACGTCAAAAATAAGTACAAATTTTATTTTTATTTTTTTAATACAAAAATAAGTACAAATTTTATCTTCGTAACTGGCTAAATACAAATTTTATCTTCGTACAAATTTTATTTTTATTTTTGTGTCTTTATACAAAAATAAGTACAAATTTTATCTTCGTAACTGGCTAAATACAAAACTGAACATTTATCTTAAATATAATACATATTTTATTTTTTTAATAAAGGACAAATTAGTACATTATAAACTTAAAATGAGTTATAATAGCCAAGGCAATAAATTAGATAAATTAGTATTTTTTTTTAATTTGGAGGGGTAAATATGAATGATATTATGAACTTTATAGGAGAAATATGTAATTTCAAGATTTTTTAGGATATCTGAAATTCCCCAAATTTTTTTCAAAAGGGATCTATACATTATACAATTTATTCTGTAATTGTATTAGAAATGAATCATCAAAAATCCTTTAATTGTTATAAATTCTATGTTTCTGCCATCAAACATTAGTTTTGGCGGCCAATCACCTACAAGATTTCAAGTGACTATTATTGCATTTTTATTAAATTTTGAATGAACGGAATCCATAATATTTTAGAAATGGAACATGATTAAAGATTAAAAAGAACAGTTTTTTTAATAAATTTTTTGAAAGTTAATCACATAATTAACTTGAAAACTTTTTCATCATGTATTAACTCGAATGTTTTTAAATTTGTTATTGCAAAGATAATTTATCGTTACACATAACTAAATCCCAATAATTTCTACTATTTGTTTGAAATAAAAATTGGAAGTCAAGCCATCCACCTGTTTAATATCTATACATAATTGTCTCTTTCAGATTTCAAGTATGTAACATTTCACACAAAAAAGTATTGTCTTTGACACTACAGCAAAGACTAATTCTCAACAATTCTTACTATTTATATATAATAAAATTGTGATATTTCAAAATCTAATCTAGATAATTCACTATGATAAGGTTCTAAATAGCGTGCTATAGCGTTTTCAGACCATAAAAACTATAACGTCATCAATGCTATAGCGCGCTATTTCGCATTATAGCGATATCATTTGAGCATAACATTGTTTTTCAAATTATTATATTATGACGCGATAAATACTATTTAAACCTTTACATATAATAAAAACACAACAACGCAATAAGCCAATAGCAGTTGTGTGCCGATTTTCTTTAAATACCCCTTTCAACACCCACTTTTTTTTTAAGAGAGAATGAAATGATTCTGTATCCGTATTGTAACTTTGGAAAAGTACCATTACGGAGCTTCAAAATATGCTTTGCTAATAAATATCATTAGTGAGGTTATCGTAATATGCATATTAATTAAGAATCAATATGTACTATAAATTTATATTTATAATTTAAAATTTCAACGGTCAATTTGAAATATTAAACATGATATCTATATAAGAGGTTGGTTATTCTACTTTCATAAGCATATGTAGGCATTTGTTTATAACTCGTTTTTACATTTCTAGTATCTAAATAGTCGATCTAAAGTGCTTAACATGTTCTCCATATTAATATGTACTTGGAGACCAAATTTTATATTTTTTTGAAATATTTTTACTATTTTTTCAAAAAATTTCAAAACAGTTATAAAAAATATTAAAAAAATTAATACAAAAATATGAAAAATCCTATTTTGAAAAATTCTGTAAAAATAGTAAAAAAATTCAAAAAATATAAAATTTGGTCTCCAAATACATTAATGTAGAGAACATGTTGATTGCTTCAGATCGACCATTTGGACAATCAAAACGCAAAAACGAGTTATAAGTATATGTTCTTATATGCTTATGGAAGTAGAATAGTCAATCTCATCTATATAATAATGTATTCGAAGATTGAAATTTATATTTTTCTAATTTTTTTTACTATGTTTTAGATAGGTAAACAATAACTTGATTTTAAAAATTTGGATAATCCACAAGTAGTGATTTTCTACCTATAAAAATAGTAAAAAAAAAATTTTTTTAAAAATTCGATCTTCTACTACATTTTCAATTGGAGATCACGTTTAACACTTCGGATTAACTATTTGAACTTTAATAATAAAAATATAAATATATAACACAGGAACTTTAATAATAAAAATATAAATATATAACACAGGTCGATTTGTAATATGCGTATTACCATAACCCCACTCTTAATATCACAGATAATTTCTGTACCTTGAACTTTCACAAATTGTGTTACTATATATGATGTAATTCAACAATTGAAGTTAAAATTTAAAAATAGCAACTATTGGGAAATGTGTTTAAATTTGTCTTTAAATCAATTAGTTCACTATTTAATTTGATTTTTGTCCTATATAATTGTACTGCTTGTATATTAATAATAAAAGTATTTACAAATATAATTTCCACAAGTTTAAATTATTTTAAAAATATATTTTCTTGTAAGTGTATGCAAGACTACAAATTATATTCATCTTCTAATCAGTCTATAAATAACTTTCATAGATTTTTTCTTTTCCTCTATATTCCTCTGCTTATTTAATCTTCACAATGAACCGCCTTATTCAGTGGCGAATTGAAGTTAAGTGAAAGGGTCAACTGGCTCCATTTATTTTCAATTTTTTTTTATACATAATTATCAAGATTCTAAATAGTGATTACAGTGCTACAGCTTTTAAGGACCGAAAAAGCTATAGTACAACCATAGCTAGCTATTTACAATCATTACAAAAGAAAAGCAGTTAATAATGTTATAGCTTTTGAGATTTAAAAAAATCATAGCGTAGCTATAGCTAGCTATTTAGAACCCTGATAATTATATATGAGTTTTTATATAGTTTGGAGTAAAATGTTATAGTTAGTGTAAAATTGATCCCCATATGCAACATAAAAAATTTATATAATTAACTTTCATTTACGTTTAACCTTCATAACTTGAAAGTCTGACTCTGCATCTGACCTTATCTTTGCACTTCTTATTTAGAAGTTATAACAGATACTTGTTTTTCCTCAAAGACCTTCTCCCAATTATGCCACATCTACCAAAAATTAGATTATTAAGAGCCATACATCATTTATGGTAACTACTTTGGCACTTTGCTGTCTAGACAACCTCCAAAGAATTATACATCTTAAAAGGTTATAAATGAACAATACTATCATACGGATGTATGTAAATATATTTTCTTTGAAGATTATTTAATGAGAAGTTTTGTGCTGTTCTGTTGGGCCCCGCAGATTTGGATGTATGATAAATCTGGTGGGGAAAGCTATTTCACAGAGATGAGGTCATCATGCTGTCATGCCTATGTTAGCTCCATAGCTGCATGACGTGGCACTATCTTATGTGTCGTCATGCATCACCTTATGTGTAGTGTTCAGACAAGGAAATTTGTTACTGGCATCGCGTCAACCACCGTGTTGCATGACATGATTATATTCAAAAGAAAATTACATGTAACATAAACTAACTACTTCACATTATGTCATGTGGTTTCGTCACATCACATCACGATATAAAACATAAAATATTCAATTTTTTTTTTATATGCATAGAATATTCAGGTCTATCTTTTAACGTAAGTTCAGTAATATTGATAATATTGGTTTTTATTTTCTCTAATTTATTTTAATAAATATTTGTAATTTGAATTTTTAGTACGCATAAAGTATTCATGTTTCCCTTTTAGTATAAGTTCAATGGTATCAATAATATTGATTTTTATTTTTTCTAATTATTCTAATGAAAGTCTGTAATTTGAATTTTCAAGGTAATGTAAGATGATCAATGATTTTTCTAAAAAAAAAAATTTGCAATATT
This sequence comes from Carex pumila, assembly GCA_033356055.1. Taxonomy (NCBI): domain Eukaryota; kingdom Viridiplantae; phylum Streptophyta; class Magnoliopsida; order Poales; family Cyperaceae; genus Carex; species Carex pumila. Next base: position 412,449 of record JARJHM010000006.1, on the reverse strand, counting down.
ATTTACTTATTTTAAAAAATTAGAAATTTTCATATTATATATATATATATTTTGGATTTTCAATCATTTAAATTAAAATATAAAAGAAAATTTGATGTGACTAATTTACATCAAAGTTATAAATAGCGTGCTATAGTGTTTTCAGATTATAAACTTTATGATGCTATTAGCGCTATAGCAGCGCTATTTAAACATAATGTTATTTTTTTAATCAGTCTGTTATAATGTGATAAATGTTATTTAAACTTTTAATTTACATTAAATTCAAAAGATGTTCTTTTGAGTTAATGCAGAAGATATAGTTACTTTTTATTGTTTAGGTACTTTGTTGCGTTCACTGCTTACTTTTTGTGTGGCGTCAGTCTCAATCAGCCATTGCGCACAAAACTTTAAACGACTTTAACTATATTTTTTTTGGCACATCATAATACTGTCAAAAATCATACTTTATTACCTTTCTTTTTTCCCCATAAAAGATACATTAATGATTGAAAACAATGCTTCAGATCAACTAGTCGTACTTACCATCTCTAGATTCTAGAAGGACTTAAGAAACACTGTGTCAGTATCAGTAAATACATTTTTTTTGTGAAGTTGACAGTGACCGAAAGATGTACCGACGGGGTGCAAACGGATCGGATATGGGTCGACTAGTGATAAAATTATATCTGTATTTTTTTTTATTTTTCGGATACGAATACAAATAAGATATTAGACGGATACGGATACGGATACATATATCTATTTTTTTATAATAGTGAATAATATAATTTTTTTCATAATACATATTAAATTATATAATATATATTACTATTTAGATACGGATAATTAAAATTCAAAACTATACATGTATTCGTATTCACACAGATATTTGAATATCAAATATCCGTATTAAATTTTCAGACTATTGGATAATATCAGACCCGTTTGCACCCCTATGTACCGTTAATAATTTTCAATAAATTTTTGCTGAGTCGGCAATAGAAAAATATTTTCTTAGTTTTTTATCAAGTTGCATACCGAAATTCCAGGTTCCTTGAATGGAATGCAATAGCGTGTTAGCGTGATATGATGATATCTCTTGCGAACTTTGACCAAATTAGGTTGACTCGGTTGTCATGTGGCACTGGCCTAAGAAACTGTTTGTAACTCTATATGCAGTTCTACCTTCTTTTTTATTAAAAAATAGTGGAGATATCTACTAATTTCATATTGAAATCAACTGCCTGATATAATACCTAAAATCGAAACCAACACCAAACACAGAGTTTGACAAATATTTTAAATACACAAATTCATATTAGTATCTAATACTAAAAACAAAAGATAAAACAAGCAACCAATCAAATATAGTTTCTAACAACCAACAAAAAATCCACACCAACTGAAAACTAGCAATATAAAATGTACTAAACAATGAAAGCTAATTCCTCCCAATTAACTTGATCTTCTTCAACTTATTCTTCTCCAAATATTTGATTTTGGGGCTGCCAGCTACAGAACCCTGCATAGTTATTTCCTTGCTGGAATCCTTTCTGCCCACAATAGCAGTAGGTCTACTACTTGTGCTGTATCCGGACTGCTATTCTCTTCCTCCATTATTAAGTTTGGTAGGTCCTTAACATCAGAGATAAACATTAGACTTAATTTAAGAAGTGAATTATATGTTCTAAATTGACACCAAGTGGCCAAAGAAATAATTTTATTTCCAATAATCTTAATTGGTAAAGGAGTTGAGACATTAAAACATATCATATTCCTTTCCAACCAAATATTTGATCTTAATTGTTCATCAAAATTTTTTTACTTGACCCACCCATTACCCAACCCAACCCATCTATATTTTTATATACGGGTAATTATGGGTTATGTGGGTTAGACGGGTTAAACGGGTTATAATTTTGATCAAAAATTAATTATCTATCTTTTTACTATTTTTATTAAAACTAGGTACAAATAAAAGTGACAAACATAAATAAAATAGAAATAATTTAGCATATAACATCCATAACAAAAAAAAATATCCAGAATGTAAAATCCTAAAAAAACAGCAACATATAACAATCGCATATAAAATCCATAAAATAAAAAAAAACATAACAATTCAAATTCATGTAGCGGGTCATCTTTTCAACAGAGATCTTATGTGATTTATTTCATGTAGCGAGTTAGACTGAATGAATTATTCCTTCACATAGGTTTGAGGTCGAATTCGGATATAAACAGGTTATTAAGAGCAAATTCATGACCCGACTCAGAGTAACAGGTTTGTCAAAATCCAACCTGTACCCAACCCAATAACATCTCAACCCGATAAAATACGGATCGGGTCGGTCAACAGTATGTTTGTACACCCCTAACTGCATCTAACAACCACAATTCATCTAATGAGTCACATTCAAAAGTAAAATTATTAAAAGATGCAATTCAATTCCAAATTAATTTAATATAAGAACAATGTATAAACTATTTACTCTTAATTTCAGTACAAAAAATGCAAGTGGTATCACTTGGCCACCCTTTTACCGACAAATTCATCTTAGTAAGAATTTTATCTCTTCTTACCAATCATAAAAAAAATTTAATCTTAAGAGGGATATGGGACTTCCAAATTGTACCATATTCTTTATTAGAAATACTTTCATATTCAAGCCATTTATAAAAAGAGTGAACTGTAAAGTTATCATTTTTATACCATTTCCAAATTAATATATCTTCTATTTCTTAACTGATAAACTTTTAAATTCGCAAATTTAACAACAAGATCTAAAATTCATGTATAATATGTACATAATTTTGGAAATAATTCATTTCTATAAGGCATATATTGTATCAAAATTATGAAGTTTTAAGATTAAAAATAATGAAGAGCAAAGAACTAAACACAATATGCTACACAAACAGGCGCCACAGAATGAAAGGACTCGTAGGAGGCTGCAAAGCAAGCACGAGAAATTTGAGTACATTGAAGTAGGGGTTTGCTCTCGGGTAGGGTACGGACACCTCAGGTAAATCCGAAACGGGTAACGGGTAGGACAGGTACGGGTAGGACGGGTAGTCGGGTAGAACAGGTATGGGTAGGTCGGGTAATTTTTTAAAAGGGTGTATCCTACCCGTTTCATATCCATACCCGTCTCGGGTAACGGGTTCGAGTACCTCGGGTAGGGTATGGGTATTTTTTTTTTCTAGTATTTTTCGGTTTTTAACTTTTTAATACGGTTTTTTTTTGTTTTTTTTGTGTTTTATTTTTACTGTTTTTTTTCTTCTTTTTTGGGTCCGGCCGGATTTGATTTGACCGGTCTAGGCCCGGTTTGTCTGAACCGGTGGCAAAACACATTTAAAATTTGAATTTAAAAAAAAAGGGTAAACGGGTAGAGAGTAAAGTTATTTGGATAAATGGGTGCGGGTAACGGGTAACGGGTAACGGGTAATGGGTACGGACTGGACAAAACAGGTACTACCCGTTCGGGTAAAAGCAAACCACTACATTGAAGTATATATTAAACAGTTTTGAAGTCTTCACTTGACAACGTAATCACACCTTATGATGACAGATTCCTCCGTGTTGGACTTGAAATATAAAGTTTTATTGGGAAAAAGAAAGTGTTTACAGCCAGCAACATGATTTTTTTTGTTAAAAAAAAAAAGAGCGAGTCCATGGTACTTTGCATATTACGATTTGGTCCATAATACGGCTCAATATTTGACTTTTCAAAATCATAACGGTTGATCCGAACCGTTCATTTTGTTTTCCATATTAATATGTGTTTGAAAACCAAATTTTACATTTTTTGAAATTTTTTTACTATTTTTTTAGATTTATTGAAAATCACTGTTTTGGATGGTCCAGAATTTTCAGATCAAGTAATTTTTTAAATATCTAAAAAATTAGTAAAAAAAATTCAAAAAGTATAAAATTTGGTCTCCAAACACATATTAATATGGAGAACAAAATGAACGATTCAGATCAACAGTTAGAATTTTGAAAACTCAAATATTGAACCGTATTATAGGCCAAGCCGTGATATGCATAGTACCGTAGACTCACTCAAAAAAAAAAAAAAAAAACCATCATCAAATCATTAAATTTTTTGAAACCCACTTGATTATAATTTTTTTTCTTTAGAAAAACCACCACCACATACCGAACATCATACTCGATATGAAATTTTGAAAACCGAACATAATATTTGATATGAAGTGCTATACAATTTTACACAAAATCGGTTTTTTTATTTCTCAAACCGAACTTAGTTCCCTTTTTTTTTAACCAAACTAAGTCCGGTTTTCATTAAATTTTAAAAAAAAAAAAAACTGAACTTCAATCTTTGTAGATATTCCTTGAGTCACTGTCACTCCTATGATGACAGATTCCTCCATGTTGGACTTGTACGCCTAACAATACAATACAACTGGGGCTCATTAGGCTGTGCTCCAATTAGAGGTACGCGGAGGATGAACAAGAAAGAAATACTGTGTGAAGGAAAGTCTCAAGGAGAGAGGAAACAGAAATAAAGATTTACTATTCGAAGAGTAGAGCAGAGTCACAAAATATTGATTTTTGAGAAATTGTGTCATCCTCAAATTGGGATGTAAAAACAGTAAAACACCGTTCTAAAGTGAGACTACCTCTGATCTATCTCTCCTCTTCTTTGTAATGAGAGGTTTACCTCTCACTTATGAAGCCTTAAATTATCAATTACTAGAAATAAAGAAGAGTAAGGCTTGAGTGCTATGGATAGCATAGAGAGCCACCGTGTTACGGCTCAATATTCAAGTTTTCAAAATTCAAATGGTCGATCCGAACCGTTTATCTTGTTCTCCATATTAATATGTGTTTGGAGGCCTAATTTTACATTTTTTGAAAATCTTTTACTATTTTTTTAGATAGCTAGAAAATCAAATATCTTAATGGTGCAAAATTTTTTAGATCAAGTGATTTTTTATCTAGTTAAAAAAATAGTAAAATTTTTTCAAAAAATGTAAAATTTTGGTCTCCAAACACGTATTAATATGGAAAACAAGATGAACGGTTCGGATCGACCATTTAAACTTTAAAAACTCAAATATTGAGCCGTAGCACGGGAGTCCTCTATGCTATCCATAGCACCCAAGCCTTACTCAACAAAGAAATATATCTTGCTAAGTAGAACTTCGATTAACTGAGACAAGTATACGACATTTGAATATATTTTTTAGATTAAGTGGCTTGAAATATAAAGTTTTATATGGAAAAAGAAAGTGTTTACAGCCGGCAACATGATTTTTTTTTTTTAAAAAACAAAAACCATCATCAAATCATTAATTTTTTTGAAACCAACTTGATTATAATTTTTTTTCTTTAGAAAACCCATCACCACCGAACATCATACTCAATATGAAATTTTGAAAACCGAACATAATATTTGATAGCAAGTGCTATACAATTTTGCACAAAATCGGTTTTTTTTTTTTATTTCTCAAACCGAACTCAGTTTCTTTTTTTTTTTTTTTCAACCAAACTTTAAGTCCGGTTTTCAATTTTTTTTAAAAACTGAACTTCAATCTTGTAGATATTCCTTGAGTCACTGTCACTCCTATCTATAAACAAAATTCTTTATGGCTAATGCAGATCACAATATGGTGTAGAGAGTTCTTGACATACAGGACCCACCAGTTTATATTGTACATAGCATTATATAAGACACCTAGTCAGTGAAAGAAAGCCACATGCTTTTCATGCTTTTATCTGCCACAGAGAACCAGACTTTCACCTTTTTCATGTTTTTTATCACCAAACACATGAAGTCCGGTTTTTAATACTTTCAAACTGAATTTGATATCTGGTTTAATGTCCGGTTTTATTTTTTTGGATTTTCTGTGGCATTCTAACAAGGAAGAATACTTCAAAATGGGTTGAAATTCAATACCGATCATGAAGTCCAGTTTTTAAAATTCAATACCGACGATCATCTTCGGTGGTGATGGTTTTTGTAAAAGAGATTCTAATCAAGTTAATTAATTTCGGAATTTTTGATGACTTGATGATGGTTTTTTTTAAAAAAATTTTCGAGTAACATCATTCAAAATTATTAAAAATTTGAATAATTAAACAACAACAACAATATCATAACACTTTTAAACGGGTAAAGATTTTGCCAAAGCAATGTTTAATTCACACATCGTTACACGAGTAATAGAGTCAAAATAACACTATATATATAACTCGTGAACTGTATGAATAAAAATTCACTCTGTCAAAATATTTATCCTAATTTTGTCGCAGTTCTCAATTGTTACTGTTGTTTGTTATTGTCAGAGCATCTACATCTCTGAAACTCTTGAAGTTTCTAATCTGATGTGGCAGTTTCTAAACCAGTTTCAGGGATGTAAATGGGTTTCTTATTTAGCAACTTTGCTCCAAAGTTTCTTAATAAGAAACCGTTTATAAACTCTAACGTGGCCAAATAATTGGTTGAAATTTTTTTTTCTTCTAATTTATTTGCTGATGTGACAATTAATAAACTCTAATTTTGAGTTTCAGCAATGTGAGGGTTTAGAAACTTTCAGAGATAAAATTTCTAAAAATTAGTTAATAGTTATTTAGAAACTCCAAGAATTTTAGGGATATAGATGCTCTCATAACTGTGAACTATATATTAAGAAGTTAAAAACTATACCAGTCACAACTAAAATGTTCACAAAAACCTCCCAAAACAAAAACAAAAATGTAAGAGAGAACAAGGCCTCCAAAACTAGAAATTAACTGGTTGAAGCTTGAAAAATCATCGTTGCAAAAATGAGATAGTATCTGTGAGGGTAAAAAGTGACTATTTGCGAGGATATACCGACATAAAAGATGTTTTTTCTATTAACGATGATAGTATCCGCGACGGTACACCGACAGTATTCTGTATGCGGGTGAATATTGACATCAGCTTAACACATATCAGCATAGGTGTAGAGAATTTTCATCAGGAGTGAACAATTTTTTTTATTAATTATTAAAATATTATTATTATTTTTCATGAAAATGGAATCGGGATAGTAAGAATAGGTCGAATCATACCAGAGACTCAAAATTTTTACAAAATGAAATTAAGATAAATTAATATTCATTAAATTTTTAAATTTTACCTTGAAGTATATCATAGTCATCTTTCTTTTGAATTTCAGGTCATTTTTTAAATAGTTGAATATCATAAAATAATATAATGTATAAAGTTGGGTAAATATCATCGGAGGTCACTAAATTGCGTTCTTTGTGACGAATTGATTATTCATATTTGTTTTGTTCATCTATAGTTATTGAATTTTTTATTTGTCTCAATCAATTACTCTGTTAATTTATCAATCCAAAATACTACTAGAATATGCTCATCTATCTCCATGTCACTTCATATTTGTTAGTATTTTGGATAGAAAAAATAATAGGGTATCTTAATTGGAACAAATGAAAAAATTTAAATGGCTATAAAGGAACAAATCAAACTTTAGTGGCAAATTCGTGAAAAAAGACAAAATTTAGTGATATCTGATGAAATTTACACATAAAAGTTTGACTCATTGTAATTTCATTGTTAGACCCTTCTTCTCGTCTCCCGTTTGTTTGATTTTTAAAAATTAAAAACTCGGCAGATTTCATCAAGAACTGAGGTTCATTCAGAGGTTAGCTCCGCCCTTGCATATCAGAATGTAATTTTGTGTTGCACCGTGCTATATCGTAAGTTCGTAACTAGTCATATTATAATTTGAATCACGACAATTAAGTTAGTTTTTTACACGTCGTGTTGTGATCAAAATTGCAAAAATATAGTCACAACATATGGAATGGTCATGACACTTTAGTAATATCATGACCAATATATGACGTTATTGGTTACATTGATCACATTAGTCAATTAATATTTTATCACATTTGATTACTTGATCACGTTTTATTTATTTTTATATAATTTTAAGTTTGCTCAAGGAAGAAAACAAACAGAAAAAAAAATATACATGTGAAAAATTGTAAACAATTCTAAAATAAATTTACGGTCCGAAATTTTAATTTGTGACATAAAGTTTTTACCACCTTTAATTATATTTGATCACGTGTTGTATAGTGTTGTGATTAGACCAGTTCGTATGTTGTGTTGTATTTTTTTTCTTAATATATTATCACAGCACATGACCCGCAAATCACACTATGTGACCAACATGTGTGTTGTGATGTGCCATACGTGATATGACGTATCTAGTCACGCCATTAGTTTTTACATTTAACATAGACAATCAGTTCAGAATCTCCAAATAATATGTAAGCTTTTAAGGGGAGAGAAAAATAATGAAAAACAAACAAATAGAGCACAACATTCGAAAAAATAAAGATGAGGAAAAATTTGACAAGCCCATGTAATTGGAGAAAAATAATATCTTGAGTTAATATATCTGGACTGTCGGATTCTCTTTAAGATCCGTGCAAACTAGATTCACATTAATACCAAAGAACACTGAATTATAGACTGTGGCTAGATTACCTCCGTTTAAAATCAGACGACCGAGATGTGTTAACTTTGTGTCATTTGGTATATTGGTGTAGAAATATCAAACGGTGTGTCAGTACCGCCGGTAGCATTTTTCATCTTTATTTGCCATTCAGTTGAGATGTCTTTTTGGTTCAATAATTCACCTGTAAATATTTTGGTTCCTCTCTCTTTTTGATCTTTTGATTTCAATAAAATTGGTGAGTTTTCTCCCTACTTTTATATAAAATAAAAGTTGAGAGACTCAACTCCAATCTTCACTCAAAAATAAATTAACAATTCAAGAGTAAGTAGCACAAATTCTTGTTCATATAAACCTAAATAATCTAAAAATGATCTGCAATTTCCATACTTGTGTAATTACTACAAGAATCTTATTCAACATGACAAAAATTTATTCCTATGCATGCCAGAATTTGATCAGAATTAACACAATCATTTATACAAACAATATGGTACAAGCAGCAGCTCACTGGTGACAGGTATTAAACATCATTTCTTCTCTTATCAAAATATAACTGTACCAGATAAATTTTTTTGTACTGATTTGGCAATGCTAATATGGCTGGCCAAATTAACTACCGTCCGGTGAAAACAGTAATAGAGGCATTTGCGAGTTCAGATGTCGATGAGTCAGTATTGGTGGGTCCTCTGACAGCTGAAAAACTCGGTTGCTTAGGTGACAAGCTCGAAGTGATCCCACTCTCTAGCATTATAAGAACTGACGACATGGTCGGCCGGTCATTTACATAGTCTTGCACACAGAGTAATGCTACGGTGACACATATCACGACCTCTCCGAGGGAGCAGGACTCCCGTATTGCTGGTTCCACCAGCTCAATTAGGTTGTTTTCGTGCCAGAGCTTCCATGCCTTCCAAAAGGTAAAAATATTGTGACTATTGTTAGTTTTAAATTGTTTATAATCAGTGAAAACATCAGAATAAAAATCCAAATGCTCCAAATTTTAGTTGTACTTAAAAGTAGGATAGGTTGTATTGGCAATAAAATGCAAAACAATTGATAGGAGCATAGGGAGAATTACAGTATGTTTATTGACTTACATAGCCTAGGAGAAAGAGAGAAAACTCATGGTTGTAGTAGGTACTAATCTTCTTGCCACTAATGATCTCCAAAAGGAGTACACCAAAGCTATAAACATCTGATTTGACCGAAAAAATACCTTGCATTGCATATTCAGGAGCCATATACCCACTGCAATTAATTAACTACTATTTTAATGTCTATATATAAGCATGGTCAATAACTTTCATTGCCAGAGTACATCACACATCACATATGCACAAGTACCATTCATGAGAGTAATGTTCTGATAACAGCACATTTTTATTTTTTTTCAAAAATGCAAGGCATTGATTATATTTACATTTGTACTTGGTCTAACTTAAACAGATTATTATATTCGTACAAACATTATCATGATTACTGAATACTGATTGCAATTTGCAGTGGTTTAACCGACAACAGCATCTTTTAAATATTAAGGACAAAATAATTGTGGCATGTATGTGACTGACTTGTATTAGAGAATCAAGTGCAGTTTTGGGGTAAAAAAAAAAAAAGAATTCTATATTAACCATAGCCTTAAACTTGGATGAACTCACAGAAACCCTGCATCAACAGAAACCATAGAAAAGAGAAAACACAAAGGGATTTCTGATTTCAAAACATTTGAACTATTCTGTACAAATCCAAAAGAAACAAATGTTAGTGATTGCAAGAGGTCCTTACTATGTGCCGACAACCCTCTTTGTGTTATTTAATTCATTGTCATCTTTTCCAAAAATTCGTGCAAGCCCGAAGTCTGAAATTTTGGGATTCATTTCTTCATCCAATAATATGTTGCTAACTTTGAGATCCCTATGAATAACCCTTAACCTTGAATCTCTGTGTAGATAGAGGAGACCTCTAGCAATCCCTTCTATTATCTTGTACCTTGTTCTCCAATCTAGTAGCCTTTTCTTTTGTTCATCTGCGCAAAATGGAAAGACGACTTAATATTATTGTAAGGCTTTTGCACCACCTATCACTTACCACTAATCATTCTAATGTATTTACCAGGCTTCATGTAAACAAAAACTAAAGAACTGATAGAATGCTCAAGGTGACTTTTGGATATTTCTGGAAGTATCTGAATTTTTCCATCTTTGAATTACAACCATACTGGTACACTTGCTACTACCAGCTCTTAGCATTATCGACGTGCTTTATCAGAGATGTCAAGGATCACTATTTTCAAGGTCTTTGAAAATTTCAGAGGCATTATTTGTAATTGTCACATTATGAAATGCAATAGTGTCACTGGTACCTAACAAACATTTACCTGCCAGGCCTCTCACTTACCAAGCCGATGCTCATTTCTAGTGGACTCAATCTCAAGCCCCTCTAACTTCATTTCATACATCCAACTTCCTATGCGACAAAGATGGAAAATTTTGTTCTTTTCTAGGGTCTTGATGCATATTAGGCTGTCATCTATACTGCACGGATACCGACATTCATGGATGGATACCAGTCTTATACGGTATGGCGCAGATATAATGATTCGGAAAATGCTAAATCTCCAGATACGATATATTTCTATATATACATCTTTCATAGCTTCTTTGGGTAGGAAATTTATATTTTTAAAATTTTCATATGATTACTTCTATTAATGACATTTTCATTCACAAAAAGATCAATAATTAGAAGTGGCCAATAAGCATCAGTATCAACATTCAGTTTTGGTGAACACAATGATTCAAACAATAATTAATGTATAAGAAAAACATGTTTTCTCAAGTTACTGGGCAAAAATTAAAATTTTGAATTTTGTGTTAATATTTAAATGGTTGTTGATCTCAACTCTCAAGTCTGGTTCTAAATTAGCAAACTATTTAGTCCCACATTGCTTCTTGTAAGAGCAAGTCGGAACTGACATCAAGTGATGAATGTTACTTCTTTGCTTCACCAATTGTGAGGATTAGGGCTGCTGATCTATTGCGGCCTAGCAACCTGTACCCATGTCCACACCCGGGTAATATTTTTATCGTATCAGTCAAGTAAAAATATAGATTAATTAGATAAGCCGGCTACAGTATCTGATATGCACCACCTGCAATATGTATATCCATATTGGATATGTGTACTATATGCATTCAGCAGTATTTTTGGAACAATCAGAGCAATAAAGGCTTGGATTTGCGTGCTTATAATGCAATTTGTATTCTTATAATGCCACCTCAGCTTAGAGATAAAAGCTTCTAGTTGGAGGGAACATTTGCAATTTCATCATCTTTCTCAATTTAGATGACTCTTCCGTTTGTTTGTTTTTTTTTTTTTTGGCAACGTTTGCATCTTTATGGGGAATTTAACAAAAATTGGTAATTTACATTTAGTTTTCTGGTACCGATTTTTTTGAAATTGCTGGTACCAAAATACTTAGAACGTTATTTCCCGAATAGGCAATAGAACTTTGACCCAGACATTTTATCAAGCATCTTGTGTGCACTACATAAACACGTCGGTGGTGTAAATTTCAGAGAGAACGCACCCTGTTATTTTTATTTATGAATGAAGCTCCGACCCGGATAAAAAAAAATGCCAAGAGAACCAGAACCGTTTTCATTTCTGTCGTGGGAGAAACAGCTCCAAGGGCATTAAAATAAGCCCATTTCGTGATGGGCTTTATTGGGCCGAAGAAGGTTGGTAGTTCTTGTAAACCCAACATAGAAGAACTTTGATCATTTATACTTTGGAGAGGTTGGAACTTCAGAATGTATTATTTGTTTAATTAATTATATGCATAACTGTAACTTGTACACAAGGTAACAACACTTGGTAAACAGAAATATAGTTTTTAAATTTGAAAAACGGTTTTGAGAAGAAGGAATTACCAAAAAGGAAAGCATCCAAGCTTCTGTTAAGCATGAACTCATAGATAAGAACCTTCTCTTCATCTTGGAGACAGCATCCCAAGAGTCTGACAAGGTTTCTGTGCTGCAATTTTGCAATCAGAATCACTTCATTTTTAAATTCCTCTAAACCCTGACCAGAACTTCTTGATAACCTCTTTACTGCCACTTCTTGCCCTTCAGGTAGAACACCCTACATTAAATCAGAATCATCTTTTATTTGTAAATCCACCATACAAATATAATTGTACTTTCTTATTTATGCATGTGAAATTAAACATTAAAATTTAAAACAAACCTTGTAAACAGGACCAAATCCACCTTCTCCTAGAAGATTTCGGAACGAGAAGTTGTCGGTGGCGGAAATGATGCAATCAAAACTAAAAAGAGGCAACTCTCTTAGTAATTGCCCCTCATCTGTAATTTTTATCACTCCTGACATTTCTGACCCCACATCTTTTCTTCTCTTTGCACCACTTGATCCCTCTCCTCTCTCTTTTCTCTGCCTCATGAAACCTAATTAAATGAATTATTTTGAGTTCTCATTATTTCTGACAACAATATTATTCAACATTAATGAAAAGAAATTACTATTTTTCAGATGAACTATTCTATATGTCAATGTTGGGAAAAAAATAAGTTTTTTTAAATGGCGACATTTAGTTTATTAATTAAATGGAAAATGCATATGAATTCATAACTTAGGAGGGTAATTATCACAGAATTGCAAAACTAAAAATTTGCAATAGATGAAGGTAAATATAGTATTTTGAATAAATTCACCTCGTTTCCTTTTGCATCTCCAAAAGAAGTAGAAGCAAGCAAGTAGTGCTAAGCTTGATAGAATAACTACAATTATAATTACCACTGGTTTCTTTTTGCTCTGTCCTGTAAAAGAAATTATTCTCTAATTGATGTCAGAAGAACTTTTCAGAGGATTCACATTTCGTAATGCAGTTTCATGTATTAAATTTTTAAACCAATGAAAGGTTGTTATCTAAAAATGAGCATGGCAGCCAAGAACTGTAGAACTGATAAATTCCTTCTTCATACTGTTTACACACTGCAAAAATCATATTGAATTATATATTTTGTTTGCTTGATTCAGTGATACTATAAAAGATAGAAATAGTAGCTATGAAAATTGTATGGAATATTGTAAACAAATATATAGATGCTGGTAACGTGTTGCAGAATTACTTACCGAGTTCGATGCCAGCAAGCCGGAGATACATATCATTTCCCTCACCACCTGTGAATATATGCATGTCTACCAAATGCACTCCCCAAACCAAGCACCCGATACCACTCACATAAGAGTACGCCTTGCACGAGCAGTTCTTTAGGCACAAGGCATGGCAACCGGCCTCATCCATCACGTCAGTATCCACTCCTGACAAGTCTGGCAGCTTTACTCTCTGAATCTTCCAAAACCCATCTGCTGTTCCATTTTTGCCTGGTTGTTGAATATCAGTTTAGTTCCATGTGTTGCATAATTTAAATTTCAAAATTATTGGGCTACTGGCACATGAGGCTTTCAGTTTGAAATTTTTTTTTAGTAATAGGCATGTGAAATTTGAAATACTTTAGATCAATTCAAGCAATTCTGCACTACCAAATAATTATGTTGTTTATCATAAATGAGAATAAAATTATGAAATAATTCAATTATATTGGGTTAGGAATGTTATAAAGACAATCAATTGCTTGGGGGAATCCATGTTAATCTCATACCTCCCGTCTCACATTTGAAAGGCACCCGTCTGACACAGCCAGAACTCCTATTACCATTACTCCACTCAGTTTCTTTTGCTGGAATATGACCCTTGAGGCAATTGCACACTGGCTCAAGACCGGATTTACCATCAATTTCAGTGCACGTGGCATAGTTGCCGCATAGGTTGTAGAGCTCACACGGGGTTGTTGGTTCTGCAAAAAACCGGGTCCACGATCCGCTTGTTTCAGACCAGATCAAGTGTTCATCGATGCCGTCCCAAGAGATCAGATACCTGTGGGAGAGGTTGAAGCCAGTGTAATAGTACATCTTCTTCTCCAGGTCATAGTTACTCAGCTTGAAATTGTACATGTATGTTGGTACCATCTTCTCAATTCCAATAAATATCTTGCAAATTTAAGCAGAAAACAACCAAGATTTTAGGTATAGATGTAAAAAGCTTTTTACTTTTACTATAGAGAATTTCTCTCCCTATTAAAATTATGCAGCAAAGCTATCCTTTCAGCTACTAAACTAATTAAAGGAAAAAATAAAAAATAACATACAATCAGAATAAAAGTATAAAACACAACTCACTTCTGAGAAATTGATCAGTTATTGTAATTAGCAAAAAAGAGAACCAATGAAGAAAATTCAGCTCTGTGATAAGCAACAAAAACATTTGAAATAAGCAAAAGTTTAATCAGCACACCTGACCATTCCACCTCCCTGACCGCCACCTCGGGTGTCCACCATCCCAGACAAATAGCTGAGTCGACCGTGTGGGGTCAATCCCCATAGTGAAGTTCCCCGGTGCAGGATCAGTCTTACTTGTCCAAGATGTGAAGACCTGGTTCACGCCGGTTTGTAGGTCCAGTCCTACTCTCATACCCGGTATATACGTGTCACTAGGATAGTCAAAGCTCTGCCAAACAGTTGTCCCGACGTCATCAGAGTTGTTCAACACTAAATTTCCATTGGCTAGCAGTTGTACTATTCTAGATTGATTGGTTGAAATTGGAGATGACATGTTGGTCGACCATAGTACGTCGGTTCCTGTATCCGTGATGATCAAGTTCCCATCATTTGCGAGGGTTAGTGCACCACCCGATGGATTTGTCACAGGTTTCTCCCGGTTCGCAACCCATAAGATTGTTTCTAATTTCCTCGAGAAATTGCGGTACCATACACCGATGTATCGACGATTTGACTTCTCAGGGGTGAAAAACCCAAGTTCAAAGATGTCACCCTTCGATACAAGTGTGTCTCCATCTTGAAGGGATTCACCTATGGTTAGGGTATCTTTTCCCTGGCATGGAAGAGAGAGAAGGGATAAGATGATCAGAATAGAGGATAGGAGAGGTATGGTAATGGAGAGAAGAGATTTCATTTCTCAGAAAACTGAATATTGCTCTGAAATATTGTCAAGTGAAGAATGTTTCTATAAATACAAACTCTTACCAACTTCATTACGTACATTGTGTTCATTTGTTTCTGCATGGATCATGTTAATTTCTATACATGCTCCTTTAATTTGGTCATTTTTTCACAGTAGAAAATTTGTAGTTTAGTTAATTATAACACACACACATGACATGCGTGCATGCATACATCATGCATACACCTTTTTAGTTATATTCTATGTTGAATGAAGCAAATATTATATAATATTAATGTTAAATTCTGAATTGCAAAAGATATATATATATCCACATCATTTCCCAATTTCTAAAATTTGGAATTCCCGTCTCTTTTGAAGGAGACGCATTCATGCATTGTGGGACTTGAAGTGCAAAAAAACAAAAACGGTTAGAGCATTTGATCCGCCAGCCGCAGACACGTACAGACTCGGTTTGGTCGCACGTGTCGTGTATGGATTATTTTATTTATTTAGAAATAAATAAATGGATTTTAACAAAATAATTAAGCATTTTAAATGGTGAAATTTTGAAAAACAGCTCCATCAAAGCACTTTGAATGGTGAGATTTTAAAAAATAGCTCCACCGAAACACTTTCAGTGGAGGATGGAGAGTTTAGATTTAAGGTTCATGAATTATAGTATTTTTTCCATCCTCTACCGATCGAGGCAGTGCCTCTGTGGAGCTGTTTTTCAAAATTTCAATACCAAAGTGCCTGTTTCGTTTAAATTCATTTCTTTATTTCTAAATAAATAAAATAATCTCATATATGCATGGCACATTATGTCTTCTCTAATTAAATTAATCAGGTAATTAACTTTATTTCATCAAGAAAGCTCATATATTCATATATTCACTCTATTTTATTCACTATTATTATTCAGTTAAATAATTTAAGGATTTATTTAATTAAGAACTAGCATTTTATCTAGTAGTAAAGATACATGGTTTTTGATGTAAAAGATTATGAGTTCGAATCCAGTTGAGAGAAATTTTTTATTTAAGGAATTTATTTAATTTGAATAATACTTGATTTAGCACCGAATTAAATTTAAAAAAAATTATAAGGTGGCACAAAATAAAATTATAGCGAAAATTAAGGTTTGACCTTGTACCAATCGAATATTAATTAGCAATGATGCTATTAATTAATGAAGACAATGAGCATTGCCTATTTTGTTTTTGATACAATGATAAACGGTAATTATATATTATCAATAAAAATAGCGCCTAAATTAATATTTTCTTACTGTCAAATACGCATAGCATATACTTTTCTAATGGATATATAAAAAACAAGAAAGCTATAGATTCGACCTAATACATATATATTTAACTATTAATTAGAGAAGTTATCAATTATTAAATCATATTAAAATTGAGAAGAATTATTAATTTTCTTCGGCTTTTCGAAATTTTCATTTTGTTGCGACAACATATCAATTAATCAATTACAAATTAATTTACCATATCGTAATTTTAATGTCTAATTTTAATGCTATTAATATTATATGAAAGTCAGGGAATCACGACCATTGTTTCTTTTGAAATAAATCTGATATGTTTCTTTTGAAAAGCAGAAACTTTTTCTCATTCAACAGTTAATTTTTGTCGAAATTCGTGTATAAAAATAAATTTGAATACTTGGATGAGAAAAAGCACTTTAATGCCTTTTTGAAAGATTCTTTCGACCGATTCGTGGGCCTCGTTTCCATTGGGCTCGTGAAGATGTTGGAGAACAAATATTTTGGGCCTTGTGACTAACAAATGAAGCCTTTTCGAATTTTTTTTCACCTCGGCTGTAAATGTAGGCCGTAAGTAACCTAAATTTCGACCGTATCTTATTTCTTCTAAGCGACAGCAAGAGCCAAGAGATGTATATTTTCCAGAGTAGAACTAGGGTGTTCAAAGGTTTATCAAGTTCCTTATTATTGAACTCTAAGTCTAAAATTAATTAAATTAATTTTAAATAATAAATTTGAATTATTAAAATCTATCTATCTTATGAATAATGCATCTACATGTAAAAAAAATATAATTTTAAAATTAATTTTGTATAGAATCAAGTAGTCAAAATAGATTCAAAAAATAAATACATTAAAATTAATTTATTAACTTTCTAATTTTGATCGCTTGACTTTATACTAAATTAATTTGAATATTTAAAATTTTCACATGTAAACACATCACTTATAAGGTAGGCAGGTTTCAACAGTTCGGATTTGTCATTTAAAACTGATTTAAATAATTTGTTATTTGAAAGTAATTCGATAAGTTTTAGACTTGAGTTCACCAAAGAACTTGATGAACTTAGGAACACTCTAATTTTACTCTATTTTCCATCCACAGATGCTTTCCACATATAAAAAAACATTCAATTGTGGTTATCATATCATTGTCAGTAATATTTACCATTGTTACCAGTACCGACATCATGTTTCTTATGTTTCTTTTGTTTATGAGAGATCAACTTACAACAAGTTTCACAACTATTTTTTATATTTTTAAAGTCCAAATCGTCGATCCAAACCATTGGATGTAATCTCCACAATAAAATATGCTTAAAGACCAAAAACTAGGGGTGTCAACGGGTGCAATACGAGTCAGGTGGAGATATTTCCATACCCGTACCCGTTATAATAACAAAAAAAAAAATCTTTACCTGTATCTGTTTTTTCGAATACGGTACGGGTCAGATAAATGAATAAAAAAGTATCATTAACATTTCGATTTGTACTTCCGATAAAATATTTTTCAAAATAAGAAAAAAATAATAATGAATACATATAATTTGTATTATGAAAATTTAATAAAATACAAAATTTTATTGTATCATGTATCATCTTCATACAAATATATATCTCTATATATAATTTTATTTTTAAAAATTATCTTATACGAAAACAAATAAGATAATGGAAAAAAATTATTACCCTTATCCGTATCCGATTAGCTAACGAAAAAAAAATATTACCCTTACTTGTGTTTTCGAATACGATACGGGTCGGATAAACGGGTAAAAGAATGCCATTAACACCCCTACCAAAAACTAGTTAAATTCAAATTATTGAATTTTGTATCTATTTTAATAAATAGTAAAAAAATCCCAAAAAATGTAAAATTTGATATGGAAGCACATTTTATTACAGAGATCATGTTGAATGATTTGAATCGACGATTTGAACTTTAAAAATGTAAAAAATAATGATGGTAACTTGTTGTAACTTGATTCCTCCTCATTATAATATTTGACAAAAATATATACATTTTGTTATTTGAACAAGGGAGTTTAATATTTGTTCTATATTTGGCACTTTAAATCTATTGATGCAATAATACAGTAGGTCAGTAGCATTAATAACCATGCAATGCAAGATTAAATGCAATATTTATGCTTCCTATTATTGGGAGGAAGAAGAATAGTTCACATTGAACAAATTCAATACACACAAAGTTTCAAGCATAGTAGGAATTATCAGTATCGGAATCGGTCCCGGTCGATACCGATACGGGATCGGAGTATTAGCTCAGGATCAACTTAGGATCTGAGTTATTTTTTTCTTTTTTCTTTATGATTTGCTATGTGAGGATCGGCTCAAGATCAGATCAGACTCGGCCGATACCGATACGGATCGGCTGATATTTCCTACTGTGATTTCAAGTAAATGTATACCCTCACACAAATCTTATTTCTAATGTTAATTAACTATCTGTGCTCTTCGTTAGAGAAAACTACATGCCATAAAAATGATCGCTTATGAGCCCTTGGATTAGAATCAGAGCTTAATGATGTGGCATCATCGTCGGAGCTGAGTGACTCAGTATTGCACGGATCAGATGTGGAGTAGCGCGATGTATCCTCCTGTGCGGTTCAACACAATCAGTAAATTAATTGTACTCCATTGTCAATTTTAATCTCTAAATTATAATCAGAGTACAATAAAAAGCACTCATGAAATCTTTTATTTAATGTAAGGTTTCGGGTTAGAATTATACCTGATCCTCCAACCCGTTAGGAACTCGTCTTCGTTTCCACCCCGTCACTGCCTCCACTAATACTGGCACAACGCCATTCTCTTCTTCCTCCTCATCTGGACAAGAGTTCAAGTTCAAATCTGAATTTGAATCTGAATCCGAATCCGAATCCGAACCCGAAACTGATTCTTCAACCTCACCCTTGACAATGCTCTCTGCACATTCATCACAAGTCGAGATAACCACCTTATCAAGACTCGGGCCAGATGTGTGCACCCGTGTCGGGATCTTGCACTTGCAGCACAGTATTGCACGTGCATGGCGTGCGACGAGGAAGTTCGCCCGGTGCACGTGTGCATCGCATGTGTAACACAAGAAGGCCTCATCAGATTCGCAGTGCACATGTGGTTCTGCATTGCAGAGTGCACAGGAGAGCTCGTTCTTCTCAATCGCCTTCTCCATTTTTGAAATTGGATTTGAGTTGGATTAGATTAATTTGGGTAGGGAGAGAGATTGAGAGCGGATCATTTTTATATATTCTTTTGTCAACTGTAAAATGACTACAATATCCTTGGTTGGAGTAACTTTGTATTGGGCTAAATATGTACATTAAAAGCGTACTTTAGTAATCTTACGGTGTCCTATGGAAGGGTACTATCATGGACCAAGCGCATGCAGCAAACTTTTTTCTCTCTCAAAGAATAGTCCAAATGTCCAATTGAGCGGAGTGCGTATTCTCTGAGATATCTCATATTTTGCGTGACCGACGTGTCCGGTGTCTACTCGGGATAGCAGTGGGCCAGTATTATTTGAGCTTTGAAATTAGTGCAGAATGTAATTGAACGGTTGAGATTCTCCAAAAAGTCATGCAAAATATGAGATATCTCAGAGGATGCGAATTCAATTCGGCGTCGGCGAGATCGGGTTCGTTACCATTCCTGGTTGTCTGTAGTGACGCGCGTTCAGGAAGGCAATCACGAATTCAATAGATCTGGAACATTCTATTAATTTTGCACGAATCTCAATACAAATAATACTGCCCTGCGCTAGCGCGATCTCAAAGCGGCTGAGAATAAATCTCAAACCGTAAAGTAAAGGAAATCTTTTACACGTGTTGGAAAGGATACTATTCATATAATCACGGGGTTTAGCGAGAAATAGATGATGTGGCAGGTACTTGCGGCCCAGATTCCTTGAATCATGACATGGCAACATCTCCACCACAGCTGTTGGAGAAGCACGTGGGTTGCACCTGACGCCCATTTCTGCGGTGGGACCATTTTGGAATTATTGCTTTCTCTGTTTATACTTCGGTTAGGTTGAAAATTGCTTCTTATTTATTATTATTATTTTTTTAAATTGCTTTCTTATTGTTATAAAAAGGAAATAGAAGTTTCTAGATTTTTCCGGATATAGCTTTTTAATGATCGTAATAGGTAAAGTATCTATCTAAAAAATATTACAATTTTTTTTAAATAATACAAAATTTGATCTCCAAACACATTTTAATATGGTGATGATCATATTAAGTAATCCGAATCGATTGTTTAAACTTTTTTTAAAAAAATGACATATTTTAACCTTCTTCACTAATTTTTTTTTTATCATCTCGTCACTTTTACTATTCTTATCCATAGTTTTCTTTAATATAATTGAAATTGTATCTTAATAGAATAAAAATAAAAATAAGTTGAATCAATTTGATAAAAAGGTGAATGGTTCAAAAACTACAGCTGTGAGCCTGTGACCTGTGAGTATCAAAACATGAATATGAAAATAATATATCATCCCGAGAATAATATATTAAGTAATAATATATTATTTTAATAAAATGGATGCCATGAGATATGGCTCTCATTAAAACGTCATCCGTGGCGCCATATGGGCCTTGTTCAATGATTTATTCTCCAAGGCGTGTCAGATTTCCTGCTGACATGTCAATGCCATGTGATAACAATAACCAGACCCAGTATACTTCCTCCACGTCGGACTGTACCATGTGGTTTTATCAAAATATGATAATATGGAATTCTCCCTATAAAGAAATGCATTTTGTCGCAAGCCTTCTACGTCGTGACACTTGTCCATATTTTTCTGGACCAGGACACATAAATTAATATTTGAATCTAATGCTTTAATCGCTGGTTTTTTTAAAAATACCCCAAAATAAAAACAAATTATTAAAAATAATCATGTTGGTGGAAATTTTTTAAAAATATCCAAACCGTCAATATTTTTGGTGGTCCGGAATTTTTATTCCGAACCGCCAAATTTCTTGGCGGTCGGAGATTTTTTTTTTTTTCTGAACCGTCAATATTTCTGGGGGCCTGAGATTTTTTTTTTTTTTTGCAAATTTTTTTAGACACTTCAACTTTGCACCTTTGATTAACATAACAAACCACTTTCAAAAATCGTAAAAATTGACCGACATGCAGTCTTAACATGGTAGAACAGGACTGTGAAGTTTCATACAAAATCTCCGAACAGGTCGTGAAATGGCTCTCAAAAATTGTTCAAATTACTGAATATTTTATTATGAGTCCAAATTTGCATCTTTAGTTAACATAACAAAACACCTCCAAAAATTGTGAAAATTTACCGACATGCAGTCTTGACATGGTAGAACAAGATTGTGAAGTTTTATACAAAATCTCCAAATAGGTCGTGAGATATCGGCTCTCAAAAATTACTCGAATTGCTGAATATTTCATTATGAGTCCAACTTTGCACATCTGGTTAATATAGCAAAATACCTCCAAAAATCGTGAAAATTTACCAACATGTAGTATTGACATGGTAGAACAGGACTGTGAAGTTTCATACAAAATCTCCTAACAGGTCGTGAGATATTGGCTCTCAAAAATTATCCGAATTGCTGAATATTTTATTCTGAGTCTAACTTTGCATATTTGATTAACATAGCAAAACACTTCTAAAAACCGTAAAAATTGGCTGACATGGAGTCTTGATATTGTAGAACATGACTTAATTTTTATACAAAATCTCCGAACAAATCGTGAGATATCAGTTCTCAGATTTCTTTCTGACATGTCAATGCCATGTGATAACAATAACCAGACCCAGTATACCTTCTCCACGTCGGACTGTACCATGTGGTTTTATCAAAATATGATCATTTCTGCTTGTAAAAAATAATATGAAATTCTCCTTATAAAGAAATGCATTTTTGTCGCCAGCCTTCTACGTCGTGACACTCGTCCACATTTTTCTGGACCAGGAGACATAAATTAATATTTGTATTCAACGAATCTAATGCTTTAATCGCAACATATTCCATAGAGGAAAGAAAAATATTTATATATTATTACAAAACATTTTCACTTTATTCGTAGTTTAGTTGTTAATAACTTAATATATAATTCATATTTTGGCATACTAATTATCAGGGGCAGCTGCTTAGCCTGATTATTATTATTATTATTATTGGACAATATTTTTTTAATGAGTCTTGTCTATCTCTAAATTTGATTTTGCCTATCCTTAGATTCAATTATGTGTAGCGATTGTTAGTTCAGACTTCAGAGATGTGTAAATCGTTTAATCTAATTAGAGAAGAAATGCATGTTTAAATCTTTGTTCAATTTGGAGTAGCGATTTCCCTCCGGCCAATTGATACTAACTGTTTTAGAAATTACAAGTAATTGTTTTGGTAATTTTGATATCTATTAGTAATTCAGAAATTATAACCGATTCAATAGGCAGAGATACAATTTGGTAGGCGGATGGAGGCGGGAAGAGAATTATGGTGGTGATTCGAATCCGAACCCGTTCAAAAAAAATCTGAATTCAATTTCTGCCTACTCCTGACTCAAATTCTGGTTACGCCACTGCTAATTATAGTATGCTATAATGTAGCAGGTTGCTTCAAACAATAAACAAATATTTTTGTCATACCGTAAATAATAGAATCCTAATTTTTTTTTAATAACAATGATTCCAAATAATTTACACTATAAAAAAAAAAAAAGTTACAGCAAGACCCATGAAATTATCTTGTTTTTGTAAGATCCTCTGTTCCATATTAAAAAGAGACCCCATTGATACCTTCTTTGATTTTCTGTCATTAACTTATAATCATAATCAATGGTAAATATTGAGAAAGTCTATTAATAAATAAAGATAGGGAAAAGTAAACTCATTTCCTGATAGATATAGATATCAAAATTTTGCATCCGATTGCATAAATTAAAACTTTTTTTTGTTTTTTTTGAGATAGAGAATAATCATATATCACATCCGAAACAAAATCTTACAACTGGAACATTCAGAGGCAACCCAGTGTACTCCATAGGGGGGGATAGTTGTCCCCTTTGAATTTGAAGCTTTATACAAATTTATAGGTTCGGTTCGACTTTTTATCTAATACCTGATTAGCTAATTTAAATCTAATTCATTGATTTTTTGCCCCTCCTTAACAAAAATCTTTGATCCGCCTCTGAACATCAACTATAAATACAAATTAACAAAATACAATAAACAGAAACCAACTTGTTTATTATCAACAATTTAGGCCTAAAAAGCTTGGAGGTCTATAAAGCAAAAATGTTGCATCTATACTTTAGGGCCATGTTTATCAACAATTCGGGCCGAAAGAGATTGTGGGCCTAACTGGAGATGGTTAGCGCCAAACAGTACAAAGGGCCCAAATTAAAAAACACAAAACAAGTAGTTCCATTGCCGGGATTTGAACCCGGGTCGTCTGGGTGAAAGCCAGATATCCTAACCGGACTAGACGACAATGGATTTGTGAGAGAAAACTACTTGTAAATTATATAACTAATTTATAGACAGATTGGCCATCAGAAATTCACAATTGTTAATATTGTATTATTCACTAAACTTTATTATTTCAATTGGAACAAGATATATATTTCTAACATGGACATTTCCATGGCAGAATGTAACCAAATCCACAAACTCATTTCTCGACTATTACTCGTACTATATGCATTTAGTTATATTTTGAAAGAGTGATTACTATATACGTCCATTTTTTTTTATCACATTATTCAAATATTTAGTATAAAATAATATTGTCCAACCTAAAAAATAATAATAGATGTAGTTAAGACAGAGCATGCATTACATTTGACCTAATCACCAATTTGTTTGGTCATTCATTAGATGATTTGAAACTTTTAACAGATAAGTTTTAATGTCATTTTGATAGATGACAAAAAAAAAAAAAAAAAAAAAAAACACTATCACAAATTGTCAACATATATTGGCTGTATCCAAATTATAGCAACACAACTACAATTTTATTTTATTTTATTTCAAATGAAAAATAATTTATAGTTAATAATTGTCAAAATTATCATATATACTTTAAAAGTAAATATACAGTAGTCTCCATCCATTTAGTTTATTCTCATATTTATTATATCTTTGATTTGCCGAGATGAGACAAGCAATTACATGAAAAAAAAATTGCATTTAGCATCTAGAAATTAATCTACATATCAAAAAGAGAATATGATCAAGATACAGAAGGATTAAGGAGTCAAATTTGAGAATAATAAATAAGAATAGAGGAAAAAATAGTGATTTTTAGATTAGTGTGAAAATGGTGTTATTCGGATTAGTAAAAATGTTGTTTGGATTGTACATTTGGAACAGTGAATAGTTGTAACTGATAAATAATAGTGTTAACAAGGTGTTAATTAAGATAAAATATAGGCAAGTAGAGTCTTAAACGAATTGTCAAAACGTGGAGATAACATAAAGTAGTATTAATTTTGTCATTTCGAGACTGTGTTGACAAAAATTCGAGAAATAATTATTTTTCCCTCTCTCTTCACATTTTCGAATAATAGTTATTCCAACTTTTATAAGGAATAGAAAATAGCAGCTATTCTAACTATTCCAGATATTAAAAATGTTGTTTGGATGCACATTGCTATTCTAAATAGCCGCTATTCTAAATACCCTCATATGTCAAGACTCTCAAGAATAATGAAGACTTCAAGACTTATAATTCAAAATTAAGCAGCTTCATTACCATAAATATAGGATTATCAACAATCAGGTTTGGTACTAATATTATATTCTGAAAATTAAAATTAAGTTTGAATTATTTGAAATGCCACTCTCTTTTGATTTATTGGTTTTGTTATCTTTACTCTATTTGCATTACATAGAATTAGATCTAAATTTATTTATAGTAGTACAACTTGATCTGGATTAACTTTGAATAATTTTACATTAAGCTCTCACATTTGTATGTTAGTACCTTTCACGTTGTTGGTATATTCTCTTGTTTGGTGGATAAAATACAATATATTAGATACCAGTACCTAATTAAGAAAACACAAAATGATAGCATGATCACCTTTGAGGAATATTTGTTGCGTTTTAAAAGTAAATTCAGCTTTTAAACTGCTTCCCTTCGAAATCCACATATAAACAGAATCCAAAGAGCCGAATTTATTTAAATACCATAATAAAAAATAAAAAAAAAACCAAAACACCTCCGTTTTGGGAAGATTTCTGCGGCCCCACTTTACATGTTATAACAAATCAAAACACTTCAGCAGTCTGTTAAGTAAAGGTGAAATTCCTCTAAAACAGGCGTGTTTTGGTTTCCTTTTTTTTTTTATTATGGTATATAAAAAAATTTCGGTTCAAAGAGAGAAGTTGACTATACAACTTTTTTTTTTATATTGTGGACTATACAACTTCTCTTACATCCAATTACTGTAAATATTTTCAGCATTAATTGCCTTTTATTTTGTTAAGGGGTATACAGTATACACTGCTAATTTGACTTGTGGATAACTAATTTTATCCTGTACACTGTCTGAGCGCTACTTCTCCTATCCAGTAGTCAATGTGGGAAAAGAAATAAATAACAGGTCATATTGACTATACAAAAGTGCACATGCTAATCTTAACCTTAATTTTCGCATTAAAAAGCTAGCATTTCCATAGGTTAATTTTAGAATATATCCAAAAAAACTTTGAGAAAAGCTACTGACTGGTCATGAACCATCCTAAACGCTACATATGTTTCTTCTTCTTTTGAAATCAGATAGATGATCTCTTCTCTTGCAAACACAAGGAAAAAGAAAGAAAGATTTTTTTTGCTTTTGTTTTGTAGATTGACATTAGCTTTGCAAAAATGCCGGCCGGAGGGTTTACGGGATATACCGGAGGGCATCACTACCCTGGAAAAATAACATGGTCTGTGATAATTGCATGTTGTGTGGCCTCATCTGGTGGGCTCATTTTCGGATACGACATCGGTATCTCTGGTTAGCTTTTTTTTTTGACATATATTAGTTATAGCATCTGATTTCTCAAAACAAACTTATGTTCATCAAAGTTCAATGTCTAAACTCTAACTGAAAGTTTTGGGGTTCAAATTTTATATATTAGAAGATACATCATACATGCAAATTTTATCATAGCAGAACCTGTAATTGAATATAGTGTCTCTGTTTTGGCATAAGCATGACTGGTTTGATGGATATTAAGCAATAAAGAAATGAAGACATACAATATGAAATTTCTATCAATTTGTTTTTGTAACAGCAACTGAAGAATCCTTTTTATATATACTGATAAAATTTGACTGCTCAATTTTATATTCATGAAAAAATATTAGGGGGTGTCACCTCGATGGATTCGTTTCTAAGCAAATTCTTCCCATCAGTGTATCACTTGGAGGAAAACAGTGCGTCAACGAGCCAGTATTGTAAATTTGACAGCCAGCTCCTCACACTGTTTACATCGTCCCTATACCTAGCGGCATTAGTAGCTTCCTTTGTTGCAGCAACAGTAACTAGGAAATATGGAAGAAATTCTTCTATGTTTGTTGGTGGGCTCACCTTCCTAGTAGGAGCTGTCATTAACGGTGTAGCTCTTAATGTTTTCATGCTCATTCTTGGTCGTGTTCTTCTGGGCATCGGTGTTGGTTTTTGCAATCAGGTTATAGTCAATAAATGCGCAGATTCGATTCATTTTTTTTGTTCCATCAGACTCTTGAGGAGTAAAAAATCATAAAAAAATGTAACAAAGACAAATGATAATTAAGTAAGATAATGTTCACTTTTAACATAGAAACATTAAAAACGAAGTTCTCGCCATAACACGCAAGCATTTCCATATTAGCAAGAAAATAGTTTTTAAGTTATTTTTCTGAACTTGATTATTATTACATTTTTGTTTGCAGTCAGTTCCAGTGTACCTATCAGAAATGGCACCAGCTAAGCACCGAGGCACGCTAAACATAGCTTTCCAGCTCATGGTCACTATTGGCATTCTTGTTGCAAACCTCATAAATTATGGAACTGCTCAGATTCCTGGAGGATGGGGTTGGCGTTTGAGCTTAGGTCTCGCTGCTGTTCCTGCTGCAATAATCACCATTGGTTCCGTTCTTCTTCCCGACACCCCGAATTCATTAGTTGAGCGGGGGAAGGCAGATCAGGCCAAGAGAATCCTTTCAAAAATTAGAGGAGTGCCGGATGTGCATGCAGAGTTTGAAGAAATCGTTGCAGCGTGTGATGAAGCGAGATCGATTGAGCGTCCTTGGAGCAACATTTTGAGGAAAAAATACAGACCACAGCTTACAATCTCTGCCCTGATTCCGTTATTCCAGCAGCTAACAGGGATTAATGTCATCATGTTCTATGCTCCTGTTCTATTTAAGACCATTGGATTTGGCGATAACGCATCTCTTTTGTCAGCAGTAATTACCGGCCTCATAAATGTCAGTGCGACTGTGATCTCTATAATTATAGTCGACCGTGCTGGGCGGAGAATCCTTTTTCTAGAGGGTGGAATACAAATGCTCATTTGTCAGGTACGAAAAAAAAGAGCTATGGTTCCATAAGATATTATAGATACATGCACTGAAAACTAGTAATTGTGTGTCTTTACGGGTTTCAGATTAACAGTTTCAATAGAAATCCTAAAGAAATGAAGTATTATTAGACCCATAAACTCATAACACAGATGGTACCGAGTCTAGCCTGTCTGCACAAGTTTGGATGATGCAAGAGACATCTAAAAAGAAATAAATATTGGATTTAATGGGATCCTTTTTAGAAAATAATGAAGTACTATTTTTCCCAATTCAGCTATTTCATAAAGAAGCAGAAATCAAAGGATCTTTCAATTTTAGACAAGGGAAAAACAGTAAGAATTTTGTTATCCCAAGGTTGAACAAATCCAAGCAAGAACAAATTAGAACAATTGGTAACAGATTTAGAGTTATCGATATTTTTCTTCTCTCTATATTGAGGTCTGTTGAAATTTAAAAATTGAAACAACAAATCCTTAGAAAAACATAACGGATTCTTTTAAGGAGGGATTCTCTCTTCAGAGGTTAAGTTTCACACAAATTAACCCGAGCTTCACATTTTGCGCAGGTTTTTGTTGGCGCCTTGATATATGTGCAATTTGGAGTTTCTGGGATTGGAAGTGCATCCAAGAGTCTTGCAGCTCTTCTTCTGGTCTTCATATGCGGCTATGTGGCAGCTTTCGCATGGTCATGGGGCCCACTCGGCTGGTTGGTGCCTAGTGAGATCTTCCCTCTCGAAATTCGCTCAGCTGGCCAGAGCATCACAGTGTCAATGAACATGCTTTTCACATTTGCCATAGGCCAGGCATTCCTGTCCATGCTTTGCCACATGAAATTTGGCCTATTCTTCTTCTTTGCTGGTTGGGTTATTATTATGACTCTATTTGTTGCATTTTTTGTGCCAGAGACAAAAAATGTGCCGATCGAGGAGATGATGCTCGTTTGGAATAACCATTGGTTCTGGAGCAGGTTCCTTTCTGAGGAAGACATTCATGTTGGAAATCGGTACAGTAATAGCCACGTGTAGCGATCGTCGTAACGGAATTATACTGAGTTGTAGTGTAGAAAGCAAAGGAAAAGGAGGCTGGCTAGTTTAGTTTTTTGTTTAATTTATTTAGCTACAAGTTCAGCATATTTGCAGAGATTTTGAGATACTTGTCACTTTCTTTCTTCTTTTTTCCCCTTAAATTATTTAATTCTTGCTACAAATCTCTTCACAGAGATGTTTTATTGTAATTTATAACAAAACATAAATCTTCATTTTTATCTCTCAACTATGATAACTGATAATTAGGCTGTAAATGTAATTTCCTCATAGTGCTGCTTTTTAATCTGCTCTTGTTAACATATATATCACATCTAAATGATTCGATTCGGTACAAATTTATATAAAATATAATTTAGCGTAATTTTAAGAACAATTTGGTGCAAATTGATGCAAAGTTTGATAAAGTTTAGGCTAACATCTAACCAGAATGAATGAACAGTTCAAATAGTAAGCAAGGCTCTTTGAATAATTAAGAAACATAGCACAATTAGCATCAAAACATACATAAAGTTTATTTGGCGCTGATTAGTAGCAATAAGATAGAAATATCATAGCAAACAGATGAAATATTTGCATTTATTTGGTGCTGTCTTGTAGCAAAAATATCATAGATTTGTATTTGCATTTAGTAGAAACTATGAACTTTGTAGTTTTCACAGGACGTGTTATATCCAAAGAGAACTGAAGTTCACATAAGGTTCTGGAATTATTTAGCATAATTAAAACATCCCCTTTAATTCTAATTGGTTCAACACAGTTAAATTTTTTTATCTAAGTGGGATCAAAATTTATGTAAATAATGTTTGATCTAGAGATGATTGTACTTACATTTAATTAATCCTGTTCTGTGAATGGAAATATTATATATTCTATCAAATTTTTGGAAATACTTGACGAGATTTTTATTGGCACTTAATTTAATTCATTAAAAGGGAGCCACGTTCATGTAGTCATGAAGCATATCATCAGTTCTATAACTCATAAGAGAACGAGCAATTTCATCAAAAAGAAATATAGTGAACACAAAATGAACCATACTGATTATAACAAAGAATTCTGTCCCATAAGCTTTCTTTCTCATCTGTTAGAAGTTTACATTAGTTACCTCCAAAAAGTTATATTTCCGCAGAAGAAAGAACTCAAACAAAAATTTATTCTTAAAAACACGTAGATTCGCCCAAAGAATGATCTCATATATTGTAGATAGAAAATTGATTTCTAGTAGTTATAAGAAGTAACTGAACTACATTAGATGCAGCTCGAATCACGACCAAAAATGAAACGGCGCGTCCAGTCTGATACAACCAGCATCCTAGTGCGCCAACTCACTTGTTTGCTGAAACAATAATAAAAAGTAATGTTCAGTAATCAGTATTAATAATTTAAAAAATAAATAAATCCAAGTAACAAATTATTATAAATATTATGCTGAAAAAATATGTATACCTTGCATAGACAGAATACCAGAGCCATTGGGAACTATGGCCAATACTGATCCAATCCCCAGGCAGTTGTGCTGCAGTCTGTTCACCTCCTAGAGGTGCAAACTGACCCAGATGCTGATACCTTTAAAACAAATCAATTCAGAAAAATTAGACACTAGTTGTTGTACCAAGATTGATAGTGATATTGATATATACTGGCAAATAGGACACCAAATAAGTTAAAAGGAAAAAACAAAACAACAATAGTAATAATTTAAAAATACACATACCAAAGTTGAAAATCAGGGATTTCAACCAGTTTCAAAAACCATACTGGTCTAGTTTGGTATCAAACTGAGCCCAACATCAGTTTGACAACTGATATATATTAGAATTTAAGTTTTGAAACTATATTGACCCAGATTCATCAAAAAGGAAAATATCAAAATTATAGCTCCAAGGAGATAATAAATATACCGGAAAGGACGGAAGCGATGGCGGCCTGGCTCACGAATACGCACTGGTCCCTCGGGATGCTCTTCAGCGTCCTTCATTTTGTTAAAGCACCTTGCCAAGTACTCTCCTTGCTGTGACGCCACCTGATTCAAGAACAGATTCATCAGTTAAATAATACGTGTTGATTGTCATATTTTAATAACTTCACAATTTTTCTTGAATTCGGCATCATACATCACACACTCATTATGTTTTTTTAACTTTGGAAGACAGTAAAGCTTGAAGACCCCCCCCCCCCCCCCCAACAAGAAAAAATGGACCGCCTTGGCCATTTTATACTATTGTCTAATTTCAAAAACAAGCTTTCATCAGGGATTCTAACAATGACTTTTTCCCATTTGAAATGAAAGTTTCAACCACCAACTTGTATTAAAAAAGCAAACATAGGAAAAAAAAAACACAAAATTGAGCACCAATAATGGCCCGTATGCTTAGTAGTAGTACCTGGGCGGTGGCAGGAAGGAACTTGACTTGGGAATCAACATTGGCCAGAGCCTTCTTAAACTCTTCTATGTTCAGCTCAACCGACTCCTTTTTTTCATCTCCTTGTGCATCAGCAATCAAGGCCCTAATGTCACTCATTTGCTTGCTCTTCATGTACAGTTTCACCTGTGGATACCTTGTTCAACCAAAAGAGTAAAAGCATAAATTACATGATATTTTATCAAGTCACTGACACAAGGATCTAACGCCATACCATGTGTTTAGGTAATATATGGGTCAATTCTTGTTACAGTACCTTACACATATGTCGTCAAGCACGTCATGTATCTCCTTGATGGTCAGTGTCCCTGAGTTGTCTTTATCTGCTACCTTAAATATTGCTGAAACATCTTCCTGTTATACCAAAAAGCAAGAACAAAATTGTAGTTTCATTCAAGTTATTAAAATTAAAAAAAAAATGCACCAATATTGTAAACATTCAGATGTTCTTATGAATTTAGTCATACCATGACTTTTCGTTGATTTATGGTGGCACAATCACCAACTGCGTAAACATCCTCACACTCAGGAACCCTCAGCCACTCATCAGTTGCCAACACACGCCTACTCCCCTGTCAGTGTGCATGGATGAATATACACAAGTTACTTAGAAGTATATATACATGGATAGACAAAAGAAAGTAAATCTGCTAATTTTTTTTTTCAAGTGCTTTGTCTTATTTGGCTATTGCGGTTAGTGTATTATCAAAGGTTTTGCATTTACTTCAACCCTCTTAAATCCGAAGCCCAGTAGGTCAAACCATATATCTAAACTGTAAATTTCTTCTACGTAGAATTCAATATGTACCATAAGCTAACTAAACAAATCACACAAAAGTTAAAAAGATCAACCTGGCCAATTTGTTTCATAAATTCAGATATGACGGGACGAGTCCCAATGCCAGTAGACCATACAGCCATGCCATATGGCACTTGCACCTCCCCAACCGCTTTTTTCTGCATTTTGATTGAATCTGGTCCAACAGCAACCACCTTATACCCAGTTTTCACATCTATACCATTTCTCTGGAACTTTTGCTCCGCAAATTCTGTTATCCTCTTATCAAACCTACACACACAATACAGACACACTTATGTTTACTAAACACACAATAATCTTGCTTCAAATGTTTAGATTCATACCCAGGAAAACCTGCACAGTCACAAAGAAAAGAAATGGTAGGTATGGCAAACATATGAGAAGGTGTGCTCCTATGTAATTCTGTTCAAGAATTTCTCAGGCCAGTTTGAGATCCAAGTAATGCTGCCAGGTCATGTAGGTTCCAGGCCATTTCTGATTTAGCTTCAGATTTCAGAAAGTGGGGCCAGGACTTGTCCGGTTTTTGCTTTGGATCAGATACAGATTGATTTTGTTTCCGGCTAATTAAAGTTCTAATCAATGCCAGGGGAATTACCCATTACACAGGTCTTGATCAGAGTCAGGTGGTGGTTCAATTCAGGTTCAGGTCAACTAATATAAAAAAATTGGATTGGGTTGGGTCAGGTCGGGATGGCATTAAATTTATACAGACCACGAATCAGATTTTGCCCATTACAGGAAGCCAACTAAGGTCAGAACGTACATGGTCAAAATATGTTCTCCCGCCTCAATAAGAGAAATGTTGACCAAATCTTTAATAGCCGGGTACAGTCTCGAGAGATCCTCTGAAACAAAATCATGCAACTCGGCAGCAAACTCAACCCCCGTGGGCCCACCCCCAACTATCACAAAATGAAGTTTCCTTCTCCTCTCCTCATCGGTTATGTTTGGGAGGCTTGCCTGCTCGAAGCAATCCATAACACTCCTCCTTATTTTTTGTGCATCCTCCACCTCCTGTGTAACATTTGGGTGCCATGTAACATTTATCAAATTTGCTTATCAGAGAATAAATGCATATTTTACCTATTTATAATATGTTCAGAAGTTAAATATCAAACGCACACAAGTACTATATGGTCTATGCCTATCCATGACTCATGAGTTCCATGGAACATATTTTATTGGTGACTGATACCATAAAAAGTATCATACGATTGTTAAGAAAGCAATTCCATAGAAGAATAGCATAAGTTGTCCATAGCTGCAGTTTTGAATGTACAAATATGGCTTGGTCTGACCAGTATTACCTTTGTCCACACCATTCAAGGCCTTTAGCTGAAATGTGTCCAGTATCTTACAGCTGAACATCCTTGTACAAATAACTTCACAATTGCGAGTATAGAATTTTTGCAAGGCCATATGCGACAAAATAAACAATTACCAAACAAATTTAAAAGTACCTTGAGAAAGTGGCAATGCTCAACAACTCCAGGTGTATTAAAAGTATTAGATCTCGCACCGACAGCTACAACCAGATAGTCATAATCAACCAAAAACTCGCCGGTTCCATCCAAATTGGTACCAATGTTGGAACGACAGTATAATTTTTTGTTTTTTGGGTCTACTTTGAAGCATTCTGCCTCCCAAAATTTTATATTCCCTTTTTTCTGCAGAATAAGATTTTTTTTATTATTAGAAGCAAATGTGCGCTTTCTTATTGCAAATTTGCAAGTTCATTAGATGATCCCAGAAATGAACAGGCTTCGTTAATGCAAAATTGGTTTACAATAAGGTTAACTGTGGCTTACTTGGATGCAATTTGTGATAATTACATAATTTAGGAACGGAGCAATGTCATACTGTTACTGTGCAGATATTGACTATAATTTCTTTCTTGTATCAGTACAGTAACACTAGGAAATAGTAGTTCAAACTCAGGTTATGGTACTGGTATGAGCAACTAACACAGCAGGTGATAAGGTGTATGGCAAAACTGGTCATGACCAGCACCTTTAATTATAAGATTGTACAATTGAACCAATTCCATCTCAGACTCTGTAATGTATGACTACTAATACCAAAAATTTAGCATTCCTCATTATAACTGTCTAATACCAGTACTGGTATGGAAGTGTATGTAGTCTCTTTTCTGGTACCTTTTCCAAAATTCTTCTGATTGGTTCAACAATACTTCTTGGCTCGACAGTACCACAAGTGACACTCGGAAGCAGGGGCGTAAAGGCGAAATAGTTGCGTGGCGATATGACCTGCACATCGTACTGTGAGCTATCGAGGTTTCTCAGAAAGGTTGTACCAGCCCAACCAGTACCAAGTACGACCACCTTCTTCTTACGAGTAGGATTTTCATCAGCTGGTTTTGAATCTGCATAAGCCACCAAGCTGGCCCCACCACTGCAACAGGTTCACCAGAAACTAACTCAGCATTTCAAATTAGATAAACAGTAAAAGCACCACTAAAAAATATTCATATTTGCACATTAGAATAATAGGATGAACTAGAACTGTAAAGGTCAATTTTGTCAGAGGTAAATAGACAGGGAAAACATTAAAAATAACTTTACAGGGTGTATAATGTTAGATTTCCATGGGTTTTATCTACAAAATAACCTTCTCGGGGTAAGCTAATTTCACTGACCATATATATACAGGTAAATAGACCAAATATGTTCTTCAAATAAATTAAGAAGAGCTATATAATACAAAGAAAAATGCTGCTTTTTGCAATGGAATATTTTTATACATGCATCATTAGTCAGCAACAATGCAACATAGACCAACTCAAAAGGAATCTTTCATGCTCCCCTGGAAAGCCTTGTGCCAACGAAAATGTTTTAGCAAGGGAATCTTTTTTTCATATGCAAAATTCCTCAGTACCATTGACCGATTTAAAGGAATATGTTCTCATGCACCCTTGAACGTCTTAATATGCCAAACAAACCCTACAAATAACCAAATCATACACGACTCCCCCCCCCCCCCCCCCCCCCCAAAAAAACAAAATAATAATAATAATAATAATAATAATAAAATATAAATAAATAAAATGTCATACACTCCCCTCATAATTATACGATACCCAAATTTTCGGTTACAAAAATGATTGGAACAGAGAATGAAACAGAGTAGCTAAATTGTAACTCAAAATCTTATCAAGTGGGGAGAAGTACTATTTCAATAAAGTAAAAAAACGAATTGCTTCTGTAAGGGTATAAAAAGAATTATGATATTGCTAATCAAAATGTCAAAAACTTTGGTATTTGCATTTTTCTAAAAGCCACAATCTGGCCCATATCTGTTTTCCTTTTCAACAAATCAGAAAAGACCTAACTGTAAAGCAACAGCTGCAAACTCACTTTTATGCAACTGCGAACTGTAGATCAGAATCATAATCTATTAGATCTGAGAAAGTTAGAAGTTCTGTAAATACCATTTGTACTACCCTCGTAAAAACGCGCATATTTAATGAGAATTTAAGACTAAGAAAAACAAAAGTCCCTTTCAACTTTCAAGGATTAAAAAAGCGCGAGCAAAAGAAAATTAAGTGTATGTCTTAATCGTACGACAATTTTGCGGGACGATACACTTGCAACAAAATGAGAAAGAGAGAGAGAGACCTGGCAGCGGAGAGAACAACGATGTATTTAGGTATGGAGGAGCGCTGCTTGAAGATGAAAGCTGAGAAATTCATGGTGATTTAGATTCTCGGAGAGAGAGAGAGAGAGAGGGAGAGAGAATGGCTGTCTTGCTCTTTCTAGACTGTTTTTATTCCTTTGGCAATATATTATAAATTGTGCATTGACACCCTTGATAAACTCGAATTTGGGAAATCAGTCCTCTCTTTTGAGGTTACAAATTATCACGTGGGAAATAAATATTATTATAAACAGACACTGTTCATGCCGTTAATTATAAATTTCAAAACTATTTATTTGTATGAATCTGATTTTGTGCACAATCAAATTATTCAAATCGCGTGGATTGACCAATTTACACATCGAGAATTTTAAAAAATACAAATAGTTTACATTATTTTTAAGTAATATTATTATTGGATAAATATATCTATTATAACTAGTAATAATCAAAGACGAAACACCTCACAAAGAATATTTTGCAAACTTATTTTTAACAGATTTAATTAATTCAAAACTTATTGCAAACTTACAAATAAGACTTCTAGTATGAGTTGTCCTTTGCCACCATATTATAATCCAAAAGAATATTAAGTTTGTAGCCAACGACATAGTATTTATTAATTTCAATATGTAAATAATAAATTTAAGGAGAGTATATATGCAAATGAGCTCAATAAAAATATTATAAAATTGCAGGACTGGAGGGGGGATCAGAGTTTTCTTAGTTTTGACTTTTGACCCTAACCTCCCAAAAAAATGGAAATCACATCCTCCGAGATATCTCATATTTTGCGTTACGTTATGGAAAATTCAGACCGTTCAAATAAGTTCTACACGAATCTCCAAGCTCAAATAATACTGGCCCCTACGGTACTCCCGAATAGGCGCCGGACACGTCGGTCACGTAAAACATGAGATATCTCAGAGGATGCGGACTCAAAAAAATGGAAGCGGCGCGTTACAAACAAAGACAGATCTTCTGTAACTCTATCTCTGTATCTCTAGTGATCTTTATTGTTAAATTAAGTTATATTAATAGAAGTGGCAACAGATAAATAGGCACAATGAATCTTCCCTGGCTTGGGGAGAAAGAAATAAGCTGGCAACCGTCACATGAATACCACGCGTTCACATCGAACTTTTCTCTTTCTTTATTAAATCTCCTTTCCTCAACATATTCACGTTTTCCTTATTTTTTGGGTTCTACTATATTTCGACAGCAGGTATAAAGCCTTCTCTGCAATTTCCCATTCGGTCTCTGGTCTCTCTACATTTCTCATTTATTTTTCCTATGGAGTACGTAATACGTAAGCCTCCTCTGCAATTTCTCATTCTATCTCTCTACATTTCTCATTTATCTTTCCTATGGAGTACAACGAACATTGTAATTGACAACCTTTGTTCCAATAAAAAGATTATAAATATGGTAATATACTAATATGTGATTATTTTATAATTACAATTTAATATTTAATGATAATTGTGTTGCTAATGATAAGGATTGATTTTTTCTATTCCCCGTTTGATAGGAATCACTCTTTTTGAAAATTAAAGTTATTATTGATTTTTTTTTTATAACCATTGTAATTTATACTAAATCAAACACTGTAATCATATATATTTTTTTAAATATTAAAAAAGATAGTTATTCAAAATAATATTTTCCAATATTACATACCATAAAATTTTAATATTCCATAGAACGTCTATAGCGCGAACTAAAGAACCCCTAAATAATTAAAAGCATTTTGTTTCATTTACTTTGGGCATGGTGCAGTGAATGTAAATTAATTAATGGTATGTGATATAATTAAGAAAATATATCACATATTTTTAAAATTTTGTAAATAATAAATACAAAAAATTACACATTAAATATTATTAGAGAATGCATATCTATTTTAATCGAAAATAGATATGCACTACAGTATTGTTGAAGTTCACAATTAACAATAAGATTGTTGAAATAAGTTTGTTTAATTAGTGCGTAAAAATAATTGTGAATTGTGAATTTCAGCTACTAATTTAACGAACTTATTTCAACAATGTTATTGTAAATTGTGAATTTCAATAATATTGTAGTGCAGACATCCGATTCTTTATTGAAACCAAAGCCATAGCTTAAGATAGTGCTGAGACATTTAGTCACATCCATAATTTTAAAAGTTTTCATTACGTGCGTAAAAATCAAATTAAAATTTCATTTTTTTTAAATGCTTTACATAGTTTAAACCTCTTCAAAAATGTTAAATATAAATTTTAGTTCAGTGAGTACGATTAACTTTTTTTTTTTTTGACCATGGATTTGAATTCAAATTTAAGTGACGAGCCATCAAGCTTTTATCCGCATTTTATGTTTTAAAGATAAATTGTACCGTTCTAGAATATTTTGAAAAAGTGGATCCTACCATGTTGAGAAAGAAAAGAAACACGCTGGTGGGGTTCGCTCTTCTCATGTCAATGTCTGTTTCATTGTGAATTTGTGATCTAAGACAACGGTTTGGACTTGGGACTCGAGTCGTCTTGGGCGGCTTCTAGGATCCGGATTTCATTCCATGTCAATTTTACACATTTTTTTCCGTTTTTTTTTAAATACCATAATGTGAAAAAAAATAAACCAAAACACCTTACATTTTGGGGATTTTTATATTTAACTAGACCGCACAACAAGCTGCAGTTAGAAGTCCTCAAAAGTTAAATATATTCAATATTATAGTGCATTTTTTGTGTTTTTGGTGGATCTCTAAGTCAATTTACGCTTCCCCCCATAAATATACTGCAGATTGGCTATGTGGCTTGATAAATATAAAAATTCTCAAAATTCAGAGGTGTTTTTTTTTTTTTTTCTAATTATGGTACAAATACAAATTTCGGTAATTTTTTAGTTGAAGGGTCTATTAATGGACATAATATAGTAAGAGGTTTATGAGATTTTTACATTATTTAAAAAAAGAAACCAAGTCGCATGATGGCACCTTGGCAAGATAGGGAAAGCTGAATAAGAAAAATAATTAAGTTTA
Organism: Carex pumila; assembly: GCA_033356055.1. Classification (NCBI taxonomy): domain Eukaryota; kingdom Viridiplantae; phylum Streptophyta; class Magnoliopsida; order Poales; family Cyperaceae; genus Carex; species Carex pumila. Next base: position 373,128 of record JARJHM010000006.1, on the reverse strand, counting down.
TTGTATTCTATAATTATAAAAAAGAATATACATATTCCTAGTCAAATTTTATTGAAAAAATATATCGAATTGTAATTAAAAAAAAATGATATTTTGTCTTATTTTAAAAAATATTTAAATTATGTTTTGAATAAACATAAAGGCTCTTATTTATGAATTCAGACTGGACAAAGATCTAAAAATGGTCACTGAGATATAGTGCCGTAAGGCGAAAAGCTCCTTTCAAAATATTCGACATAAGATACATTTTAATCATTAGAGTGTGCACCAGAAGAAGGTAGAGGAGGGAAGGGAAGGAGAGAGTCGAGTGATCGGATTTGACTGGATTATATTTATTTGCTTCAGAATGTTTAATTTTGAGGAGAGGATGGAAAGAAAAGGGAAATGATGTTAACTATATATACAAACTATTTAAATTTTGTAATCTCTAAATCGGAGAATAGAGAAAGTTAACTATTTACACTGTATTTCTTTTCTTCACTTCTCAGGAATAAAGTCAGACTTTCAAACTATGAAGTCAAATGTAAATAGTGATCAATCATATAAATTTTTTATATTATAAATGAAGATTAATTTTACAATATTTATAATAAATTATTTTTAAAGTACATAGAAAATTACATATAAATAAAAAAAAAATTGAAAAACAAAATAAAGTCAATTGACCTTCATATTATTAATGTCTCCACCTTGTCCCTTCTCTTTCTTTTTTTCTCTCTTTTTAAAGCACAATATTAAGAAATAAAAATGATCAAACAGGAAAATAATTTTTGGTGGTCTCTAAGGTATTATCTTATATGTAAACAAAATTGTAGCTTCGGAATCAAAATATTTTTGTATTACTACGAATTAAAAAAATTGACACATTTCTATTTTAAAAAAAAATCTGTTGCATATGTTGAATTAAAATTCAAGATGAGAGAGTTCGTTAATTTAGGGGTCATTTGACGCGTTGACAGCGCCAACTGATGCAACTTGGCAACTTTGATTTCTCCAGCGAACTAAAATGAAAATAAAAAAAAAAACTTTTAGAATAGACAGCTTCAATTAATATTACATTTTTTCAAGGCTTTCTTCCAGAACATCAACCTAAAAAGAAACAAAAAAAGATTCAAACTACCAACTTGAGCACGTATGCCACATGGCATCTTTTTTTTTTTTTGGGTGTAAATATTTTATTTATTTAAAAGTTATAAAGAAATGTTACATGAGATTAGACAATAATAAATTAAAAATAAATAAATGTATGTGCATTTTGTGGATATAAATTTAATCATAAATGATAGGAGTCTACTGATGATTTTTTTTGTGCATAAAGTTTGTCATGCTGGTCGACTTCATCTTGAAGGCACTGAATCAAAACGAAACGGGAACTGAATCAATCAAACTGGAACAGTCACTACACAAAAGTTTCAATGAAGACACTAAATCAGATCAGACCAGGCGTGTGGTTGCAGATTCCATTGGAATAACAAGATTATGTTATTCTGATCTCAACCATTCAATTCCGTTGAGATTTATGTATAAAAAAGTTTTTTCATTGAGATTCGCATAGAAAAAAATGTGAATGGTTGAGATCGGAATAACAGTTTGGAATTGTTATTCCATTGGAATCACAGCAGATTTATTTCCTGATTTTTAAGACCGAAGTAATTGTTTGGGGCCAGGAGCTGCCCCACAAAACTGTGTAACCTCCATGTATAACAATAAAGATTTCTAAACTAATTAATGATAATAAAAATTTATAAATTAATAAATATAGATTATAATTGTTTTTAGGATATCTACATGCTCAATCGAAGTCTTTGATGAATTAGAACATCTACGTGCTTAATATAAAAATAGAGATTTATAGTGCATTTCCATAAAGTATTTTATTTAATTATTTTCTAGATTAATATTTTATTAATTTAGAAAGTTATACTATTTAATAAAATGTTGATTCTATAATTGACGAAGTAATAAGTTTCTTTGCTTAAATGGAAACAAATTAATTGCTTATTTTATATTTCTTAAAAATAATTGAAAATAATAAAAATATTGAAATAGGTCTCATATTCAAATAAGAGATAAAATTAAACAATGTGGAGAAATGAATTAGTTTAGGCCAATTTGGGATAATCTAAAGATCGACTTATTTTATTTTAGTCTGACTCAATTAAATCATTTTTGACATAATAACAGACCTAAAGCCCTTATTTCCTTATTATTAATTCTCTCTGTTGCTTCATGTCCAATTTGGAAATTTAAGCATCCTTTAAAGTAAACTTTTGGAAGTTTGGTTAGTATGACATTAATGTCATTTCGCTTATATAACACCAACTTCAAAACTTATCGAATCGACTTCAAACGGTGCATCCAAACCGTTCAAACCCATCTATTTCATTAGTTGCACGTTTACATGCAAAATTTATAATTTTTCGAATTTATTTAGTATCAAGCCAAGCAGTCAAATGTGTGAGTTTTTAAGTTAATTTTAATGCATTCATTTTTCAACATTTTTTTACCGCTTGATTTGATACTAAAATAACTAGAAAATATAAAAAAAAATTGCATGTAAACACATTTTTCATAAAGTAAATCGATTTGAACGGTTTGGATTAGCCATTTGAAGTCTATCCGATCAATTTTATAATTTATGTCATATGAAACCAATATCATACTAGTTGGACTCATCCATACCATCCGTTAAGAATTCGAACTAATAAAAAAATAAACATAATAAATTAATGGAAAGGAACAATATTTAAAATTGATGTCGGACGGTTCGGATTCTTCATGATCAATTTCAAAATTTGAATTATCTCAGACAGTCTGAATTGCGCCAAAATAGGGAGAGCACAAAAGTAATCATCTATTGAACGACCTTCCAACGAAATCATATCAGTTACTATAGACTAAAACTAATCGAGTTTAATGAGCTTAATAAAGTTACATATTTCCCCAAAGTGCCCAAAATTAAGCCCCTGAATGGCACATTTATGTACAATTAGGGCTATCTAATATTCAATCCCAACAAAATAAACTGAACCTTTCAAAGAAGAAAGCTTTTCGAATTCAAATCCGAACTTTACAAGAAGATGGCCGATTTTGCCGAAGTTTCAAGCTCCTTTCTTTTAAAATACTAACTATGAGAGAACCCCCTATTTCACATGTACTGTTATATCCCATGAGCTTTACACTGTATGTATTGTACAAGAATTGGAGTCTACTTTTGTCATCTGCACTTGCTACTTGCATCTCCTCTACTTGCTCTCTGGAGACAATTGCATATAAATACAATTCATCTTCTACAGAGTTGCCTTTCCCTGCATTGCCATTTACCTGTAAAGAGTAAAGAGGTAAATCCACTGTGCTAAACCTTTCGTTTCCTTTTTAATTAATTAATATACACCAAGGCTTGGGTGCTATGAATCATAAGGCCATCTATGCTACAGCTTGTCGAATAAATTTCAAATTTTGATCTAAGTAGCTCAGTAAATTTGTTATATAATGAACTTGTAGAATATCAATTTTTACTATTTTTCAAGGTTCTAAATAGCGATTATAGCAGTATAACGGAGAAACAAAATAAAAAAGCTATAGCGAATAGCGTAGTTATAGCGGAAGCTATCATACATAGAGATTTTTTATTTTTAAATTTTATATTCTATATTTATACTAATTATCAACATAATCAATATTAGATAATTGAGGTAACTACTAAATGATAACTAATCTAGGTCTATATTTTTTTTTATCAATTACGCAAATAAAAAGAGAAAAAAAAAATCTAAAAAGTAACATTATTTAATAGTTCATACTTCACAGTATTACATATTATAATAGATGAAGAGCAATTAATTTTATAAAGTAAATGAAGTAAATATACATATTTAAACATTTTATATATTATAATAATAAGCAAAATCAACTTTCAATTGAAACAAATGATAATAATTTTACAAATGAATACTATACGAAGAGCAATCAAAATGAAGAATTAATATTTTAATATTTCTCGATATAGAATAAGAGAATAAATAACAAATAAAAACAGAAGCATATAGTTTGATTTAGCATATTTATCATAAATACCATGTAGCATTAGAAATAAGAATAGAAGTACAAAAGCCCATATAAATTGCAAAATAAAAACTCATGTAGCATAGTGGTAGCTATAGCGTGTCGCTCATAGCGATAATAGCGGTCAGCTATTATAGCTATAATGGTCGTAGCTAAGTTAGCACACTTTTATCTCATTGCTTAACGTTTATAATTCGGAACAGCTATAGCGATGCTATAGCTAGCTATTTAGAACACTGCTATTTTTATAATTTATGAAAGATGGCAAAAAATGACTTAAAAATAAAAGAAAATTGCCAATATTTTAGGTCATTTTTTGCCATCTTCCATAAATCATAAAAAATAGTAAAAATTGGTATTCCACAAGTTCATTATATAACCAATTTACTAAGATACTTAAATCGAAATTTGAAATTTATATGATAGGTTTTTGAGGCCGTAGCACAAATGGCCTTATGCTATCCATAGCACCCAAGCCTTACTCGTATACATTGGTGCTATTCAGCCTTATTGGCTCAAAAAAGGTTACATAAATTTATCACTTGAGAAAAAAAGGGCTCTTTTGGACGACTCATGTGTAGTCAACTAATTATTGAATAGGTTTAAACTTGACATTTCACAGGCACTATAATATGAAATAAGGACTGAAAACCTTTGTTTATCACCAGAGAAAAGGAGAAAAAAGCAAAACCACTGAAAAACAAAAGAAACAAGAGAAACTCGGAAAGAACAAAAACAACACAAAAACAAAAAACATGACGAAATATATTCTGAAGTTCAAACAGACGGCTCCAAGGCCGGTTAGATAACCTGCTGGTGGAAATTAAAATTGGGTGGGCAATGATTTCTCTTGAGAACAAAATTACAGAACTAGAATATTAGGCATCACAGTTTATAAGAAAACTAAATACAGTTGTTAACAATTTTAACAAACAAATAGTTTAGGTAACATTACCGGTTTTTGAAATGAGACCCTCATGAGACCCATTGCGTTGGAGTCCTCAGATCCTTCTGAAAACACAAAGGCAAAGCTCCCAAATGCCAAATCGGGTTCCTTAAATAATTTCACCAACACATCCCCCGAGACTGAGCTCTTTGCTATCGGCCTCTTCAGATCTGGATTACTAACCAAGCGGTCTTCTGTGGCACGGACAATGCAGGCTGCCTCACGCAGACCACTCATGAAGGCACCATGCATCGTAGCCGGGTATTGCCTGCTTGTTGCTTCCCCGGCAAAGAATAGGCGATCAGACAGGCTCTCAGAAAGGATGTCGTAATCAGTGCCAGATGACCCAACGCGTACATGAGAGTATGACCCATATGAAAATGGATCGCTGCCCCATCTAGTGCAGACAGATTGTATTGGGTCGGGTACAGTAACTCCCTTTTGGCTGTATATGCCTGTAAAGGGAAAAAAGAAAGGTACTAATTTGCAAGAGATCTAAAATGTTTAATAACAAAGGTCTTAAATGGTTTATTTGGATAAAAAAGAAAAAGGCAATTTGCTAATTTATTTCAAAGGCAGCTACGTTTATCCAGCTAAAAATCACGAACAGAGGATGCATGGCCTTTGAAAAAAAGAAAGATAACGGAATAGGAGTTACATTCTTCCTATTAAAGAAAAGATTGAGAAAGGAATGGGAATTGGAAGATCGAAAAAGGAAAGTTGGCAGGCTGGGATTATTTTTTTCCCTTCATATCCCTTCATATCCTATCAGATTAAGGTTCAAGTAAAGTTTGGCAGTCCCGAAGTTAAAATAAGGTTAAAAGATCAATTTGTTTTGGAGACTTGAGCCTTTTCCGAGCCTCAGGTTTTGTGGTCCCACATGAAAGGAGACTTTTAGAATGACCAGGAAGAATGAAAGCCAGGGAAGTTATGAACAAAACCAAAAATGAGAAATTTGTGCAATGGCCCATAGTGTGCATAGACCTTTCTTTGGCACTTGCATATCTGAATCAAATTTTATATACTAAAACACAAATAATGTTAGATGTCAAAAGTGTGTGCAGCTGTACAGTACCTTACTACCTTTATATAGTGCTGTATCAAATCCGTACCAAATTGCATACTTTTTGAACTCAAACATTTACTACTTTTTATCCTTGGCTCCTTTTGTACCATGTTACACAGTCCATTATTCATTTGCTCTATTTCATTGAGTTACCTCTTAGAATGCAGATCACACGATTCAGCGAGTCAACAGGATCTACCATCTCAAACTCCCCTGCTGCCTCTCCAGCCACAAGAGCAATAAGCACAGCCCCACCAGCTACAGTGTGGTACCCGTAGAACAGAAAGAACTCGCCTCTCTTTCTGCTCTCCTCATTGACACAACCAAAAGTATCTAAATCCTCCCCCCAAAACACATATGGAAAAACCATCGCCACCTTGTTTAATAAGCCAAACCCTAATCTCTCAATTGCCTGCCTTTTCCATTCAGGTAACTCAGGCTCAAACTTGATCAGATTCCTCTTCAGTACACCGAGAGGTACAGTACACAGAGCCACATCAGCTTCGAAAACCTGTCCGGTTGATGCAACCACACGTACACCGTCCCCTCCGTATTCTATACGTGTAACAGTTTTTTCATACAAAATGGGTATGCCCTCACAAAGAGCATCAATCAACCGGCCGTTGCCACCAGCCAAGAGGCAGTGGTCTCCTCCCATCTCATATATATCATCCTGGTCCCAGTGTGCAAGTGACAAATCCGTTAAGCAGCCAGCATTTGCATACTCTAAATTCGCCATGTGCCAATTTAACAGCAGGGACTGTATTGGACTCCGTGCAGCTCCATATAATTTCCTAAGCCGCTGGAGTGCAGACCCAAGAGAAATCGAGTCACAAAGATCCTTCTCTTGGCTGAGGAACTCTCTCAACCTTGCTGCATGCTCTAATAAATTGTTGAAGGTTGAGTCAGCCTCCACATCAGCAACAGCATCAACCTCCATGCCATCAGGCATGTAAAGGGGACAACGGTCTCGCACCTTGTGCAGTGGGGTCCCCAGCTGTCTGGCCAGGACACCAAGAGGGTTAGCATGAATTCCAGTGATCACACTACCACCAAGCTCTAGTGACTTCCCAGAGGTACGGTACGTGAAGACACGGCCACCGGAGCGGACCCGTCCTTCGAGGACCAGAACCTAATTAGCGCAAATGTATAAATCAGTGTTCTGTAAAGAGATTTCATAGCAACATATTAGTTAATAAATCTATGGCTCGGGCTAATGTTACACTCCCTCTATTGAGGACTGAACATGCATATTACAGTAGGTGAATGCTTGATTTGAGATCCCACCAGAATTAATTATGGTTGTTTAATCTTCCTCCATTGCAAGTAACAGAACTTGCATAGAAAGACCATATTCAAGAAGCAAATAATAAAAATCAAGTATTTTACATGATCATTTTGTCAAGTATCACCCGTTTCCTTAGTTTCCAGAATTTTTTAGTTTCCATCTTGGTCCCTGAAGCTATGAGATATATAATATAATAGTGTGTAACAAACCTTGTAACCAAAATGAAGTAGTTGCCGGGCTGCGGCCAGGCCTGCCAAGCCAGCACCTATAACTAGAACTGAGGCCTTGGGTGAAGATGGGCTTGGGGTGGGGTCAGGGGTGATTTGAAAGGTGGGGGCCACACCAAAGTTTATGTAGCCTTCTAAAGAAAGGAAATCATGCGCAGCTGAGACCAGCTTATCGTACTTGCTTGCCACTGTGGCCTGAAGTCAATACATAAGATGCCTTATCAGTGTTCTCATTCATCTTTTTATTTATATGCAATCCGGAAACAGCAGTTATCATGACAACCCTTCCAAAACAAGCATGCATTTTTAGATGTACTCGCTTAAAAGCTTGAAAAGGCCAAGTTCGACAAAAATGTTAACTTCTCCCTTTCAAACCCAGGTTTAATTTTAGGCCATGTATGACCAAAAGGATTCCTACAAATCTCTCTCACAAGGAAATTCAGATATTTACTGGCTGTTGTGCTTCTGTGGGTCCCTATCAGTCTATTTCAGAGATGAAAAAAAGGTTTCTTGAAGGTATGGGGCAGTTTTTTTTAAGTATGTAGGAGTAAAAGCATTGTTACATATGTACATCATTAGGAGTAATAATATTTTTATCATACATTCATATCAATTCAATCTTATGAATTTCATCACAACAGCTATGAAGGATGCAAGGCAATGCTTAATCCAATGCCAATTGGAGGTCACCTGATTCTTACTTTAACATACATGATGCGCCAGTTGTACCCATTCATCCAGTACCAACTCAATTGAAATAATTGGTCTTCTTTGGTTGTTTCTCATTGTTTAGAAATTAACGAAGCCTATGAAAGGGTTGAATTTGTCTTCATCAGAAAACCAACCACCCTACGGTATGAACAGGTACGCAACAGTACAACTGTAACAACAAAAAAAAAAAACAGTCACCTTAATGTGCGATTTTGATAACCAAGACCTGACATCAAGCCTCCACGTGGCGAGTATGTGATTTCTGACAACAATATAGTCATTCCTCTGCTCAGGCGTGTCAAGCGGTACAGAGAGAGTCGATCTTTCGAGCTCAAGGACGGCGTCAATGGGGAATCCCAGAGAAAAAGCGATCATAGCCTCTGTATTAGTCTCCTTCTGACGCGCCGCTTCGGTGTTGAGCTGGCGCCTTCTAGAAGACTGTGGAGACGGCGCGAGGTGGTCCCGCAGTGTTATGTCGACGAGAGACTCGTCGTAGGAAACGGAGGCAGCGGCGGTACGTCGTGGGCGACTGCGGAGGGTGGTAGTGGAAGGACTAGATGGAGACGCCGAGGCGTGTTGTGGGTCCATTTGTCAGAGAGAGAGAGAAGGAAGGAAGAGGAACCGGAGCGTCACTGGCGGTGACTGTCGAGTGGTGAGATAAAAAGTACAGTTTCATTGAATGTCGAGCGTTTTCCTCGAGAGAGCATTGTTTTCAACGGTACGTGATGTTCTCTTTTTATGAAGTAACTGGATGACTCCATTTAAAAGCCCGGCCCATATCCATCCACACTATAACCCAAGACATACTTCTTTTTAACTTTTGCAGCAATAACAAGTCAGAAGAAGATATATCCATATTTTATCACTTAACCAATTGTTCTAGTAAAAAAAATGTTCATCTCCAAATGACTTATACTTCATCTACCATGTTTGTTTGATTGTGGGTTAAAATTATGATAGCATAAGTTGTTTATTTTAAATTATGACGACATAAGATATTTTTGTTTAGTTGTGAGTTAAAACTAAGTCACATATTATATATGAATAGTTAGATTAATTTATGACAACATAAGTAATATATGAATAGTTGGATTATTCTTCACTAGCATAAGTTATACAATCTAAGGCTCTGTTCAGCGGCCTGCTAAGGAATAGGAATGATAATAGGAATCAAAAATTTTGAATTAACTTTTACTGTTCACCGTGGGAAAAAAAAACTTACAGTCTGAGTGAATTTTTTTTTTTCCATATGAATAGTCGAACATGGCCTAAATATGTGGATTAATATATGACAACATAAGTAATTTCTTATATTAATATATGACAGCATAAAATAAAATACTTATTCCGTGACTTATGTCACAATCAAACATTTTGATGGCCCAATTATATAAATTAAACTGAATTCATTTCAAGAATTGATTTGGCATAGTCTAAAATTACCAAAACAACTTATGTATTATAAATATAATATTTAAGAAATCGTCATTAACTTTTTTTTTTTTAATTTTCTTACAAAGCTGTCAGTTCTTCTTCTTTTTTTTTCTTTTTTTCTTTTATTGAAGTCCGTAGGAATCATTAAACTAAGAAGATCATTACAGGCGTCAAATAAAGACAAGGAAATTCTCAATTAAGCGTCCATTTAGCTATAAAATAGCACGAAAAAGTACATCATAGGTTCCAAATTAAGGTCATAAAATCCGATTCTATTGTGATCTCTATCCTTTTTTGCAATCAACTTTTCAATTGACTAACGGATCACCTTGTTTTGTAGAAAACTTTAATAACAAATAAAGTTAGTGAAGAACAATCGGTTTTTAGTCTAGTGATTAAAGGTAACACTTTTTGTGTGAGAAGTCGTGAGTTGAAAATTTAAATGAAGAGTTCTTAATGGATACTGAAATTTAGAATGCTAGAATTCTATTTTTCTTTCTCTATAAAATAAAGTCAGTAAAAACATTCAATAACAATCGGCGAAGCAGAAAGTAATATTCTATTTAAAGCAATGGAAAACATATTTTTCTTATAGATTAATTATGTATCAATTTGATAAAAATTTCAATATAAAAAAACCATAAATATAGAACGTTACAAGTTTCATGTCATTTTTTATGTATACGATATGTATAAAGTATAAAATAATTTATTCGGCAAATTTAAATTTTTAATTATTTTGGATGATTGTCAAAAATGTCAAGGTGGAAAATTATGTCAGATCTGAGAGATACGTAGATGTAAATAAATAATTCTGTGGTTGTAATAAAGGTAGAAAAAAATATAATTAAATTATAAAACGAAAGTGCCAAAACAAGAACCAAAATAAAAATAAAATGAAAAGGGAAGGGAAGAAATTGCAATTGTTTCCTTTAACACCGACATGCATCTGTAAATAAAAATAAAAGGCCCAAGCCCGATTAAGAAATAAATTAATAGAAGATAAAATGGAATCAGGCCCAAGCCCAACTAACAAAATATATCAATAGAAGATTAGAGGAAACAGGCCCAAGCCCAACTAACAAAGTTAGCGACGAGAGAAGAGGCGATCTGCTGCTGCGAACCTCTTTCGATTCATCTCCCTTCTTCTCGCCAGGGAATCATACCAACAGAGCCAGCAAACACCACCCGCACCACCACCTCTCTCTCTCTCTCTCTCTCTCTGTCACACACACTCGCTTTTTAATTGGATGATAGATTGGGACGTTCGCTGGTGTGTTCTTTGATTTTAGTTCCAGCTTCCAATTCCTCGCGTTAAAGCCCCAATTAACATGTACCTGTAGCATACTGACATGGTATCAACATTCTATACTGTGTTTCCCAATTGAACTATCAAAAGAATCATGTGGTTCCTTTATTGATTCCTGTTGTTCAATTGACCTACACATGCTGGTTCACACTGGACCACGACTGGTACACATACATCTTGTGGTACCGAGATGTACTGTTTTGTTGTTCCTGGTACCTATAATTTTTTATAATTTTTTAATACGGGGCTACTAGGTCCGTTTCATTGAAGAAACATAGTTAAATTACAAGTTCTATGTTTCTCTCAAGCCAATGTATGTTGCTTGAGTGAGATCTCCTAGTAACCTTGTTACCTAAGGTAAGAAAATTAAAGATCCACCAACTATTGCATCCAAAACATAGAAACAAGTTCAACATAGTATGTCAAAAGCAATTAGACTACTGAATCCTATTCTCCTGGTACCAATATTCTATGGATATGTCTATTATGCCCATTCTTACCAGTTGTTGTTGTCCACTATCAGGCTATCAGCAATTGAGGTTGAGTATCTCTGGCACCGAGTATTGCAGCTTACTTTGGTACGGGTCGGTAGTGATTCCTGCCAACTCTAATACAGTCATATTTAATATAAACATTTATTTAGTTTTTCCTACTTTTTGTGTTTTTGTTTAACTGGTTGTTAGGTATGAAGCAACCTCTGGAGATGGAACTCGCAAGTTCCTCTGATGAAATGAAGAAACTGGAAAAGAAAGCTGTAAGCTGAATATATGCATCAGTGCTCTTCTTTTTATAATTTTGCAGATATATCACTTTGGAAAGATGAAAATAATTTGTCTGTGATCCCAAAGATGTAATCTCCGTCTAATTCTTATATGTGATCTTTTTATGTATAAGAATATGATGCCATATTTTTCTTTGTTTTCTTTATTTTTATCAATTTATCTTTTTTGTTTTTAGGTTTCAACTGAAAGTGCACCCAAAATTGCAAAAATCCAGCTTGTAAGCAGTCATCCAGAAGTGTATGAACCATGCAACGATTCATTTCTCCTAGTTGATGCACTCTTGGCCGACCGGTTAAATCTCATTAACCAAAACCCTAAATTTTGTCTAGAGATTGGCTGTGGCTCGGGGTATGTGATAACATCTCTAGCCTTAATTCTCAGCCAATATAACCCCTAGAGTCAATTCTTTGCAACTGACATAAACCTACATGCAGCTCAAACCACACTCCAGACCTCAGCCAACCATGGTATACATTGTGAAGTTGTGGTGACTGATATTGCCTCATGCCTCCAAAAACGTCTTTGGAAAAGCATTGATGTGCTGCTGGTCAATCCGCCTTACGTACCAACACCTGAAGATGAAGTTGGTGCAGTTGGTATTGTCTCTTCTTGGGCTGGTGGGTTTAATGGCCGAAAGGTCATAGATAGAATCTTAGATGTTGTAGACGAGTTACTATCGACTAATGGGCTAATTTACATGGTCGCGCTGAGTGAAAATGACCCATCTGAGATTTGCCAGGTCATGAGAGAGAAAGGATTTGGGTCCAGAATTGCTTTGCAAAGATCAACTGAGGAAGAAAGGTTATGTGTGATCAAGTTTTGGAGAGAAAGAGACTAATGAGGTGGACGGGGAGATAACTGATAATGGGTCGAATTTGAACGGTTGGTTAGGTAGTCCCTTTTGTTAATTCGTTGTGGAAGAAGGGTAATTAAGCTAGTAATAGTTAGCATTTTTATTGGTTTTACATAGAGCTGAAGGTCTAGGTTCCATTTATAAAATTCATGAAACATTGCAATTTACTTTTGTATCCGTCCAAAATGGTGAACTAAACAAATATTTTTGCAGGGCCTTAAAAACATGTTTCTAATTATTTTCATTTCTTTAAACCCAACTCGGTCGAGTGAGCCACATGCATGTTAGCCACAGACTTACACAGGCAGTCGGGCAGAAACTACCTGTGCTAGATACACTACTGAGGATCACCACTATGTGTGAAGTGAAGTCTCTGTACAGGTAAGGCATAGTGTAGAAAAATTTAATATCCTAGCATAAAAAAAGAAAGTAATGTTGCACGAGGTGGTGGCATGGGGCTGAAATGGCTGATGTCGGAACAGCTAGAACCCACTGAGTACAAGCCTTAGCCACTCAATTTCTAAACCGTACCAAACAATCGGTAGCTGCAAAAAAAATTCATGTGGTGTGTTTGATACCCTTCAGTTCAGGACCCCCAATGTGAGCCTTATTGTGCACCACTTATCATTCCTGACCTGCTCTCTACAGCGTGTGCTTCACTTCTGCTGCGACTAGCTGCAAATAGGATTGAGGAACACATGCTCTGAGACAATAGTTTGAACTTGAACATGACATCGTTACAGGAAATTTGATGCGACCAAATTTCCGTAGGTATTTTACCTGTGATAATACTCTGTGATCATGGAATCAGCTAGTTGTAGTTGCAACAACCTTGTACTTCAATAGGTATTATTAAAGAGGGAAATTTTACAAACTACCCCACCTCTAAAAAAGATCAAACAATATACTCTCCAACTAAATTTCTAGACAAAATGTCCTTGTGGGACCCATTCACATCAAAATTTCCCTTCACCTCGGTTTACTTCTATCATCAAATGCTTCTTTCATCCAAATTTTTTATTAATAGAAACTATATTAATTAATATCGATATTAGAGAACGGTTTTGCATTTTATCCAAAAATAGAGAAAACAGGATGGATAATTACGGCCACTGGCTGGTATTGTTTATCACAGCCAGGTTTAGACCTTAATTACCCTCCTAACTGAACTTGTAATTGAACTAGAGAAAAAAAACCCTGTTCGTTATGGGTTGAAACGGACAAAGCTATCCGTGATGGTTAGCTACGGCTAGGAGAAAACAGCGAAAAAAAATATAAAACTCTATCCATGATGCTTAGTACCGACCAAAGAAAAGAAAAAAATCGGGTCGTGATGGGCCATCACTGACAAGGGTCCCCCCGTTAAAAAAAATCAATCCCTTCCCAGACCCTTCACTCTCTCGCTCTCTCGCTATTTCCCTTTCCCTCTATCTCTGTCTCTGCCGACAACGCCCAAAGAGAGGAAAAAAAAATCCGTGGTCCTAGCCAAGAAGGGAAGTGAAGCACGTGCACAGGACGTTATAAAAAGTAACGATCAGGTCTCCTTTGCTTTATTTCGCCTCGAGTGAGTTTTCTTTTCTTTTACTAAAATTAGTAATTTCTCCATAATTGATTATTTTGATTTGTTGTGAAGACCATTATTAGGTTTAATTCGGTGAAATTACAACTAATTAGTAATTTTTGAAAATTATTGTTAGATTTAATTAGATTTAGATTTAATTCAGTGAAATTACAACCAGTTAGTAATTTTTGAAAATTATTGTTAGATTTAATTAGGTTTAGGTTTAATTCGGTGAAATTGCAACCAATTAGTAATTTTTGAAAAGTATTGTTAGATTTAATTAGGTTTAATAATTTATTAATTTGATTGTATAAATTAGTACCAATAGATTTAATTTTGTAATTAAGTATCAATTTTGTATTTAAGTTTAATTTAATAAATTAGCGCACAGTAATTAGTTTAGTTTTTTAATTAGTATTTGATTAGATTTAATTTTACAAATTAGTTTTAATTTTGTCAAATTGTATCAAATTTACATAAACTTTATGTTTTAATTTTATTCAATTAGTTTTAGGTTTACATTTTAGGTTTGATTAAAATTTAACAAATATTATGTATGAAATTCATCATATTATGTATCTAAAAAATGTACAGTTGAATTCAAATTATTTAAAATATTATTCATGCAGGATGGCAGAAAATTATGGATGCCACATGCACAATATAAAATATCGTTATTCTCTGATCCTGTAAGTTACTTAATGAATCATATAAAATTCAAATTTCTCATAATTTTTGCTATAATATACAAATGTTTGAATTATGATATTGATTTTAACCAAATTGTATACCAATGACAAACTTATCACGAATTGGATATTCGACACCTCCGGGCTGTGATTCCATACCACGAGCGCTGCGAACCATACTTGCTGAGGCTTGGTTTGTTTTAGGTTGCTAGAATGAAAGAAATAAATATTGACAAATGGCTCCCCGCTGGCCTCATTGAATGGTGGAGACTAGAGACGCATACGTTCCATCTTCCAGTGGAAGAGATGACAGTCACGTTGCAAGATGTTTCATGTTTATGGGGATTGCCAATAAAGAAGGCTCTGGTGACTGATTTTACAGACGTAAAAGCATCTGAATTAGTAGAGAGGCTTCTTGGAGTTGGGCTTGCAGCTCCGCTGCTTAATAAAAAGAAGAAGAGAACTAGGCCAAACGAAGAAGTTGTTCGCACGACTTCTGGATAAACTTTCCAGCATTATATTAATGAAAAATGACCAGAATTGTAGATTATTCTTTATAAATTGGGGTATGTATCTATTTATCCACATTTATTCACATCAGATATATAAAGCGGTTCTATCACCTGTAGGAAAACTATTGGCATCCGTATATCCCATTGACCAAATTTAAGTGCTCAGTGGCTTCATTTGAAGGAACAAAAGTTCAGGGCCAGAGGCACAAGTTCATAAACTTTTTTATACTTCCCGTAATTTCTTAAAATATAAACTGATATTGATTTAACACATGTTCTTTTAGGGTGGTACGACATTATACTTCTTGCTACATATGCGTGCAAGTGGAATTTTAAAGAAGGCGATGTTGCAGTTTTAAACAAATTTATTTTTAGTAATTTAAAAAGAAAAGTGGATGAAAATTATTGTTATTTTCTTTCATAAGCAATGTATCCATGTATTTTTTTTTATAATTTTTAAATTTATATTTTTAAAAATTTTATGAACAATCAATAGTTTAAATTTTTCTAAATTTAGTTTTTGTAAATATTTATAAAAAAAATGTACAGTCCTCTAATAATAAAACTGCTATGAAATGAAAGATTTTGTTTCTAATCTTCCTTTGTCAGAAATCATATTACTCAATTCATCCATTAAAGCTTCTTTTTTTTTTTTTCCTCCATTACAATTTTTTCTTATTATATCATTTCTGAAAAAAAATGCTTGGTATTAAACAGAAAAAGAACACAAGTACATGTACTTTTTTTGGTTCTCCAATTGATCAATATATGGCTTATAAATATTTACGAAGGGTAATTGCGAACAAAAAAAAATTTAGTTCATTTTTATTAAGGATCAGAATTAAAACTTCATAACTAAGATAATAAAAAAATAATATGTTCATATATAATTCACATTGATTGAAGCTATAATTTACAATACGGAAACCTGAGAAAGTGATGGGGAGCTTTGCAACATGAAAAAGATAAAGGTTTTCCCGTGCCACCATCAACAAATCTAGTTTCAGTCTATGATAATAATGACACAGAAAAATTCGAAATTAAACTATTGATGGTGGAACGGAGGGAACCAATATCTAATTTATATTTCACGATGCAAAACTCCATAACACTTTCTACAATAAATTAATTACTTTCTCATAATTGAAAAATTACCTAAGAGAGAGGATTTTTTTTTTCAGAGGAGATAACGTAATATTTTGGAATTAAGAGTGGATTATGAAGTTGTTGTGTATATCTGAATGTTATAGTTAAAGTATGTCTGAACGTTATGAAAAATTACGGACAAAATCTTAACTATTTTGCCGATAGACCGTTACTATCTATCACGGCTAGCTTTTTTACGGTGGGAACCCCTATCTGTTGTTTTCTCCTAGCCATTTCAACCCATAACGGACAGGGATTTTTTTTCAGTTTTTTCTCCAGTTCAGTTATTAGAAGCTCAAGCTCAGTTGAAAATGTTAATTAAGGTGTAAACCTGACCGTGATAAATCATTACGACCAATAGCCGTGATTATTCATCACGTTTTCTCTATTTTTGTAAAAAAATCCAAAAGTTTCCTCTAATCTCGATATTTAATTAATATATTTCATATTAATAAAAATTTCGGCTTCTTTCATTTACTTTCATTTAATTGTACGAATGGTATTGGGAGTTATCGGAATTTTTATGTAGAAGGTCGCAGGTCTGATTTAACTCAGATAGGGGATTATTTATGGATATTAAATTTGTTGAGTGGTTTGACCCACAACTTAACACAAAAAAATTGAGGTCTTAAATTATGTTTGTCCGTATATACTTTTACATCTGTATTTTGTTCGTCGCTAAGAAAAGAGAAATCTTATCCGCAAGTAACATTGTTTGTGAGTTGAGATCGTAGAGATATTTAGATTATATTACACTTAATTTAGTATTAAAAAAATATAAATATTTCCGATATAATTGAGGAACGAAGGTAATTAACATAAGGAGAATTAAATCTGATGTTTAGGAATTATATATAGTTCTACCCCAATAAAGGATGGGTATCCATACACAAATTAAAGGGGTTTTTTTTTTGTTTTTTTTTGGGTTAAAAGCTGGTAGGCAATTTTGTTGAATTAAAAGAGTTACATATTAGATCACAAAGTGTCTAAAAAAACATACAGCTATACATAAACTAAAAATGCACAAAGAGTATGTGTATTATATTGAAATCAAATTGGCTATCTTTGCTTGATGGAAATTATAGGAGTCTAGTGATTGTTTTCTCAGTGTGCATAGTTGTTATAGTTTTTCTGACATACTACATTGAAGAAGACACTGAATCAAATCGAAAACCGAACCAGAATAGTCACCACTTCG
Organism: Carex pumila; assembly: GCA_033356055.1. NCBI lineage: Eukaryota > Viridiplantae > Streptophyta > Magnoliopsida > Poales > Cyperaceae > Carex > Carex pumila. The sequence goes on along the minus strand of JARJHM010000006.1, from coordinate 355,341 downwards.
AAATTTTAAGAGAGACACTGAATCAAATCATACTGAAACTGAATCAACTGAACCATAACAATCACTACTCAGAAGTCTCAATAAAGAGCCACCAATGTGAAAGCCAAAAAAAAAAAGAAAAAAAGAAAGAGAAAAAAGCACATAGTAAACACTTAGCTAACACAAATAACAACATATAAAGTATATGTAAATGCAATTTAGTCCATCCACTCTTTCATTACCAAAAAAAGGAAAAGAAGAGCGTGGAGTGAAGTCAAATTAAAGGTTGATAACGACGTTCATAATAGCATTGTCTCGCAAATTGACTGAAGACCTAATGTGAAGTCATTATCTGATGTAGTTGGGGAACAGTCTAATACAACTAACTGAAATATATAGTTCTAATAAGTTGAAATATTTGTTTTGTTTTGTACGGTTTTTACGAATACTGAACATTTTTTTTTTCTGCACAATTTCATAACAATTCCAATACATACTCATGGATGTGGGTTTCCGTAACATGTAAATTATCATCTCGCATGCATAATTATGTGACAATCAGATATGGAATTCATGTGTTATAATATAAACTACTAAGCCATTTTCTGAACCAAAAGTCAATTCTACAATGAATTAAAGGATTTATATTATATATTATATAAAGCCCTGAATCTAGTAATTAAAGACTATATATGCATACAAGTGCAAACTATTTTGACAAATTAAGAAGTAATTTACAAACCAGATCTACAAACGGGGCAATTAGCGTTTCTCAGCAACCAATAATCAATACATGGTTTGTGAAAACAATGCCCACAATTCGGCAAAACCTTGCATTTGTCGCCATCCTTGAAGTTTTCCAAGCACACAACACAATCTTTGGCCATTCCACCACCTTCCTCTTTTTGAAAATGATAACTTGGTATTTTGTGCAGCTCGTCTGTGGACAAACCATGGCTACTGTAATGGTTGCACCTACTCAATCTTGAAACAAATCTGGATCTTTCATTGAACACTCTGACAACAACAATGGCTTGGAGAGAAATTAAGAAGATAAATAAAAGGAGAAATGTTGAAATGGATATGACAAATGATCCCAAGAGTATATGCTTCGTTATTGCTAAAATAGTTGTGTTCATGTCTGCCATGTCTGTGTGTTGGGAGAGGGAGAGAGAAAAATGATTCATGCGTGGGAGAGAAGCATACACAGGAAACACAAGCAAGATAATATATATTAATTATTTAATATATCTTTTAAAAGTTTAGTGGCACATCACTTCAAAGCAAGGGCGGACCCACTGTAGCACAGGGGAGTCAGCTGCCTCCTGCTGAATTTTCAAAAATGGTGTTAAAAATTTACTTTTCAGACCTCTGTTCCTCCTTGAAATTCAAATTGTCCCCCTGTAATCTATTCTGAAATTCTAATAGACGGAACAGAGCCCATATAAACTCTGAGCGAAATAAATTAGCCGAGCCCAAATAGCCACTGATCCCAAATAGCAAGAATTACTTGAACCAAAATATTGATTTCAAATTCCTTATAAATGTTGAATTGTTGATTTTTTTCAAGTAGTTTAGGATTTTTATTATATTGATTGGTATTTTTTTTTTGTTATGTTGAATTGTACCCGATAAGCTATTGGGTTTGAACCCGATAAGCTTTGTATCCGATTATTGTCCCACCTTGACAAAAATCCTGCATCCGCCCCTGCTTCAAAGCATGCACATAATATTAATAATTAATTAGAACATGGGCAATCAAAACTGTAAGGGTGTGATCAATCATTTCAAATTAAGAAAACAAAATCAAATTTGTATGGGTGTGATCAGTCATTTGCAAGGATGGTGCATGAATAGGATTACTGTCTACCAGACTGGAGACAATTAATCTTAGGATAAAAAAGTAATTTTTGTACTTAGTTATTCACATCTTATCTGAAAATTTCAAATATTTTGAGATTAAAAGACTGTTTTAATTTCTGACTACTATATCTTGGAGGTTTTTTGTTTTCAAAGTTTAAAATGTCAATACCAGTTCAACATTTTTTTTATATTAAAATATATTTAAAGACAAAAATTTATATTATTTTAAAATCTTTTACTGTTTTCTTAGAGATATATATAAAATTATTGGTTTTTAAAAGCTTAGAATCTTCTAAAAAATAATAATTTTTTCCTATCTAAAATGAAAGTAAAAAATTTCAAAAAAAAAATGAAGTATGATCAATCTCCAAATATATTTTAATATAAAGATCATATTGAACGGTTCAAATTGACCGTTTTAACTTTAAAAACTAAAATATGAACAGAATGCTTTAATTCCCAAAGCTGCAAAGCGCCATAATAGAGGTTTGCTCACGGGTAGGGGCAGGGCGGGCCGGGTATCACGGGTATTTTTTTTCAAAAATCATGTCATGTCCGTCTAATACTCGTGCCCGTTATACCCACAGGGGCAGGGCGGTCCGAGTAGGGGGGCCAGGCAGTCCAGTCCGGGTTTTTTTCTGTTTTTTTTCCTTTCTTTTTTTTTACAGTGTCGTTGACTCGTTATCGTACGAATATTATTACGTATTTATAATTCAACTTTTAAAATATGAATAGTTCAATATCAAATAGTGTATATAAATAAATAAAATTTGTAACTTATATATAAAAATTATTCATGCAAAAATTTGTATATTTATTCGACTAAGTACAAATGTATTTATTTATTTTTTTACACGAGTCATTTTATTTTATTTTCAAATTCTCATTCTGATTATATAGTTTCTAAGCATATTTTATATATTTAAAATATTCGAATAATTAGAAATTAATTAAAATAAATTAAACTGAAATAAAATTATCCGGATCATGTGATAGCACTGTCATAAAGCGAACTTTATAACAATTAGATTCTCATGGATATATAATCAAAATAACGGATATATATTTAATGAAAATGTACGTGTTACCGGCCAAATGATCGGATAATAAATTGCTAACAGCTGTTAACAACTTTAATTCACAGTCTTCGCCTGTAGAGTAATATTTACTGAAAATAATAACAAATTATTGAGTTTTATATAATATTTAAAATATAACAATAAAGATAAACTCGATAATATTTTAATTGACGCTATACCTAAATTAGTAATATTTGACATAGAGTGGGGTTAAAATGCACCATTGATTATATGCTCTAATTATACCCCACATCTTTATTTTTTTTTTAAAGTTCAAATAGTCAATCTGTACTGCTCAACATAATATCCATAATACAATGTGCTTACAAATCAAATTTTACATTTTTTAGAAAAAATTTACTATTTTTTTGGATATGTACAAAATCACTGCTTTTGGATCATTCAAAAACAATGATTTTGTAAATATGTAAATAGTAAAAACAATAAAAAAATAAAAAATTTGGTCTCTAAACACATTTAATATGGAGATCATGTTGAGCAGTACATATCAGCTATTTGAACTTTGAGAACATAAATAAAGATGTGAGATATGATTGGAGCACAAAACCAATGCTGGATTTTAACCCTACTCTCTGAGATATTATATTTTACATATTAAATAAAACTCAATAATTGAGTTTTACGTATTAAATATATGTAAATTAGTGATATTTGACAAATTATTGAGTTTTACTAAAACTAATATTTGAGTTTATTTTTGTTATCTTTTTTCTTCTACTCTTAAACTCAACATTTTCATTACTTAATATAAAAATTGTCAAATATCACTTAATATTTAATCAAATAAATTCAAAACAAAATATAAGCAAAACAATTAATTTTCATCATTGAAGAGAGCAAAGACAAAGATTCAAGCATAAGAGTGATTTTTTCATTTGAGAATTAGAATATTAAACTATTTTCATATTAGGACAGTTGATTTTGTCTAAAAGAACTATTTTATAGATCAAAAGTTGATCAATTTCTAATTTATTTTTTAATTTTAGGATATTTTTTATTTATTGATTTTGACTCATAAAAATAATTTGATAAATCGAAACTGGATCAATTTATTATTTTTATTTTTATGTTTAAGAAACTTTTTATATTTCATGTTACTGACATAATACTATACATTTTACGCATGTCCCTTCTTGATTTTGACTAAAAAATGATTTTATAGATCGAAACTTGATCAATGTAAAATTTATATTTCTGTCTGATTTTAGGATATTTTTTAGTTATTGATTTGACTCAAAAAAATAATTTTTTAAATCGAAACTTGATCCATTTATATATTATTTATTTATTTTTGATTTAAAGATGCTTTTTAGTTCTCATGTTATTGACATAATATTCTCATTCTTAAAATGAAAAGTTTACTTTTACGCCCGAGTCCCTCTCGTTGCTCGCTCTTATGATGAAATTGTTTTGCTTCTTGTTTGCTTTGAATTTATTCTATTGATAATTAAATGATATTTGACAAGTTTTGATATTAAAGAAATCAAAATGTTGAGTATAAGGTAGAAGAAAAAATTGTTGAAATTAAAAAAAAAAAAAAAAACGAGTATGGGTACAGGTACGGGTACGGATACACGGGCACACGGATTCACGGACACGAGGGTATACGGATACGGATAAACCGGTTCAGATATGATCGGATTTTTTCCTGAAAAACCGTGCTCTGACCGTTTTATATCCCTACTCTGTTTACCCGTCTATAGTCGAGACTGAGACACAGGTACCCCAAGCAGTGGGCACAGGTGATCCCCCCACTGAGTCACAATCCACATAAAAGGTTGATCTTTGAAACGAGCAAAAGACAAGATAAGCCCACGAACCGAAGATATTAATCTATTTGATAGTGTCAGTGCACTACGCCATAGACATAAAGGAAAAAAAAAAAAAAAAGCAGATGATAGTCACACTCGACCTCAATTCTTGCTCTTTTTGCTTCCTGATCAATCTTACACCTTACACTGCAACTTTACGGATAAGTCCCTAACTATTACCAAATTACAATAATCACAACAGGCCACCATATTTCAACAAACTTTGCTCATTTTGACCAAAAGTGAGAGCACAAAATACATTGACAAAACCAAGTATTTTGCAGCACCTGTTCAAGTGCCCCGGCAAAGAATATAATTTGAATATGCTTTATTTATAGAAGAAAACATCAACCGCACTAAATATGGTTTCTTAGAACCAAACTTGGACTATGTTATGTTGGGATATTTTTTTAGAAATAATCCGGATAGTTAAATAAATTATTAAATAAAATAAAATAATTTTACATTTCATAATAATATATAAGATAAAATATATGAGATAAAATACTAAAATAAAATGTTTTAATATGACAAGCTTAGAAGAGCATAAATAAATTTATGAAGTTATGTAAATATTATTTAGTATAATCTTTAAATGCATTATAAGAATAATAAAAATATTGTATAATATAATAATATGAATAATATTATTTATTCATAAATTAATTTATTAAACCAATAGTAAGATGAGGTTATAGAGAGCGTAAGATGGCTAAATAAGGCTAGTGGCATTTGTGTAATTGATTAGAACTTAACACAGAGTTGCCCTAGCCCTTGCCTATTTAAAAGGGATAATTAAGTTAAATGAGTGCTAATTTTCTGCTCACATTCTAGTCAAAATTCTGCTCCTTTGCAGCCCCCTTTCCTCTTCACTTTGGCCAAAAAATTGAGGGACTTCTCCTTGGCCGAATTTTGTGAGGGTTGATCCTAGGCCGAAATTTTTCTCATCTCTTCTTGCTAGGTGGTTGGGTATAAGCCTTGAACTCCACATTCATCTATCTAAGAGGTGTGGTAGTTCGCTATTTAGGTTTAAGGTGAACCAAGAGGTGCTTCCAAAAGAATGGCGGTTCCAGGAAATCTAGAAGGGAAATCGACTTCTCTAATAAGAGATTTGATAATCCCTTTAGATATAAACTCTTATCTCCTCTTGTGTGAGAAATGAATGAATTTGTTTGTTTTTATTTGATGCACATGAGGTGCTTGATGAATTGTCTAGTATATTCTTACTTGCGATTGTCATATAAATGGGATCATTTGTGTATTGAGTCAAATATAGATAGCAAAATTTTAATTTTCACCATCTTGGAATACACATGATATTCCAACAGTGGTATCAAAGCTAAGGCTTAATTTTTATAACAATTAAACTATTTAATTAGTAATAAGTTAAGTGTACAAATATTTAGTTGACTATCTCTCAAGTTTCTAGTTCATAAATCTGTAAAATTTAGGTCCTTAAGATATTAAGTTCATTTTGGTAATTTTGAATCACCATTTTTGTGAAACTAAAAATTCCTACATTAGTTTATGATATGTGGATGAAGATTATAAAATAAAATGTAGAGTTTAGATTGTTTTATTAAGGTAAACAAAATGACAAAACGGGTACAATGCTGGATTTTTCTGTCTCCAGTTTTCTGCTTTTGTTAAGATTCAAAATAGCATATTTGGAATTTGGATGAATGGATTTTTATATGGTACCTATCATTAGAAAGATAATGAAGTCTAGTTTCTGAAAAACTATATTATGCAATACAAAAATATTACGGATTTTGTGTGAAATTAAAAATTACAGAGACAACAAAAATCTGTTTTCAGAATTGGAACACGAAATTGAAATGTAATTTTCTCACAAACTAATAAATTTGTTTTTGTGTTCTTTATATTTCTAGAAAGGTGCTTAAGTCTAGTTTTCATAAATGTATGGCTTGAATTTTGGTTCGAAATACACAATCTTGGGCATAGAAAATATTAACTGGTGCGCAGCAGATCAAAACTGGAAATTTTATAATTTTTAGCCTCACCATCTTGAAATATTAATTTTTCACAAGGGCAATTTTGCAAAATCTGTAATATTAAATCTCATTCAAATTTAGGGCAGATTAAGGACGAATTAATTATGAATTAATGACATTCAATGTTTTAATTAGTCATAATTGCAATTAAGAATGAATTAATGACATTAATGATAATTAATTGACAATTAATGACATTTAAGTGATAATGAATGACATTTAATAAATAAATATTTATTCAATGATTTCTTTGTTAAATGATTTCAATTGAATAACATATATTTATTAAATGTCATTCATTATCACTTAAATGTCATTAATTGTCATTTATTGTCAATTAATTATCATTAATGTCATTAATTCATTCTTAATTGTAATTATGGCTAATTAAAATTTTGAATGTCATTAATTCATAATTAATTCATCCTTAATCTGTCTAAAATTTGAATGAGATCTAATATTACAAATTTTACAAAACAGCCCTTGTGAAAAAATAATATTTTAAGATGATGAGACCAAAAATTATAAAATTTTCAATTTCGGTTTTCTGCGCACCAGTTAATGTTTTCTATGTTCAAGATTGTGTGTTTCGAAAGAAAATCCAAGTCATACATTTCTGAAAACTACACTTAAGCACCTTTCTGGAAATATAAATAACACAAAAAAATGTTGATTAGTTTGTGAGAAAATTACATTTCAATATTGGGTTCCAATTCTGAAAACATAATATAGTTGTCTCTGTAATTTTTAATTTCACACAAAATTCGTAATATTTTTGTATGCATAATATAGTTTTTTAGAAATTAGATTTCATTATCTTTTTAATGATAGGTGGCATACAAAAATCCATTCAGCCAAATTTCAGATATGTTATTTTGAATCTTAACAAAAACAGAACTGGGGACAGAAAAATCTAGCGTTGTACCTGTTTTGTCATTTTTTTTTACCTTAATAAAACAATCTAAACTCTCTATTTTATTTTAGAATCTTCATCCACACATCATGAACTAATGTAGGAATTTTTAGATTCACAAAAATGGTGATTCAAAATTACCAAAACGACTTAATTCCTTAAGGACCTAAATTTTACATATTTATGAACTAGAAACTTGTGATATAGTTAACTAAATATTTGTGCACTTAACTTAGCACTAATTAAATAGTTTAATTGTCATAAAAATCAAGTCTTAACTCTGATACCACTGTTGGAATTTCATGTGTATGCCAAGAAGGTGAAAATTAAAAATTTTCTATCTCTATTTGACTCAATACACAAAAGATTTTATTTATATGACAATCGCAAGCAAGAATAAACTAGACAATTTATCAAGCACCTCATGTGCATCAAATAAAAACAAATAAATTCATTCATTTCTCACACAAAGAAGATATAAGAGTTTATACCTAAAGAGATTGTCAAATTTCTTGTTAGAGAGAAGTCGATTTCCCTTCTAGATCTCTTGAAACTGTCATTCTTTTGGAAGCACCTTTTGGTTCATCTTAAACCTAAACAATAAACTACCACACTGTTTAGATAGATGTATGTGGAGTTCAAGAATTAGATCCAACCACCTAGCAAGAAGAGATGAGGAAAATTTCAGTCTAAAATCAACCCTCACAAAATTCGGCCAAGGAGAAATCACTCAATTTTTCGCCCAAAGAGAAAAGGAAAGGGGGCTACAAATAATTTTCCTTAATTACCCCCCCCCCCCCCCCCCCCCTTTAAATAGGCAAGGGATAGGGCAACTATTTGTGTTATGTTCTAATCAATTACACAAATGTCACTAGCCTTGTTTAGCCATCTCATGCTATCTATAATCTCATCTTACTATTGGTTTAATAAATTTATTTATAAACAAATAATATTATTCATATTATTTTATTATACAATATTTCTATTATTCTTATAATACATTCAAATATTATACTAAATAATATTTGCATAACTTCATAAATTTATTTATGATCTAAGCATGTCATATTATGATATTTTATTTTAACATTTTATCTCATGCATTTTATCTTATACATCATTATGAAATGTAAAATACTCGTTGTTTCTCTCAGTTGGTGTGACCATCTAGAGGATCTATATCACCTTGGCAATAATATAAAACTTTATATTATTTACTATAAGATGTTCTATTATTACATTATAATTTTTCAAATGACATAGTAATTATTTACTTGATCCACTAATTTTGTGTTCATCCTTGTCTCATGATATTATGAATAATATGCAAAATAGGATCATGTCATTTTTGCATTATATTTGTTTTATTGGTCTTTCAAATTTTACTTTATCAAGGGGCCCAATAATACCATAACTCAAAAAAAAATGAGAGACAATGATAATATTAACATATAGATTTTTCCATCACAAGTTGTACACAACGAACTACTATTCCATTTCTATCATAAAATAGTATTTAAATAGCAATCACATTATATACTTCTCATGTGAAAAATATACATATCTCGTATCTAAGATTTTAAAAACTAAATTCTAAACCCTATACATGTAATTCCAACAGTGGTATTAGAGCTTAGGCTTAATTTTGTGACAATTAGACTATTTAATTTGTGCTTAATATTAAGTGTAAATGTGTTACTTAATACATGTAAAGTGCTTACGTGTTAAAAAAAAATAAGTGTAGTGTAATGTTATAATAATAGATCTAAGTTAAATTAAGTTTATTTGATAAGTTCAATGAGTTAAATAAATTATTTTTAATAAATTATGATATATATACATAAATTTAATAAAAAGTTAAATTATCCGCATAATTCTGATTAATCGGCCGCATGTCGATTAATTGCTTGACAATACCCTATCCATCTAACAATCGCATACCATTATTTACACGGTAAAACAGACGATTAATCAGCCTAAACAGTGTCGTGAAGAGTGTTAATTTCAAATAAATTCTTATTGCTTATTAATATAACTAGAACCGATTTTCAAACTTGTTTCGGGATAAAAATATATATTACGGAGAGAAATTTGTTTAAATTGAGACAATTACTATCAAGTATAATAGAATGTTTATAAATACATATAAATTTTAATAGATCAACATAAAATAAAATAAGTAATTTCATATATTAAATTAGATATCCCTCACACATTGAGAAATATTTATTCTAAAATGTTAAATAATATTCAACCATATATTTAACAAAAAAATTTTATCCCTCACACGTGCACAGTATTTCAGCCATTCAAAAAATTTTATTCTTGTTCTCTTTAGACAGCCGAACAGGCCCATAATGTGAGACTCATTGGAAATGAACCTCTATTGCTTTGTTTTCTTTTAATTCAGTATTTAAAAATATTTTTATTTTCAAAAATACATCCTATAAAAAACAAAAGAACCTCTATTACAAATTTGTAATAGATATAGAAAAAGATGAATAATTCCAAACATTATAACAAAATTTATAACCAGTAAAAAAAATTCAAATTTTGGTATATCGGTATAGCCTACTGTTTACGAGTAAAAAAAAAAAAATTTGAATACAGACACATATGAAGACGCATGAATGTATAGTAAATGAATAAACACGCCTCTTTTATTCTACATACATCAAATAAATTATCCAATTAAAAAGTAAAAAAAATCAATCTCTCCTAACAATAAGTAGAGATAGATGAAAAGAAAAACAATAATCAATACTGCGATATAAGTGTCATTTTAAAATGCCAAAAGTGCAGCCAACCCAAATACAAGCCCGACGCCAGCTGTGACACTCGAGGCAGCCGAGTCTGGGGTGGAGCCGCCAGGTGGAGATGTGGTGGGAGATGTCGAACCAGGTGTGGAAGGGACAGAGGACGGTGGTGTGGGACCACCAGAAGTTGGTGCCGGTGAAGAAGAGGATCCAGAGACAGTGTTGATTTGTACTTTCATGCCTCCTGAACAGTGACCGGTAATTCCGCAAATGAAGTATCTGGTCCCTACTGCAGAGAGAGTAACGACGGTGTTGCCATCATTATGCGTGGCGATCGGGTTGGAGCTAGTGCACGAGTCGAAGTTTGCTTGTGTCACCTCGAGCACGTCGTGTTGAGACGAGCTGTAGCTGAAGGCTGCACAAAAAGTAATGTAGCGGTTAGTTCATGAAGCTATGTTAATTTAGACTAACTATTACATTACATTTTTAGGGGAATATATTAAAGAAAAAATATTCAAATTTAAAAATGGAACTTTGAAATTTCATTAATTCAGAATTGTTCAGAAAAAATAACTTACTGAGAACATCGCCGGGGTGGAATGTGTTAGATTCAGCCCACTGTGTGAAGTTGGTTTGTAGGTCCCATGAGCCACTTGGCGCACCGACGGTGTAGGTTGCAGCCATTGCTAGCTCGGCAATCGCCACCACTGCCACAAATGTCAGCAAAATTTTGGCCATTTTCGTCATTGTAAAGATTTACAATTAATAGGAAAGGAAGGAGCAAGCAGAGGAGTTGATTGTTTTAATTTGGTGTGAAAAGCTGAGCGCTAATAAATTAGACTAACTGGCTGTGTGATTTGGAGCAGAGTTTGATGTTGTATTTATACTGCATTGCATTGCATAAGTGCATGGTTTGACTGCTGGGAAAGGAGAATAGGTCATAATTAATAAATTGAAATGGAAATAGTAGTAACAAATGACTAGGTGTGGTGTGGGGAGTAGATGGATAGGATCATGTAAAATCCAACAAGGCGGCTGGGAAATTGTCAAATTGATCACCGGGCCATATAATGGCTTTGACATATTCTCGTTTTTAAATTGATGTAGCAAGGATTTTTTTTTTTTTTTTACTCGTACCCGGCATATAATTAAAATATTGTTTCCGACAGAGTTCAACGCATTTAATTAAAAATTTCGGACAATTGCAATTTAATTGCTCTTCTAATCAAGTGCCATGCTTTTTATATTTCTTTATCCATCTGGAGTGCGCAAACTTCCATTTATTAATGCAATCAAGTTAATAATAAATTAAAGAGCGGATTCAAGATTTTCGCATATACTAGAAATAGTAAAAAAAGTACTTGCAAGATAATATTGGAATCCAATTAGATAATAAAAGGGATCCTGTGTTAGGTGATTAAAATAAATGAGTTGATACTTGATACAGAACCTAAGAGTGTGTTTCAGAACGGAGAAGTGAAATTGCATTAAAGGGAAGGGAAGGGAGGTGAACGACGTCTTGTTTCTCCTTGGTACAATGAATTTACACTCTAATTTACGGGGAACAGATCTCAGTGTTTTTGTACGTGAAGTTCTTCTTAGTTCCCCTTACCACAGTGGAGTTCCCCTCATGTCTCTCTTTGATTTTTCATCTTTTGGAGCAGGAGAATGGCACCGGTGGTCTGGCGAAATTCTCCCTCCGCACAGTGACTTCTCCTTCCTCTCCCTCTGCGCACCTCCTTCTGGAGCACAGTCTAAGTGTATAATAGACGTTAGTGGTCAAGAAAGCATTATTCAAGAAGTTGCTGGAGAAAAATACGAGTATGTTGTTTAAAATTGCTTTTCAACATTCTTAATTATCAATTAAAATTTTAAAAATATATATAAATTTTAAATTTAAATTTAGTTCTAATTATAAATCAGTATTCAAAAAGAAGTAAATAAAATTCTAAGAGAACATAGTTGATCTGGACCTATAGATTTACATAAAAATTCAGAATCCAAAGAGGAGTTGCCCCCGACTCTTATGGGTCCTCTTGTCAATAGCCTTTGATCTATTGACAAAGGATAACATCATCAGTGTAGAAAATTGTGAGTTCGAAATTGAATTAAAGATCTTTTATAAATAGCTAAACCTTCATCTTTCTATCTCAACTAAAAGCAATTCAAACAATATAAATTTTAATTTCAAAATATTTATGTTTTGACTCAACTGAACTACAAAATTTAAATCTTACTTGTTGTATCCATACAGTTAATTCAAGTCACTTACTATGGTGTTAAATTGATATAAATACAATCGTTTGCATGTACAATTGTGTCATTATTTTCCTTCATCCAACAAAATAGTTAAAAATTCTAACAATCATAAAACTTAATTTTTTTACAAGATTGTGATAGGTAGTTCATATTTAACGGTTTGAATTACTGTTTGAGCATAAAAAATAAGATCCGGACTAAGGTGTAAGAAAAAGTAACTAAACTTACGATCAAACCAATTAATCGTTCTTTGGATTCTATCAACGAATATGATAAGATCGGGTGGAAGTATCTTCATATTTATATCCGTTACAAATTATTTTTATCCATATCTTACCTTTATCCGCTATAAATTATTTTATATATTATAATTTGTCGGATAACGAAATGGTAGCCGATAAATAACGGATAATATTAATATATAATTATTTTTATTATTTATTAAATAAAACATTAAAATATATACATTCATTCACACATGTGTAGTACTTTATTGAAAAAAATATATAATCATGCTAAGAGCAAATAAATCAATTAAAGTACTCTTTTCAGTACTTTTAATATATATAATTTTTTTGATAATTATCCGATTAGATAACAAGTACGATGTAGATTTTACCCGTTTAGATAATGAATTTCTTTTTATTCGTACCCAGCAAGTTCACGAAAAAAAAAAATATATTTTTCATACCCATCTTGTTAAATACATAATGGATCGTGGATCGGATAAACGAATAAAAAGGTGCTATTGACGCCTGTAGATTCTATATCATCAAAATTCTCTAAAAAAGCCTATCCGATGGTCAACAAATAATGATGCTCATAAATATCGCTATTAAATACTATTGAATGTTTTCTAAAAGTTTGGCTTAGTCCATTTGTTCAACCGAAATACGATTTTTTTTTCTTCAATAAATTGATTCTATATTATGCTACATTATTATAAAATTAAAGTATATTAAAAGCATAGAGCATAAAAAGGCACTAAGTAGACAATGCAAAATATGGAAATCCATCTATTTAAACGAATAAAATTTGAGGGTATGAACCAAAATAAATTGGTAAATGCGTATTCTAATTTGGAGTTATATCTTTATAAGATGCTTGTATTAATAATTTATATATAAATCCCAAACCATTATTGAAGAAAATTAAATCTATAAAGGATTGGATCACTAAAGATGAAACATTTTTTGTTAGTGAGGCGATTAATTAGGGACAAATTTTATCTAATTATAAAAAGGATGAGATATGAATGTCCATATCAAATTATATATGTATTCGAAAAATAATATTCAATATGTATTCGAAAAATTAAATATAGATATCCGACGATATTTAAATATCCGTCTGAATATAGTTTTACATTTACACTATATAATGTAATATGTATTATGTTTTTTATAATAATTTAATATGTATTATTTTTTTATAATAATTTAATATGTATTATAAAAAAGTATGTTATCTATCATTATAATTAAATATATATTACAAATTTTGTTATGTTTTGATAATAATTATATATATTTTTAATAAATATCTAATATGATATGTATTCATCAAATATTATTTGATCTGTCTTGGAAGAAATAAAAATGGATATGGATATGATTTTAGCACTATCTGCTCTGTATCCTATCCGATCCATTTTCACCCTTTGAGATTGGTTCTAAATGTTGATTTTCAGTAACTCAAAGTTAGAATTTGAATTTGGACCATCCATAAACTTTGACACAAATATTAAAGAAACTCCATAAATTTTAATTAGAACCAAATTTATTCGAATTTTCAAATTCAAATTTCCTGACCCGATCTGTGTGTGGACCTGCCCTTCATTGGATTCGGAATATGTGAATTCGACGACAGTGTAACCGTTTGACAGCTAAGCGTATGTCAGAGACGCTTATGCCATCTCGGATTAGTGGTAGAAAGTCGTAGATATAAAGTAAATGTAACTCAATCTTTCTATCGACGAGTTTAGATCCAGTAAAGTAACTCAATCTTTGGGTTTTGAATCGGAACCGTCCGATTCGAATCCGTGATAATCTAACTGAAGTGGAGCGCACACATCTCGAGAGATGAATTCAAATCGCGAAGCAATCTGGAGCGACAGATTCGAATCGAACGGTTTCAATACAAAACGCAAATATTGGGTTACTTTTGGGGATCCGGACCCGTCGATGGCTTCCGGCATTCGGAATTCGTATCCTCTGCATTAACTCAAAAAGGAATATTTTTATTTAATTTATTTGGACCATTCAATAAATTTTAAATTCGTGTAAATTAGATCCGCACTAATATTAAAGAGCCTCTAAGTTATAGGAGCGGACCGGATAGGATCCATTTACAATCAGACGGTCGACATGAATTAACTCAAAAGATGATTTTTTTAGTTAATGCAGACGATGCAAAGTCCCGGCATTCGGTGCCGATTTGTTTTCTTGTCCTCTTTTCTAAATTTTTTTATTAGAAAGAATAAATCAGTTGAAAGATCGGAGAGGGAGGGGAAGAGAGAGAGAGAGACTACATCCATCCGAAACAGGTAACTTTCAATTTCTTCCAAAAGTTCTAAACTTTGGTTCGATTTATCTTAAATGTTAGTAGATTATCGTGTGTGTAAACGCGGGGAAGTTTACCCTTTTTTTTTTTTGTTCTGCTTAATGGAATCCTAGTGTTCTTACCTGAAGCAAAATCTTTACCACTTCATAGCTAAGCACATTTGTCTTTTCTCATTTAGTTCCGAATATATTTTGCTGTGTTAAGTGCTCGAGTTAGTATATATTTGACCGAATTAGATTTGAGAAATCGACTGAAAATTTATTTTTAAGATCTTATTTTCCGTCCGATTAGTTTGAATTTCGAATCATTGATTTCTTTTGAGGTAGGAGGGGGTGGGGAGGCGAAGAATGGGGAGGCTAAGCTTAACAATGGTTCAATTTAAGTAAAATTAAGGTGGAATTAGACTGTCTTAAATGAAATTTCCAGCTTTGGTTAGAACTTAGAACAAGCCTCATTCCAACTCAAGGCCAAATAATCAAGTCTCTCCACTAGTTTTAATTTGCAATGCTTCTGTTTAAACTTCTAACCAAATAAACAGGGAAATAGTTTGGCATTGCTACCTTTTGTTGGAATTTGAACCCATTTTTTTACATTATTCCCAGTGAAGAATAAAGTTTCCATTAAAAGTGTCAGACAATGGACACGTTCTCAAGTTATGCTAATTGATTTAGATTTTAGCTACCCTTTCTGTGAATGGCCTTTAAAATTGTTGGAGCTTCAAAATTTGTTCCCTTAAATATATGTAAAAAACCTGTTCGTGGTCTCCTCTATTTAATCCAACTCTGTTAATAAATTTGCATCTATAAAATTATGCTGCTTGAATTATAGTTTAGTGCTTTAGTTCTTTATTTTTGTTATTAAGACCCTGAAGTTGTTCAAGAAAAAGATATTAAAAACCTGAATTGACAAATGGCTTAATAGCTTGAGTGTTGAGGCGCTATAATGGCCTCCATGAGTTCCTGGGTTCAAATCCCCTTGGACACAAATATGGCGTGTGAGCCTACTTCATTTTATTATAGAAAAACAAAAGGAATTGAGCTGTCAAAATGAAAATTTCATTAAACCCTAGTAATTGCTTTTCTCAGGTGAAAAAGCCATCTGTGGTGCATGTAATAGCAGAAAGTTTAGTTGAAATTGGTTGCAATCTAATTGATATTTGTTTGATTGGTTTATTTTTGTTGTGCGATGCTTGTATTCAGGGTTTTATATCGAAAACATGCATGGATTTGGAGAAACTTTTCCCTTGGTGCCAAGAAGCTCTGTTTCTCTCTCTGATGAGATGGGACCTGTTCCCCGGCTTGGTGGGCCCCGCACCATCAGTCCTTCTCATCAAAAGACCATCAAAACAAAACCACGCGGCCTTGATGAAGAAACAAATGTTTTAACTACTGCCAACAAAATCCTAATTTCTGAAATCCAGCTGGATGAGTCAGTCTGGGCCCACCTACCAGATGACCTACAGATTGAAATACTGGCGCGGGTTCCACCTTTCCTACTCTTCAGGCTTCGACCAGTTTGCAAGCGATGGAACTCAATTTTGAACGACTCAGGCTTTATTTCAACTCATTCCAGAGTTCCTGTCCATGGACCCTGCCTCCTTACCTTTTGGCGAAACCCTAGTTCACAACTCTCCATATTGAGCATGCCTTTGAAAACTTGGTTCAAGATACCTTTTGGGTTCTTACCTGACTGGGTCTTCTGGCTTGTTGGATCATCAGGTGGTTTGGTTTGCTTCACTGGTTTTGATGAATTGACCTTCAAAACTCTTATTTGCAACCCGCTAACCCAGACCTGGCAGGTCCTTCCCAGCATGCACCACAATCAGCAGAGGCAGCTGATTCTGGTAAAAAGCAACTCTGGCACTGATTTCAAGGTTATAGCAGCCAGTGAGATTTCTGGGGACAGCAAAACTATACCAACAGAGGTTTATGACTCAAGAACCAGTACCTGGTCGTTACATGATACAATGCCAGCTGTCAGCCTGTGCTCCTCCAAAATGGCCTTTTGTGACTCCAGGTTGTACTTGGAAACCTTAAACCCAATAGGGTTGATGGTGTACCAGGTCGATACAGGCAGGTGGGACTACATACCTGTTAAATTCCCTAGATCTCTACTAGATGGATACTTAGTCTCAGGGGCAAAAAAGAGATTATTTTTGGTAGGTCGAGTTGGAATTTATAGCACCTTGCAAAGCATGAGGGTTTGGGAGCTTGACCATGGCAAGAGTATCTGGACAGAAATTACTAGAATGCCCCCGAGGTATTTCAGGTCTCTTTTGAGGCTCTCGGCTGAGAGATTTGAGTGTTTTGGTCAGGATAATTTAATTTGTTTTACTTCTTGGAATCAAGGCAAGGGATTATTATATGATGTGGAGAAAAAATCATGGTCATGGATTATGGGTCCGGCAGTTCAGTTGTGTAACAGCCAGGTGTGCTTTTATGAGCCGAGATTTGATACCTTGGTTTGACAGGTGTGGAACTAGGTCTCTGCCAAAATTTAACTTTGAGATCCAAGTTGTCAGTAGAAATGGAGTTTAGTGGAGTTCTCTAAATAGTGCAACACTTTTTACAAGAGAGAAATTATAATTTCTTGTGGAATTTAGGGATGTTTTTGTGCCTTGTGTGGATGAAAAGTTACATTTTGTGGTCACATTTCCCTTATGGTTTCAAACAATAGATGGAGTTGATTTTGTAAGATGCTCGAGCGGGACAGCAAGAAGATTAGGCTTTTGGCCGACAATTTGTAAACGAGAATGGTTTAAAATCCTAGTGAGTTGGAAAACTAATGAGAAATTGTTATTCTTTATGCATGCCAAATTGGACGAATATTGGCACGAGTTTTCATTTGATGAAGGAAAGGTCGAGACAAGAAATATTTATTCCAGACATTATTTAGTCAATAGGGGAAAGATGCTTTCATCTGATCTAATTGATGTAACTAGGCAGCAAAAGTCAAAATATGGTGGATTAATTGATTGATGTTTCTGGGATTTGTAATATTCTATTGTTGTCCTGTACAGGATTAAAGTTTTGAAAAAAAATATTTAGATTTTTGAAATTTTATCTTTTTGCAGTTGTTCAATGCAGCTGCTTCATTATTCTTTATTTGTTAATACTTAATACTACTAGTATTTTTCCTGGATGCAAACTTATGATACCATTGACATTCTGTGGTTAATTACCATGACAAGTGAAACTTCTCTCGTCAATTTTGCTACATACCAGTATCATTCCATTGGATATGTGTACAATTTCTTGACTGGTTCAGTGTAATATTAAATCTTACAAATTTTTCCTGCACATCTCATCAGATGCTCATTTTCACTACCATTCCTACACAACAATCTCTCTGGTTAAATTTGGATGGTTCAGATGGGTTCAGGAATCCACCTGTGTTGTGAAGAATTCACATCCAGTGAAAAGGTAATTAATCTGGACCTTAAATTTTGTTGAATGATTGAGTTCAAGTAATGTCAGATTCATACTGTGCCAGTGATGCATTCTGCATCTTAGTTTTGAGTTGAGCTATACGATCTGTTTCACCTGGTTCGGTTGTTTTCTTTGCTATTTTGTATTTTTCTTCCACTGAAAACTGCTGTTTCTTGGTCTACCTGTTATCTCAGACACTCAAATTCTATGGTATTATTTCTCCAAAATAAACAGTGAGAGTTTTATTGCTGGGGTTGTTAATGGCTGCTGTGCAATAATTTAATTGAGCAATGCCGCACGGTATGGCACCGGAGAGGAAACAAAATTGCATTTGCTTGATTATCTACTAACTAATTGAGGAACTCTATAAACTGGTATCCCCCTGTGTCATTAAATTTTCTGCTTTTTTGGTGTGTTGGAATAATTTCTCATCTCAGCAATCTAAACAGCATATTGGTGCTCAAGTCAATAAAAGGAAATTATTTTCAGAGCAACTAATGCTTACTATCAGTGTAGTAACCACAGAGCGGCTGATGCTTGCACTAACCATTTTTCTTATTATTATAATAGTATTACAGAGCATGAAACAGAAGTTGAAAAAAAAAACCCTAAAAGCTACCTTTTTAATGAAAAATATATATATGTTAAACAATAATGAAAGTTCAGTTATTTTTTGGTGGATGGTGCATGGGCTTATAATAATCTGAAGTGAAAGGATCTTTTCCTGAAAAATAGGAATCATGAGCTCTAGTTCCTAATTCATTTTCTGAAATCAATCCTCTCCTTCCCCATCGGTTCATAGATTTTCTTAAACTCCATTTTGATTTTAAGCTTTGCCTTTCTTGCTCTTTGCTGATTTTCTTGTTCTTTTCTGTTCCAGAGAGATTCTGTTATCAAGATTAAATATAAAGATTATTTTCAGAGGGAATTTTCATAATTAATTGTTCAAATGAAAATACATACTTGGACAAAAAATATCATACACTGGTAATTGCTTAATGACATTAATTGTTTTCTCACCAAATCCAAAAAACTGTTACCAGAACAATTCTGATTTGATCTTTCAAGAAAAAAAAAATATAAATATGCATTACAAATAAGAAGATTAGCAGTTGAATTCTTCCTTCATTTAATTGTTACCTGTTCTATTGAATGTACCTTTTGACCATTGGCGATTTGCAATGTTTCTGCAGAAAATGAAAATATGAAAAAAAAAACCTTCTTTGCTTAGGATACAGTTGTAACATAATGTGATTCAAAATGAAAATAAAAAGAGAAATGGATGATGAATAATCAAGAAACTAGCTAGGTACCTCCAAGAGCAAGCTTGACATTGTGTTGTACAGCAAAAGAGAGAGAAACAAAAGCTAATAGTATGGTGGCTAATAGTAACTGTTTCATAACTACCAACTGAGGTGATATAAGAGGCTGTCTTTTTAGGCAGTAAAGAACAAAAAAGCAGAGGGTGTTGCAGAGTTATGGTTTATATAAGCTAGGTTAATTGAACCATGTCAAAGTAGGTCAAACCTAGGTTTCCACCATAGTAAAAGAGGTGATTTCTTTCTATTTTATTCTGTTATTATGTTTGATGAAAATGGTAATCTGTGATTGTCTTGCAATTATTATTTCATAATTCAGGGTCATTGATGGGAATCACTTTTTTTGAATTTTTTTTTTTGGGAAAAAAAAATTATTTATTGTTTTTTTTTTTTGTTAATTTTGATAGTCATTGCAATCTATACTAAATCAAACAATGTAATCATATATTTCCTGGAATGTTAAAAGCAATAGTCATTCAAAACCAAATGGTAACAACACGTCACCATGAATAGTAATTTCTTAATATTAATTTTCTGGAATTCTAATATTCTATGGAATGGGTTTTTTTTTTTTTTTTTTTATTCTGATAGTCATTGCAATCTATGATTTATAACATAGAACAAGACCAACAAAATAAATCTATTATTAAATCTAAAATTTTAATTATTAATGAAAAAAAAAGTATTGTCATGTCACAAAAAGAGTTGTAACTTGCATAATTCCAAATTTATCCTTTGTCAATTTTGAATACCGGTATTTATTTGTTCCAAGAAGGATTATTTAATTGTCTTGGACTATACATTTGTACTAGGGATGTGGAAAAGTTATATAGTGATCCAGGAGCAGCTTATTTAATTAAATGGATTTGAACTTTGTGTAAGAAGGAAGCAAGTGTTCCACACACAGAATTTTTATTTATAGAAATTGATATAAAATAATATATGATATCAAAATAATAATATATAAACAAAAAATTATGTTCGGACTATGCATCAAATACTTGGAATTAACCATCATTCTAATATCATATATTATTTTACTAATCTCTATAAATAAATAAATAAAATACTATTCCAGGCAAGGCATGTCTACTTGGTTGGGTTCTCCATGGTAGGTACGGAACACTTAATTTTGTAGCGAGTCACTGACAATGAGATTATCATAACTTTTCATTTTCTTTTTCTTTCTTCCTTGACCCACCATTCTGGTTTTTAAATTTAGATTAGGCTAGTCAATGTAAATTCTACATTTGCAGTATACACTTAATTTTTTATTTGAATTGCAATCAATTTGTGAATTAGTCGTTGGCGGTGATCAAATAATCATAGATTTTTTTGATTAAATGATATATTATTTCTAATTATGATTTATTATTTTCAATTATTTCTGATTAATTGTTTGACGGTACCATATCCATCCAATGATCGCATACCGTTATTTACAACACTGGAGGAGAGTATCTCTCTATTGGGAGCAAGTAATCCTGTTCCTCTCCAATATGTGCAAAATATTTCATTCAATCTACGGTTTGAGATTTGGACTTTGAGATTCGTACAAAGTTAAAACAACGGTCTGGATCTTTGTTCTAAAATATTATCTTTTGCAGTACTGGAGCTTCGGATAAAATATTTACACTAAACAATAAAATACAAAAGCTGAGTACAAAGACTAATAAGCTGAATATTAAAGCTAAAAAATTAAAGCATTATTTTTTATTTAAAAAAAAACACACACACACAGACGCACACAACGTATAAGAGCTAATCATTTACATGTGAATTATATTGTATGAATTAAATTGCGAAGCTTTAATTATAAGAGATTTATTTTGAAGGAATTTGAAGTAAAAAGAGCGCCACACAAGACATTCGTGCAATTGGTGAAACAAATCTGCGCCTTAAATAAACAATTTATTTATTTACTTTTTTAATGTTGTTGATTTCTAGAATTTGAGAACACGAGAGCGGACACTATTATCAATCATATTATCATAGGCTAGGTTATGGCTTCTAAATGACAGATTCTTGTCATTCGAGTATATCGCGCAATACCAAGGAATTAACTAAAAATCAATAATTTAACCAAAATAACCTCCAACTTTGTAGCACAAATTATTTTCAGACAATAAGAATATTTTTTCATGAGGGACTCAAATGCCTCATTACTTCATGTCTCAATCGTACTTCAACATTTTTATCTTCAATTTTAAAATTCAAACAAAATATTTGAACCGCTCGATATGATATAATTAAAATTTGCTTAGATATCAAATTTTAGAGAAATGTTCTGGTACCCCGAGCCATCAAACCCGAGCCTGTCTTCAAACTGGTTTAACCGTCCGCTAATAACAGTAATTTATTAATTTGTCATTAATTAACACATCGTTGTTTTAATTTGATTGTTTTAAATGTTAGTTTTGCATACTTTTGTGTTGTGTTTTAATTTCGTTGACAGTTTGTTAGGAGCAGTTGTAATCACCAATCCCCCAGCTAGTCCCCCAGCTTGTTAACAGTCCTCTAATCATTTGCTAACTACTTAAGTACTTTAACTAGTTAAAATAGTTATAAGTACTTTAAAGTACAAGTTATAATGATTAGCTCGGGGATTGGTTCTAATTTTAATGATAAATACAAATTTTAATGATGGAAATTAACTGTTTTTGATATTTAATAACTAAAAAAAGAGTCTCTATTTTGAAGCTCCATTTTGTTTATGTTTTGTTTCATTTCTTTTCTCTATGTTTTCTTCATCTTCGTGCTTTCCATTGTCGATCAATGTTTCAAACCTTACAGTATAGTAAGATTGAGCATTTTTTACTAAATATTTTTATTCCCCACTTTTGTTTGTTAATTGATGTTTAAATTATGAAGTGCATAGATTTATACGGTTTGTACGTTAGCTTTGAATTCTTCTAATTTGTTATAGTTAATGGTTTAAAAAGGGAGAGTATTAGTTAGCTTTTAATGGTATTTACGTTTGCTTTCAATGCTTCTAATTTGTTATAGTTAATGGTCTAAATACGGGGATTATAAGTTAGCTTTCAATATTATGTAGTTTAGTTTTTAATGTTTCTAAATTGTTATAGTTAATTGTTTACACAAGGTGGATAATGAGTTAGATTTACATTGTTTATGTGATAATTTTTTTTAAATATGTGCTCGAGGACGGGTTCGGGGATTTGTTAAAATTTAGAGCTGTCAACATTTTGTGCTCGAGGACGAATTCGGGGATTCGTTTTTTTTTTTAAAATTAAAATTTAACTCATTTACAATAAAAGTTAAATACTGGAACGTAGTTGATTAAACGCTTTCATTTATATGTTTAAATTATACGATTGTTTCGCTACATTTGGCGCTGCTTTTGTTAATTTTTTGAACGGAGTATTTTTCTCTTCATGCAGCGAAATTCTATACAATAAAGAAAGATTTGTACTATTATTGCGCTGTATGAAGTAAAACCTGCTCTATTTGTTGACAACATTCTAGAAGGTTGGAGGACGCGCGTGGATACTTTGTTTGGGATACAATTATCAGCTTCCCAAATTTTATACTTTTTGGATTTTCCCTTTTTCTATTTTTTAAAATAGATACAAAATTATTATTTTTAGATGGCAGTGATTTAACACCTATCTTAAAAAATAGTTAATTTTCTATCCACTAGCAGTTAGTTGTTGATAATTATAGTGTAATAAATATATATAGAAGTCAGAACTAATTTTTGATTTAGTAGCAAAAGGTATATGTTTTCTAAATAGGAGGTCTATGCATTTGAAATCAAGATGAAGAAAATTATTTATTGTAATAATAGAGATATGAATTTGAAAGGCATAAAAGTAATACTATTGAAGAGATATCATGTGATTGGCTTTGCAATTGTAATTTTCGGAGTTTTTGTCATAGTTGTTCTTGTAAGAATACAATTTAGGATCTCATGTAAATGGAAAAAGGAAAAAGGAAAAAGATATCATCGGTGCTTAAATTGTCAACTAAATTTGCTTTCCTATTTACCCTATCCAACCATATTTTATAAAGTATGTAGATTATTTTTGTATATATAAATAAGTAGTTGTTTATTTTTGCATAAACTATAAAATAACATATTTTATTTTTTTTTATATTCGTTTAATTATATAATGTTTATAATTAGAACGATATTGATTCATGTAACAATCTCATATAGTATTATTTATTAAGAACTGATATTTTCTTAAATACGACTATATTATTTTTTCAAATGAAATTTTATAATATTATGTACATGTTATAATTTAAAATATTTGCTATCTATTTAACTATATAAATATTTATTTATTTATTTGATAATTTTATATGTCTATTACTTGTTAATTAACAGTAAAAATACAATACCAATCAAATTAATTATTAACTCTTAGAATAGGAATAAATGTTTTGTCTGTTTGGAATTATGTCTCTGATATATTTAAAGGATAGGAATAAAAATTCTTAGATGATCAGCAGCACCAGTGCTTGCTTTGCTGAATTTCTTATTAAATTTTAAAAGTTGAGATTGATTTGCTTATTATAATTAATCCATTAAGGCAAAAATCATAAATCTATTCTAAATGCAAATGCTTAGTGGATAAGTTCGTCTCTCTTTTCATCTCAACTCGGGGTTTCTGTTTACTCCCATTTTTTATTCCTCTCTCCAAACTCCATTAATTAATTATTCTCTTTTAAGACAACGGCATAATATATACAAATGATCAACATTAGAATACACACAGCTGACTGTGTGATTTGTTATTTCTTTTACACTCTGTTTGGATGGAGAGTAGAGGAAGGAAGAGGAAGTAAATAATAGAAAGGAATGGAATGGAATAGAAATGAAGATCAACATATTTAACATCTTCTTGTTTTGATGATTAATGAGATAAAATAAATTTAACTTTATTTTTCATCTTATTTAGTTCTTGTTTGGTTGATTAAAATTTAGTATATTAATGAGAAATTTAATAGCTATTGTAGATTTGCGATAAAAAAAACTTGTATGAAAATTATATTTGTAAGTAGTGTTTTGCTATACCCGAAACGGGTTAAATCCGTTTTACCCGGCCCTTACCCATTACCCGTTTGATCCGTACCCGTTGCCCGGGTCAAACGGGTAGACGGGTACGGGTAATGTACGGGCCGGACAAGGCATTTGAAAAAAAAATCCGTTGTACCCGTACCCGTTTACCCGCCTACTCGTACCCGCCTACCCGTACCCGTCTACCCGTACCCGTACCAGTTACCCGTACCCGACCCGTTACAAAATTTGAATTTCAAATTTTTTTTTGGCGGCCTCCTTTTAAAATTCAGATCCAGTGCAATTCCTCACTGAGTAGAAATAAATCTGCTACAATCCTAAGTAAATCTAGGCCGTTCGTTTCTATTAAACAGAAAAAAAAAAATTGCCCGAACCGGACCCGTACCCGTCAACCCGCAACGGGTACGGGTAATAAACGGACTGGATAGAGGTTTTGGAAAAATTACCCGTCTACCCGTCACGGGTTTTACCCGTACCCGGCCTACCCCTTTACCCGTCCTATCCGTTACCCCTAACGGGTTATCCGGAACAGGTCACAGGTAACCCGTTAGCAAACCACTATTTGTAAGATATAAAATTGGACATTTGTGTTATTTTTTTTTAAATATCTACAATAATTTTTTTTTTATCTATTTACATTTCAAATTGAGAGAGAAGCAATTCTATTACTTATAATAATACAAGATTAAACATTTCACCAATGACATAATTTTGTCAACCGACGAAAAGTTTTCTTTAATGTTCTTATAATGTTACGACTCTGAAAGCTTTTGATATTTTAACACCGATAAAAATATCTAGGGGCTTGGTGTCAGAAATATAATAAACATAACAACACTAATAGATGTATAACAATTAACAGTTGAAGAATATGAAAAGGGTGCACAATTTTTTTTCAGCTCTCTGTAGGGGTGAAAACGGAACCAGATTATCCGACGGATATCCACTCTGTATTCGGATATAATTTGAATTCGGATAATCTGAATTCAGATAATTTCTGGATACGGATTCGGATAATTTTTGAAAATTTATAAAAGATCCGGATACGGATTTGGAGTCCTAAACGGAGCAGATATCTGAATTATCCGGATTCGAATAGTTTGACCGGACTCATATAAAAGAGAAATAAATATTTGTTATAGGTGGGATTTGAACCTATGTCTTCCCATCTCAATAACTTTAAACTAAGCTTCAAACCACTACACCACAACATCTTTTGTTACCATACACTTATTTGATATATATATATATATATATATATAGAGTAAGGCTATTGTGCTTTGCAAAGCAAACAGCCCTTTGTGCTTTGCATTTTGGTTTGTTAGATCTCCTTAAAGATTCGTGCAAACTCAATCAGATCAAGTGAGTTCTGTCGCTGGAAATTAAAAAGGGGGCGGAACTGGACCCCTCCAGTTGAGAGGATTTCGAACCCTTCCCTTCTCCTGACTCCTCCCTTTCTTTCTCACGCAAGGAGGCGACTTGGCTGGCGACACCCCCTGCTCACGCACACGACCCAGCGGCGACCAGCGAAACCCCTGCGACTCTCACCTCCTTCTGTCACGCGACTCCATCTCCTTTCCCTGCGGCCCGCAAGTGGTGCTCCAGCGCCACCTAGGGTTTCAGCGCAACCCTACTCTCTCGGCAACACCTCAGATCGAAAGAGGTAATTTCATTGCTGATTTGTTCTCTTTTTTTTTTTGGCACGAGATAGTATGTAATTGGAGATGATGGTCAAATTACATAGGCGTATTAATTTCTTTTGATTTGGTTTGAATCTGATTTTTGGGGAATTTTTTGAATTTTGAAAGACTAACCGAACTACAAATTTTAGATACATAACACATAATTTATTTTTAAGAGATAATTTCAAGCTCTGACACCTGTTAGCTCTCAATTGCTATGCATTTAAAATATTGCAAATCTTTGTATAAAATTTGTAGTTTGAATTATGTGAAGTGATCTCTTAAAATGCCGTGGTCCTTGTGCTTAAAATGTCAAAAACTTTATGCTTGAATTATTGAATTGCTCGAATGGTTCACGGCAACTCTAATTATTCCATCGAGTTGCTGAAATTGGGGCTAATCGACTTGATCCCGTCATTTTTGTTGAACTTTTATGACTCCTCTCTATTTAGCATTGTAATGTACAGTTCGGTATTAGTTTCAGGTAATCGGTACTATGGTTATCTTTAATACTGTTATGAATTAAATTATTACAAATGGCTAATGAACTTGTCAGTGCCTCAATGGCTACTATGGTAATCGGTACAGATGGCTACTATTTTAATCTGATGTTGGCGATATCAGGTAAAATTCTCCTCGTATACTATGCATAGCTCTTGAAGTTCAATAGCTGATATTGTTTTGCATTTTGGTTTTATTTTTATGCAGACAGCTTGAGGCTCCTGTTTCGGGACACTTGAGCCAATTTAAAGAATGAATCAAGTAAATGGAGAAGAGAATCTTGTGCTTTGTGTGGTGCTGTTATGATTTTGTGCTTTGTGTTAGCTTAATAGTGAATAGCAAACATAATTTGAGTGTTTGTAAATTTAGTTTTAATGGTTATACTTTGCTATCGTGGAAATACTTGTTGGAACAGTAGTGATATGCCTGTTTTAATGGTTAATAACAATTTACATTGTAAATTTTTGTTTCATTTTTTAATAGTGATATACTGTTGTTATTTGTTTAAATTTGTATGTCTTTTTTTCATCGATTACAAGTAATGAACTTGTTTATTTTGTGCGACTTTTGTGTCTGTTGGCCATTGATGCACTGCCCTTTCTATGTTGTTATACTTTAGATGAAAATCTAGTAACTTTGGTCGTCATATTGTAAGAAACAGTCAATTTCCAATATATCTGTTTCTTGCATATATACATTTCTCAGCACCAAACACTGCAATATAAGAGCGGCAAACATCTATTTGGCACATACACTCAAGAATAAAATTAGTTTGGCGAGAGAGTGTGAAGTGTATGGGAGGCACCAAAGAGAATAAAATTACATCATCTTGAAATTGCAACATAGTCTAGAGAGAATAAAATTACAACATAGTGTAAATAAAATTAGTCTAGAGAGAATAAGATAGTCTAAATAAAACAGTTTATAAATTGTCTTCATCAGATTCTTGAGTTGCCGCCATCTTGTGAACACCACTCTCCTCGTCATTAACCGCCTTTCGTTTGCCTTTTCCATTGTTTTTCAACTATCACAATGAACAATTCATGAATTAAAATTGAGTAAAAATTTTCTGCCTTTTCCATATGAGTAGTACGGACCAATCTATACTATGCATAGTACCATAGCCTCACTCTAACTGCTATTATTCATTTAATTGGAATGATGCTTTCAAATGAAAGAAAGAAAGGCAATAGGAAAAAAATAAAGTAGACGAACTGTTCATGCACATGAAAACAGTGAGCAGCAAGGAGGGATCTGGTGCATATCTGTCAGAAACTTGGTGCATAATAAATACCTCAAAAAATTTAGTGAGTTACCAGTAAGGAAAAAAATGGAATGAAATTGGCATATAGTTGAGTTATTCAAAGCACTAATTTACCTTCAACCAGTGAGCTCCATATAAGTAAAAAAATATGTAAAATTTTAAAATTAGTATAACACAGTGAGCACTAAATTGAAATTTTTATTTAAAGCTGAAATTAAGAAAAAAAAAATAAATAGAATTGAACCAGTGGGCAAGTTCTTGAGTTGTGGCCCTCTTTTTCGCCACATATGCTACAAGTTCTGCGCTTCTTCAAAGAAGGCGGCACAAACCGTGTTGAAATCTTCTTTCTACCTTTGCATTGCGACTCTCGTGGGTCATGAAATATGGGATTGGCATTAAATTCCTCATTCCCTGACCCTTCTTTGAAACTAGCTTCAAGGCTTGGTAGACAACCTCCTGCTTGCTTATCTAGTATCGCCAATAATTTCTGTTTTCCGCTTGCAATTATCTCCTTCATACAAATATAAGCCTCTGCACTAACAGCCCCTAGGTCGGTAAGCTCCATCCAATCTGATTTTAAAGAAGCTTTCCTCAATGTCAGCAACTCTGCCGACTCTCCCGAATCCATACTTCTCTCGCTAATAGATCTTTTAGCACTTGCATTAGCCCCTTTAGTCCACCGTTTCAAAATGTAATGGTCGGGTAGGTGTGTCATACCCACGTATTGCATTATTTTTATAGCATGTGGGCAAAGAATCCCACTTGTTATATACCCATTGCAATTGCAAGAAACCGTACACCTATCCTTGTCCACCTCTATTGTGTATGACTCGGGTACATAATTATAAATTTCAGTATGTTCGAAAATGTTAACCTTATAAGAGACACCTCTCTCGACTTCGACAACAATACCAAGTGTGCTGTCTTGTACCATCTCTTTGAACAGCGTGAATACTTGGCGTGTATAAACTTGGCGTGCTTTGACCTCCATTTTGTATCTTGACCATAGTTGCGGCACTTCATTGATATTTTTTATATCCTCATCACTCTCCCTTTGCCAAATGCTCTCAATGAGTTTCTCAATCTGCAATACGAATTGATAAACAGATTTGTGGTTGTTTACCAATAACTTAAATATAGCATTCATACTCTCACTTCTCTGAGTAGTTGACATGTCGGCAAAAAAAGTGCCTCGAAAGTAGGCTGGCACCCATTGCTCCCGATTTCTATACATCACCTTGATGTACTTGCTATTGTGCACGTTATACGTGTCGCACATAGCTGTCCAACGTTCCTCAAAATCTGAAACCGTCTTACTACGGATAATTGTGGCCTTTAATTCATCCTCAAACCCAGGTTTTTCATTGTAAAGCTTCGCAAAGCGTTCCCTTGCCTTCCTCATTATATGCCACTGACAACATCTATGGACAGTTTTTGGAAAAACCAACTCAATTGCCTTCCTCATCGCGGGATCTTGGTCGGTAATAATGGCAGAAGGATGCTTGCCATACATTGCCTCTAACCATGTTTTGAACAACCAACAAAAGTTATCTGCCGTCTCGCATTTGAGAAGAGCCATGCCAAATAAGATGGATTGACGGTGGTGGTTGACTCCAATGAATGGTGCAAAAGGCATGTTGTACTTGTTTGTCTGATAGGTGGTGTCAAAAGTCACAACATCACCGAGCTCTTTGTATGCTCTCCTTCCTCTACCATCAATCCAAAAAATATTTTTTACAACACCATCCTCATCTGCCAATACCGAATAAAAGAACTCGGGATCATCTTGCCTCTCTTGCTTCTGTTTGAAATACATCATAGTTGTGTGAACATCAACCCCTGAGAGCTTTGCATTATCTCCCGCTATTAGATTGCTTATATCCTTTTTTTTGAACTTAACATTCCCCTTACCATCATTTTCAGCACCTATGTATTCGTGAATTTGTGATGTTCCCACATTTTGAGCACTCAATTTACGAATGGTGTTCTTTTGACTTGCCGTCATGCGCTTCTGGGATCGCAAATTTCTTATCTTCGAAGGGCTCGTGATCAAAGCATGATTGTGATCCTCCCCAAAGACGCTCACTTTCCATTTTTCATTTTTCATAATTCTGATCCTCAATAAGGCCTTGCACTCACACCTTGTAATCCCATATTCTCTCTCAAGTGTAGCAAGATCCGTCGAGCATCCAATCGGCCTCTCTTTTCTTTTATGCCATCTTGATTTTCCTTCTTTGGAACAAACATACCGAACCGATGACAACCCATTCTTATTAGTTGTTGAACTGTTTTTGCGAACACTGAATCCAACAACACATGCATAATTGTTGTAGAAAGTGTATGCCTCTTCAGGTGTATTGAACTCCATGCCGACATACGGCTTAGTTGTATCATTTGGCAAAGGCTCATCAACTTGTACTGCATCATAATAATAGATGTAGGGATCCGTGATATCTGACTGTTTCACATAAGCAAACCATAATCACTAACACTCTTGCTTAAGTTGTAATTGTAAATGTTTTAAAAATGTAAAATAATAAAGATTACCTGCATATGAATTCTTGGATTACTTTCATCTTCATCGACATAAATGTCATTTGAACCTATCTCTACACTATTAGAAATATCAAATGACATTGGTTCTCGCACAAAGCAAGCTGAAAAAAGAATAGCATATTTTAACTTATGAACTTAGAAATGGTTATATATAGGAGAAATATGCCCAGTGGCATTTCTGGCAAGTACTTTGGATTAGAGGCATTAAACAAAATTATATATACTTTAGATTGATAAAAACACTAAGGTCATTTGGAATATTTTCATAATTCCTAGTACTTCAAAACAGTTGCTTTTACCAATAAATCGTATCAATTATAATTTGGAGAGTGTATGACCAATCAGCAATTACTACAGAAAAAAAACAATTCAAATAAGCTCTATTACTGAGAATTATCAATTACGGGACCAATGTTCAAATAAAGCTCCATTACGAAAGCATCTACTTAATAAGGTACATTAAGCTGATTTGGTATCATAGTCCAATGTAGTTGACCCCGGATCAGTAAAATTTCACATTGCAAAATAACAAAATCTAAAGGCAAAATTCAAACCGTTAGAAAATAAGTGGTGATCGCCGCTTTCACTCTAGAAATTAATGTCACCGAAACCCTAGAAATTAATGTCGCTGAAACCCTAGGTGGCGTTGTCGCCGAAGGAGAGGAGACGGCCACTGTCACAGAAGGAGAGGAGATTGTCAAAACCCTAGTCGCCGCCGGGTCCGTGAGATCACCGCTGGGAGAAGGCGTCGCTGGGAGTGAAATAATCAAAGTGAGTGAGAGAGTCACTGAGAGGGAGGAGTCGGGATGCTGAAAAGAAAGGGTTCAAATTTGAAATGGAGAGTCCATTTAATTTTTTCAGCGACATTTCATAATCAGATCAGATGGGTTTGCACGAATCTTGAAGGCTATCTAATGGATGAAAATGCAAAGCACAAAGGGCTGTTTGCTTTGCAAAGCACAATAGCCTTACTCATATATATATATATATATATAGAGAGAGAGTAAGGCTATTGTGCTTTGCAAAGCAAACAGCCCTTTGTGCTTTGCATTTTCATCCATCTCTTATAAGTTAATTAATATTTTAATTAATATTTGTATCTTAGAAGTTCATATATCTTAATTATCCGACCATTATTTGTTTTATATCCGTATTCGAATCCGTATCCATAGACTATCCGTTCCATATCCATATCCGTTTAAGACGGATTTGATTTTGAATTTTGATATCCATTTACTATCCGTATCCGTATCCATATCCGCTCATTATCCGACAAATGTGAATATGCTATCAGCATTATCCGCTCCGTATCCGCTCCGTTTTCACCCCTAGCTCTCTGTGGTCCATCTATTAATACATATTACTTTCTTAAAATAAAAGGTACTATTATTGTTATATCATTGAGAGAAGCTATATCGACTTCGACCTTGCAGTTGCACTGGCTGCAGAGAAATCCCAATGTAATTTGAATTATATCAACTAATTATCAGTACGAAATAAAATTAGAGTGGCCAACATCCTGATTAAAATAGAACCAAGTAAATATCACCAAAGCATCCTGAGAAATAAGACAATGCATTATTAATGGCTAAATAGTACCAATTACCTAATAAAACCTCTTTATTCACTTAACCAACTATTAAATCCACAAAACTCAAATGGGAAAATTAAAAACATTGACACAACCCCAGATACACACATAAATGAACTGCCGTGCCGCATGCACTGCGGACATCAGCAGCAAGATAGACATTCTCTCTGCAGTTTTTATCTTCTAGTCAAGTATTTCTACACTATAGCATAAAAACACAACCCACACCCATAAATCAACAACTAAAATCTGCAAGAAGTACCTAGCCTTGGTCCCTGACATGCGGGCCCTACACTCTTCTTCTCTCTCAAGGTTTCCATAGCTACATCATTGAATTTCTCAATAAAGGAAGACCACTCTTCCTTCCCCATATCACCTAACCGCACAAAACACTCGCTAGGAGGAAAACTCTCATCTGCACTCCTATTTACCCCACTAGGGTTAGAGTTTGGGGGCATTTTTTCAACAAGGCGGACTCCACTAAGTGACTTGGAAAGGTTTGACGCATTAGACTGAAGCTTATATGAATTTCGAACGAACTTGGCCTGTTTGCAATTCACTTCTTCAACCTCATCTTCCTCCTCCCCCTCTTTGAAACTCTCTTCTAATTTGGCAAGCGGGTTCTTCAACCTGGAACCTGATAACCTGAACCCACCATTTTCATTTATATCCATCTGGAACTGAAAGTCAATAGGCTCTTCTTCATCTGTATCACTCTCCTCTAGGAAAGCATTTTGTTCTGAAATTGCCCCTCTCACCCCCATGCAGATCAACTCCAATTCGCTAGGTTCCTCCTCCGACCCTTTAGATTCCCGACTCATCATGGCTCCAATTTGTGACAGACTAAACCCTAATTCAGCTGAAATCTTGAGAAAATTAGTACAGAGCAACAAAACCCTAAGACATGCCTCCCTGATCATTGGTATCTCCTTTCGCAACAGTTTGCAATCCTTTTCAGGGTCAAGATTGGAAATATAATCTAACTCCTCTTCAGAGAAAGCCACAGAGGCTTGAGGCCAATGGATCCACTCGAAGTAGGGGTCCTCGAGATTTTCTGGTAGGCACAAGCCATGATCAATTGGTAACAGTTCAGTATTACCCCCAAAATTGCCAACCCCACTACAAGTATTCCGTACCAGAACATTGCCTCCATGTCGATCGGTATTGAAAATTCTAACATCTAGTATGCCAATACGGTGTACTGCTGATATAGGAAACCCGGACGTGCCATGGTCACTTGCATCATAATCATGTTGCACAAACTGTTGCAATGAAGCAATCTTGCTAGTACCAGCATCCCCAATGGCATTGGAATTATTATCTCCATTTAAATGGAAAATAGGGTGTGTGATCTTGACTAATGCTGTGGGAGGTACATTAGCAAACTTCTCATGGTCTAACAGGTATGCTGCTACCTCACGGAAACCTGTTTCGCCAACTCGTACTGACCGCTTCAAACCTGGTTCACCCAAGGATTTCCCAACAAAGCCCTTAGGGTTGTTCGGAGCAAAGGGTTCTTCATCAGTTGGTTTCACAATGGCCAGATTCTCACCGTTTATGCCTCTAAAGTAGTATGACCCACCTAGACCACTGTTGATTGGTACTGGGTTAACTCCTGATTTAATAGCATGTATCACATCCTGCACCAGTTGCAGTACGTTAGCAGGCTGGCCTGATGAAAAGCCCAGTATCTCCACCAGGTGTGAGCCGTCATTGCCATTCCTGACAACTGTTGTGTCATAGTCTGTACGAGCACAACTAGGGTTCAGGCACGGGGTCGAACAGCTCCGATGCATAGAGTTCCGCATCAGAAGTAAAGGTGACTTGCCTTGTACTGATGTTAGGTCATGTTCTAAAATATTATCACCAAAGGAAAGAGAAACGTCATTGGTTGGTACATTAAATGCAACCTGAAGCCGTCTCTTAACGGTTTGTGCATTGTCACCTCTGTCTAAATCCATGGCCATGACGCATCCAGTTTCAGTCTGGACAAAGACCCTCCTCCTACCAACTGGTGCCCTCCTGTTGGAGGTGTTGGTATTAGTGCTTTCTCCATTTATGGGGTTCCCTATGGGTCTCTCGGCCTTCAAGAAGCTACGGAAGTTGAAGGACATGGGGCTAAGAGAGGGATCTAAAAGAGTATAAGAGGGAGAGAGAGAGGGATGGCTTCTTTCTCTTCTTCCAACGCACACCAAACTGGAAAAGTGACGCGTTTAAAAAGAGAAAGTCTGCCCAACAAATCATGTCATGGCATGAATGTCACATTAGGTAGAGAGAGAGAGAGAGAGATGAGAGAGAACATAGCGAAGCTCGTGTCTCTCTCAGACAATTATATATCTAAGTCATGGTATCTCGCAAGAGCATAACCTAAGAATTAAAAACAAATAAATAAAGTGTTAATAGAAGAAAATTGAGACAGCAAAAGGAGAAGCTCAGAAAGAAAAGTATAGCTTAGCATAAAGAACTTCCCTTCAACCCAATTTAGATTTCATATTTAATTGAGAAAAGAAAAAGGTTTCACAGAAAAATTCATAACGTTAGATGTCAGGTGATAAGTATGCTACCAGTTATATTCCCATGGGTAGACCTAGAGATATATTTTATTTAGTAATTGAAAAATCTAAAATTAAGGTTCCCGTGAATCTTGACACTTTCAAAACTAGGAATATTGCATTCTTTGCCCATGATACAAAGAAAAACTGGAATTGCAATCAAAGGATGCAACTCTGAGTAGTATTCTCCAACCAGTATTAAGTAAAAATAAAAGGGACACAATTTGCGATTTATGCAAAAAGAAGAAAATGCACTAGGAAACATCCCATTGACGAAAAAGAACAGGTAACAAGTCAAAACATGAGAAAACCCGTTCATCTTTTGCCCCGCATACAGTTTTATATAGTAATGTACAGTTTAATGATGCAACTTGTAAGAGAAAAGTGTATAACCAACAAAACTTGACACACCAGACATAGAGAAACTAATATACTACTGAAGATGGTGAATAGTGCTGATCCAATTAATCTTGCGGAGTAAAAAAACTCAAGAAAAAAAAAAAAGGGCATGACAAGATATGTAGTGAGGCATGCTAGTTCTCTAGTCCTCTTTCTTCTACTACTGTTGGGATGAACTCAGCGATTTTTAAGCATAGAATTAGAGTCTCTGTCTCGGACTCAACTTTTCCATTTTTTTTCCTTACACAATATCTAGCTGCGTTTATACAGATATACATATGGATCGGGAAGAATGGTTGCAAACCTCTCCATTTCTACACCTTAAAAATTGATCACAATCTTACCAGTTTAAAATTTTATCAGATTGTTGCTCTCAAATCCAACTTTTGAACTTTCAAATTACCAAAGAAAAAATAATTTGTCCGAAACGATTTAATATAAGTTGCATGACATTGAGAACGTACTAGTACCAGAATGTACTGCTGTCAAATGAAAACCCACATGAAGTATGCGAATTCTTGTTGTTGTTTTGCAATTATTTTTTTCTTAATTAATGTTACTTATCACTGTAAGTCGATGCATTGAGTTGATTTTGAAAGGTTAACCTTTTCATTTGCATGACATCCAGTCTTTAAGAAGAAAAAATAGTGATAATTGGACATCTGTTAAGGAAAGTAGCATCTGTCGACATTTTTCTGTTCTTTTTTCCTTTTTGTTTTCTGTTCTCCTATTGATAGCTTATAGCTTCAAAATATTTCCCCAATCCATAGAATACATAAATTATATTTTGTTCCACTCCTCCAAATGTCAATCAGTTTTGGTAAAATATAACATAATTGAAGAGTTGTCACAAATTCTATTGTAAATACTAATTACTGTGAGATACTGGGAACATATAGCCTAACGCAACTTTTTTGTAAATATGCACACTTGCTGTGAGATACGTGAACAAACTTGATTCACAGCCAGTAAGTTCTAGCAAAATTTACTTGGACAATAAATATGGCAATGTAAGCATGAAAAAAACCACAAAATTTGAGAACATATTTGAAACAATAAGCCTATCAATAGGAAGAAAAAATAAGAGCCAAATTTAAAATAGTAACCATAGTTTCTTTAACAGGATATCCAATTATCCCTAATTCGTCTTCTCAAAGCCTAACAAATGTACAGATCAACCTTCTTAAATCAACTAAAGGTACGAATTGACCCTGACCGTATCGTAAATTAAGAAAAACTTAAAATTGCAAAACAACAACGAGAGTTTGCATTGAGCCTTCAACACACCTCAAACAGGTAACCTATAAATTGGATAAACTGGAATGACGCAACATAACAATTGCAATTCAATAAACCCTAATTCTTAAGAGAAATCAAGCAATCTATTATTCTTGCCAACAAACAAACTCACTTGAGAAAGAGAACGATTCGACTGAGAAAAGGCTGATTGTCCGTTCAGCCGTCAAGGGATGCAGTCTCTCTCTCTCAGGTTTCCCTGGGTTGAGTTCTAGATGAAGGAGAAAGAGGAGACTTATAGTAAGACATTCGTATCCTCTGAGATATCTCAAACTTTGCGTGATTTATGGAAAATTCCAACCGTTTAAAGACGTTCAACACGAATCTTAAAGCACACAAAATACTGACCCCTACGTTACCCCGAATAGGCACCGGACACGTCGGTCATGCAAAATTTGAGATATCTCAGAGAATACGTACTCTATAATCTATATTAAGATGATCAACATAAGAGCACCTGTATCGGGAAAAAGAGCAGCTAACTTGTGGGACCATTTGTCAGTTATAAAAGAATCGCCTCAAGATTCAAGGAGTCCATATTTTCTGAGGTAACAGAATATTTATGTTTAGATCAGGACATGAGGATCCCCTTTTATATTCGTGTGGCTTCGGATTGGACGGTCCAGATTTAAACAGAAATATTCTGTTACCTCAGGTGAGATGATTGAAGACCAATGAATTGTGGTTGTCCATAACAAGAAAGGGATAACGATGTCTGTATCTGCTGTTGTGGACTGGAGGCCATATAAAACTAAAAAGAAGGGCCTTCTATGTAATCCAGTTAAGTCCGTTTGATCTGAAACGGACGGACATAATCCATTTAATTGACGTTATTATATATAAAGGTTTTAAATCTGATCAGCACCGTAGAATAGCCACAAATCAATCTTAATCGGTGTTGTAAATAACGGTATGCGGTCGTCGGAAGACATGGTACTGCCAAGTGATTAGTCGAAAATAATCAAGAATAATCGATTATAATTGGAAATAATTAACTAATTAGTCAAAAAAATTCATGACAGTTTAATTATTTCGAACGATTAATCAACCTAACGGGTGTTTTTTACGATACTGCTCTTAATAGTCCAATCCAACCTATCAGCAGCCTTCCATTTTTTTTTTCCGAATTCAAGCTGTTTGGTATGCTCTTATTTAGTATGACACTTGACTAACGAAATTGCATCCTCTGAGTACTACAGAGGTACTGTTCCGTGGAGTAATTGAATCCATGCTGTTCTTTTAATTTTGCACGAATCTCAAAGTATAAATAATATTGGCCCTGTGCTATCTCCAAATAGACACTGTTTTTGAATTAATATGAATCATAAAGTAGTGCATGTTCAGCGTCCTGTTGGAACTGAAAAATACTGTTCACGTGAAAAAACAAAAATTCAATTTGAATGAATTTTTTTTTCCCCACATGAACAGTACACACGCTGAAAATACCACCCATGCGGTACTTCCTGCATAGGATACTTGTCCCTTGACTAACTCCATTCCATAAAAGATTAAAGGATGATTATATTATCTCTTCATCTTTCTGCAGTAACTCTGCATCAAATATGACCTATATTTTTTTTATAAAAAAAAATAAAAAAAACCCTAATCATACAGGAATTGTTCGGCTAGACGGGATTAAGCCTCTTTAAGACTAAAGGAGCCTCATTTAGCTTCCTTAGCCGCTTAATCCTACCGAACACTAATTCCTTAGCACGGATTAAGCTTACCTCCTTTTGCCCGCATCTTAATCTGCTGTCCATTCCTTAAGGCACCATCCCCCCCCCCCCCCCCCCCCTCTCCTTTAGCTTCCTTTAGCTCCCTTAATCCGTTGCCTCTTCGTTTAGGTTACCAAACACCGGTTCCTTAAGCCTCCTTAGAACTTAATTCTAACTAGGATTAAGGAGTGTTGCTGAACAACCCCACAACTTTAGCCAATGTGTATCTATATATAGTATATACTCGTCATCACTCATCAATAGATCTCAACCCAATTTCTTGTTTTCCTCGAGGAATATTCACGTCTACATATAAAGTTGTATGAAAAAAGAATGTGATGGGTGCAAACATGGTTATACTAAAAATGTGTTATTTAAATGTACCGGTGCCTAGTGTTTGGTAAATGCCTCCGGGGGCTCAATTCGGACCGGTCCATCTGTGTCCATGCCCATGCTCGTGCCACGAGTATGCACGGGTACACAGGCATGGGTATTAAACGGGTCGGACCCGATTTTTTGGAAAAATACCCATGAGAACCTGGATCCCCATACTCATAACCCGTAACCCGTACCCGTGACGCCCGTGCCTGTGAACTCGTGTGTCCGTGCCCGTGAGCCCGTGGCAAATTTTTTTTTTTTTACTTTTGGTCTAAAATTCAAAATTTGAACCCAAATTTCCTTCATTTCTACTTTTAAAATACTGTTTTTTTATTTATTTTTTTATTTTATTTTTCTTATTTCTATTTTTTATTTCTATTTTTTTTATTTTTGAATTTTATTTCTATTTTTTTGTATTTCTTTTTTTATTTCTGTTTTTCTTATTTCTATTTTTCTTATTTTTGTTTTTTTATTTCTGTTTATTTTGTTTTTGTTTTTTTTTTTAAAAAACCGGATTTTGACCCGGACCGGATCGGACCGCCCAGCTCTCTGTACCCGGACCGTCTTGCCTCCGACCTCATGATGGACACGGGTATTAAACGGACAGGGCAAGATTTTTGAAAAAAAAAATTCGTGATGCCCGGTCTGTTTTGCCCGTAACGCCCGTAATCGTGGCTACTCGTGCCTGTGCTCAGATTTTACCTGGACCGCCCGGCCCAACCCGTTTACCAAACACTACCGGTGCCATACTGAATTCTTACAAGCTGCAATACAGCAATCAAGTGGCACGAGTATATCGTGCCAAAAAATTCACAAATAAAGAAATGAAAACAAGCAAAATATATATAAAAAGAACTTTCAGACGTCCTTTAAATATGAAAATGTCAGGGTTTAATCTATAAAAATGGAACGAGAGTCAAGAGATGGAAAATTGTTTGTTCCATGAAATTAAAGAAAAGCAAAAAATAAGACAAAAAAGCCGATCTCTCCCTCTCCAGTACAAAATCTCTCTCCTCTCTCTCTCTAGATATCTAGGGTTTTTCAACTGAAGCCCGGCTTGTGAAATGGAGTCGGTCTCTAGATCAAGCGAAGACGATGACGAATTCGTGCGCAGACAGGGCTCCTCTCTTCAAGGTCCCTCTCTCTAATTTTTTGTTTGCTATCTCAATTTGGTTGCTCCTGTTGGGGCTATTCGAAAAGGTGAAAATTGAGCTGTAACTAGTACTGATGCTGGGAATTCTCTTATATTTTTCCGAGGTATGAACTCGAATTTTAATCCAAGCTACTAAATGAACACATAGGATCAGCTTCGTCAGAAGAGGAACGGTTCTGCCAATTGTTGTAGACTGAAACCCTGATACGAAATTCTCATTCGAAAACTTACCTCTTACCAGAAACTCAGTTTTGTTTGCCGTTTTTGCAATTTTCTTCGTGTCATGTTACAATCTTCCTTAGAATTTCGAATTAGTATTTATCTAGAGCATGGCTTTATTCATCTGGAGGCTGGGAAAGGTAATTTCATACTTTTAATAGTGGAATCAAGAAGAATGTTTTTGCTCTTACTAGTTTAACTTACGTAGTTGACATCCTAGTAAATTCAAAATCTGTGCTATACTGTTTTTTCTGATATTTATTAATTAAGATTCTGCTGTGAATTTTGACAAACCTTTAAAATCCATTGAAGTTTACTGGTTTCTGAAGATATTGCAAATGACATCTAATTGTATGTTTTGGTGAAGTTTAGTAAATCTTCTAGTGAACTTGAAACATTGTTTAAAACGTATGCTTATTGATTTAGTACAATTTTCTACCAAGTTTCAAATGTGTTGCCTTGGAAGTACTGCTAATCACATACTTAACAAGATAGCATGTTATTTGTACCTTTGCTGGAATAAGCCCCACTCAAGCCTCAGTCACCTCCCAGTGGTTGAATCAGTCCTTGATTACGAATCATGCATTGATGCTTCTCATTAATCCACTTTTTCCTCAATTAACTTTAAGTTTAATTGCACATCAATAAATGACTTTAAGTTTAAGGTGTAATTTTTTTTAATGTTAGCACAGTGTATAAGGTGATTTAATGTGCTGCGTAGGCATATTGCATCTTGGGGCTTTGCTGAGCACAGCAGGCAATTTTAGGTTTTATAGGGTTGCCTATGGACTTCCCTTAATGATAGGCAGGGCAACTGGGCAACGAGTTACTGCTTTTTTGGTCTAGTATACAATTTTTAATCTGTTATGCTGCTGACATTTTTGTTTGCTTCTGGTAATTTGACTCTCTAGGTATTTGCAACTGTTTAGCAGGTTCATGTGAAATTATAATAAATAAAATAAAAATGTAGGAGAGCTAACAGTCAGGATGGATGGTAAAAATGGGGACAGCAAGCTGGGGACACCAACTACCCCTCGATCTAAGCACTCTGCCACTGAACAGCGTCGTAGGTGCAAAATTAATGAAAGGTCAGTTGATTTAATTTGGATCTGTTTGTGTTATCT
Organism: Carex pumila; assembly: GCA_033356055.1. NCBI lineage: Eukaryota > Viridiplantae > Streptophyta > Magnoliopsida > Poales > Cyperaceae > Carex > Carex pumila. The sequence goes on along the minus strand of JARJHM010000006.1, from coordinate 313,859 downwards.
TTTGTGACTTGGACCTAATTGCTATTGTGTTCGTGTATTGCAAATAACACCTACTATTTTGTCACAACTAAGGCATGGTTTTTTTTGAGGTAATTTGCACGTGATACCCGGCCACAAGTTGCTGATGTTTAAGCATGTCGCGGGGTTACCATTATATTAAGGAGAACACATGATTCTGAAAATACCCGAAATAAAAGATATAAATGTTAAAACCTTTCTTTTATGGCAGATTTCAGTTACTTAGAGAACTCATACCGCATAGTGACCAGAAGAGGGACCGTGCTACCTTTCTTCTTGAGGTAATTGTTTTTCCACCCAGAAAACCTAGGTCATCAAACAAATGTTCTTTAATCTAAAGTTCGCTTTGTTCCTTATTTTATTTTCTAATTTCAATCAAAATCTGGTTACCATTAGTTTTTGGTTCAATCATAGATTGTCTACCTATATGAAGTAGGTCAGCATATATTGGTAATGTGTACATCAATTTCTTGAAGTAGTGTATTTATAAAAGACAGAGTAGAAGAGCTAATAATTGGTATGTGGATGGTTTTTAATGAATTGTTTTGTTTTTCCAATTCTTTTAAATATTTGTCAACAATATCCTGGTTTTCAGAAGCTTTGACAACTCCATACCTACTGGTTCAAACCCATGTGTTCAGTTATTTTTAGTGAACTCATGCATTCAGATAGCCAAAAAACACTAAAATATTTTTTGGCATCAAAACAAAGCAGACTCAATGCAGACAAGCTGAACTCATGCGTCCACCATTCATACTGAACAATTGAATTGTTAATGCACGTGTTCAAATTTCAGAATGCATTTACAATTCATTCTATACTTAGATTTTCTTTTTTCCATTGTTTTTTTAATGGTCTGAGCACATGAGTTCAATATGATTTGTGAATGCATACGATGAAAAAGTAGGCAGAGAGTTGTCAATCATTTGGAAACAGGACTATTGTTGTCACAGTGTAAGCAATAATTATTTGTTCTAACTTGGTGCTTGCTTGTTCATATTATTCTAATGATCTAGTTCCATTATCTTTCATACTTGGTTAGTTTATTTTTGAGGTCTTAATAGTTCAATTATTCTTTAACATCGAAATTTGTTGATATAAGAAGCAAGAAGTTGCTTGGGACTAAAGGCTTTGTTGTTGTTGTTGTAAGAAGCAAGAACTTATTGTATGTATAGGCGTATGTTTAGGTAAGAACCACTACATTATATATCATAACTCTTTGTACATTATGTAGGTAATCGAGTATGTAAAATTTCTTCAAGAGAAGGTGCAAAAGTATGAGTCAACATATCCTGAATGGAATCCTGACAATACGAAGCTCATGCCATGGGTAGACTTCTCCCCTGAGATTCCTGAATTCCAAATATAACTAAGCTTCTATTTTGCAAAACCTACCTGCTTTCATTTGCAAAAGACGCTTTTTGTTTTTGGTATTTGCAAATTCATCATATTTGAATGGATCGTCAAGGAAGTTCCTAAACACTCTCCTACTATTTAGTTGGACAATCTTCTGATCCATTATTTTTGCAAAACTACATTTTTTTAACTTTTGTCACTGAAATGTGGTTACTTCAATGATTTTTAGAACTTCTGCCGATAGGATGCTACAATTAGGCTAAATGCGAGACATAATAAAAAAAAAGCACCGGCAATAAGAATCAAATTGCACACGACTTAAAAAATGACTTATTGTAACACTTGTAGAACAAATACTTGCTGAAACTTCTTCTCATTTACATTTAACACATAAAAACAGAGCAGCAACCGGGTCTCGGCCGAGGGATTGTCAGACATGTCACAAGTAAGGAATGGTAATGCTTCTGGGTACACCTTTTCGGGGAAGTTTATTGACAACAGTTCCCTACCTGTTACACCAAATGCTATCCTATCAAACTCACATGCTTTGGTGGAACCTGACTTACCGACAGGTGAAGTTCTTTGTTATTTACTCGATTTCATGTTTATCCCTGTAAAACAATAAATACTATGCATGCACAACCTCCTCCTTTGCTCTGTGTGTGTATAAAGAGGGAGAAGGGATGGTCTATGTGATATTTTCTATATTTGAAAGGGTTTGTAGTTTTAAGGAGTTCAAGATGCCTAAGTTGTTGCATAGGTTGATGTGTTTTATTCATTTTACCCCGTCTTGTCTTGAAACAAAACAATCCTCTTGAAAAGAGAAGCTTCAGTATTCTTTAAAGAAAATGAAAGATTAGGGGAGGGCTGTTTCTCATTTGCGAAGTAAAATTCTTTGTTTTTGAGGTTTTGCGTGATTTATGTAGACTTTACACTGGAACTCTTTGGTCTATGTTTGATTCACACAACTTATTGGGAGGTGGTATCGGACTGGTGACAACGACAATATGTCATATGTCTGTATTTCATCTAAAGTATTTTCATAGTTCTGATTTTTTTTTTCAGAAAACATTGACGTGGTTACTCAGCCACAGCCCACATGGCAGAGGCAAGTGGGGACTCCAGATTGCACTGTTAATACTAATGTTCTGCCTGAGGATGAACTGGCCATTGATGAGGGGACAATTACCGTCTCTAGTATATACTCCCAGAAGTTAGTCTCATCTTAGCTATATTCCTATCTAATTTATATACCTGTGTATATCTATATCCATTAGTTTATTGTAATATTTAGAAACAACCAGAACAGAAAACATCTGATGCTGGTAGTATCTTGTGGTTGTGGGTATGTATTAACCACATTACTTCAATTTTTAAATTTCTAAGCCAATATCAGAAAGTGCTGCATCAATATATGATAGGAGTCTTGTTCAGTGACTCTATGAGTAGTATTATTGGTAATTGGTGCTTGGTGCTGCTACTTTGCTGTTCAAGTACATTCAAGCAACCATCATTATGGACTTAAATGTGCTTACAATCGCAGCTTATTTGGGGCACTAACGAGTGCAATGGAGAGCTCTGGTATTGATCTTTCTCAAGCCAGTTGTACAGTTCAGGTCAACCTTGGAAAGCGTGCATCTTCTAGAAGAGTTCCTCCAATTATATCTAATTCTAAGGTGATAAAAACATTCTTATCCATAATTCTGGGTGCATTAGAACTTTATATTTTGATGTTCCATTTATAATACACTAAAATATCATGTATATTCCTGCAAGACGAATAGTGTCTCAAATATCTCATATGCTTCTGAACCTAGAAAGATCATTTTTCTGTCCCTTCTCTCCCTTCTTTTAGAAAATGCACAAACTACCTCACCACCTTACTGTAAACATGACAGGGTGGAAGGAGAAATAGTCAAGTGTTTGAGGACATTTTGTTTTATAGGGTTATTTGCAAAATTTTGGCTCTGGTGGGTTGGATATCCATGATGCTTTATTTGCAGGGCATGATTGCCTTTAGGTTTTTGCAGAGTTACACTTGAAATTGCCTTTAGGTATACATTGCCTATTTTGCTGTGTCCATTTTTTTTTAGACTTGTCACCAGGTTTCCGAGTGTAAGCTTGTTGGCATTTGGGGTGCCATTCAGTTAATTTCTTTCAAGTCAACTGGAATCAGACAGAGAAAGTCTGTTTTACAAAACAGTAAACCTTACGAAGGACCAAAATATTTCAACCAGAACAGATCTGGTATAGTTAGAAGCAACATGACTGAACCAAATGAGTGCCCCTAGTTGACATATCATTTTATTTAAGTATGTAGCTGAATTTCTGAAGTATTCTTTTAACATGGATATGATTTCAGTTTCTTACACTGATGGTTTATGCCACTTTTCATGCACCTAAATCATTGTAAAAATGGTGTGGGTAACTTGCATATTATGGTATTAATTATAACTTTTGTCATAGGATCACAATGGTCTATCTCATGGGAATCAAGTGATGGACCCCTCGAGTGATCAGGTTTCCAAGAGGCATAAATTGAATAAATGCTGAGTAGCGAGTTCAATATCGGACAGTGTATTCAAAGCCCATTCTGGGTCAGAGTCTCTCTCTCAAATGCTGACCAGTGTATATTGGTTGTGATGGTTAGGTAATGGTGAAGGGTAAAAGATGATGTAGTGTTATTAAGGTCATGTAGCTCACTAAGAATTAATTATGTTTGACTATCTTTTTTTTAGTGAAAGCTCATTGACATGCCTATTTTCCTGACAGTATTGGAGACTTATTACCAGGTGGTGTTGTAGTATTGAGCAACCCATCAGTGGTCAGTGTTTCAACAATTATTTTATGGTTGCCTTGAGGTACTCTAGCTGCACTTGGTTTTATATGGGAAAAGTCGGTGTTCAGGGGTCTGTAAAATTTAATTGTTTTAAATGGCACTATTTGTTCTTTATTTGGTTTGACAAACAGAACTTGTTATGGAGACGAGGCTATTATTAAAATCTGTAGGAGCTAGATAAAGATGATACAAGCAATTTTCTCAATGAGTGTTGCAAAATATAATTGCAGAACTCACAGGTGGGAAACGACAAATAGCTCGTAACAATATTAATAGTTTCAACTCGCACCTATTGAAATTCATTGTTCTTTTTCTCTAAGCGGTTAATTCTTTTTCTTTTTTTTAGAAAAAAGGGCTCGCTAATTTCGACACTCCTTGCATTTTTCTTAGCAGGAATCAAACATGTTACGGTAATTAAAAGGTTGTGTTGGGGCGTCAACGGGTACGTTAAGGGTCGGGTGGGTATTTTCGTACTCGTACTTGTTACAAATTATTTTTATTCATATTTTTTATCTTTGTCTGTTTTAGTTGTCAAATAACAAAATAGTAGCAGGTACATAATAAATAATATTAATATAATAATAATTTTTATTATTTACTAAATAAAATGTTAAATTACATTCACTTTGAACACATGTATACATGTTTTAAAGGTCAATTTTATTGAACTTTGTTGGAATTTAATTATATTTTAATGGTTAATTAAGTGCAACACAATTACAAATTAAGAATAGCTAGTGAATTAATATTCATTGCTCATTAATATATATATTTTTTATAATTATCTGATTGGATAATGGATACAGAATAGATTTTACTAGGATCCTTATCTGTTTAGATAATAATAAAAATTATTTGCCAGTACCCGTATCTGGTAAAGGTTACGGAAACAAAAATTACATGTATTCATCTTATCAAATACGATATGGGTTGAATAAATAGATAAAAGAATATGGTACGAATCATTAGTGAGATAATTTTTTTAATCATAAAAAAAGGGTTATTAGCACTGTTATTAAAACCAGACCCGGAAGCAAGTCCGGTTCAATTTGAATTAAAGACCGAACAATTAGACCGGAAATAAATAAACAACTTGGCTGTTTTGCCAAAAATCCAAACCGTTATTTTATTTTTCTGATTCCTAAGTCTAAAATAGCGAGTATGGCTAATATAACATCAGTGTCATTTCAATCTATATAACACTAACTCCAAAATCTATCAAATCGAATTCAAATGGTGAATCCAAACCAATATACTTCATTAGTTGTGCGTTTACATGTAAAATTTATAAGTTTTTGAGTTTATTTGATATCAAGTTAAGCGGTCAAATGTGTGGGTTTTTAAACTAATTTAATGCATTCATTTTCAATTTTTTTGCCGCTTGATTTAATACTAAAATAACTCGAAAATATAAAAAAATTTGCATGTAAACGCATCACTCATAAAGTAAATTGGTTTAAATAGTTTGAATTCGTCATTTGCACTCGATTTGATAAATTTTGAAATTCGTGTTATATAGACTTAAATAACACTGATGTTAAATTAGCCATACTCTAAGATAGCGGGGCCCATTTATTTATAACTTTTGCAGAGAAAGGTAAAAGTAGTTCCATGTGTTATTATGTGAGCAACTCCACGTTGTCTTTTGTGTAGCTACAACAATTTTTTTTCTAAATAATTATGTATTTGAATCTGGACCGTCATTTTATTATTAATTTTTTTACTTAGAAAAAATTGAAGTTGCAGAAAATTTAATATGGATTGGTTATTTTCTATCATAAAAATATCAAGTTGAAAATTTAGTTATTCAATTATATAAAAAAAATTAAAAGCTTCACATCTTAATTATTGGCAATTTTCTTTCAAATCAGCGATTGAACCGATTGACCCACTGGTCTGACCAGTAAATCATTGATCCGAAATATTGCCGGGTCAATGTTCAGTCCAGTTCTGATAACATTGGTCATTAGTAGAGTTCTAACTAGCTAGCTATAGCGGTTTTGGACCTAGAAAGTTAAGCTACAGGGTAAAACTACGCTAATCGAGCTACAGCCGCTATAGTGCTAATAGCGATCTGCTATAGCTGTAGCGCGTAGCGGAAATAGCAATCTGCTATGTTACATGGGCTTATAATTTTACAATTTTAATGGGCCTTAATGTCCAAATGATTTTTATTTTATTTTATTTTATTAAGCTATATCAATACAATGGAACATGTGCGGGCTATACCGCTATATCAATTAAATTTTGTATTAGGCATTAATATATGGTAGTGGTATATTTTGAATATAAAATATATTGACAGTTTTTTTAATTAGAGATATTTTGAATGACAATTTGAACTTTGTATTAGTTCAATATGAATATTATAACTTCTTAATCAATTTGATGTTTTTTTTTTCTTGATGAGACATGTTAGAAATATAAAATATAATTTTTGAAATAAAACAATCGCATTTTATGATAGCTTTCGCTAAAGCTTTTTTTTAATCTCCCCGCCATGCCGCTATAGACGTTATTTAGAACCTTGGTTATTAGTGAGATGATACGGATCGGATAAACAAATGATGGGTTATGATGATTCTTTTATCCTGTTAATTTTTGTACTGGGTTTTCTGGAAATGAACAAAGCGATGATGTCATTAGTGAGATTGTTTTCTAAATTTCTTGCTAAGTCTGTTATTACGTGGTTTTCTGGATTTCTATTTTTAATACTTTATTTTTGTGTTAATTTTTCTACTCGTTCTTCTGGTTTTCTGAATTTCTAGTCATTATGTGGTGTGGGTTGTGCAGTCAAATTTCGGTTCAAATCAAAGTAAAACTTTGATTCAGTTCGATTCGGTTGAGAGGCTAAAACATTTCGGTTCGGTTTTATTTTTGAAACCGAAATAAAACTTTGATTTGCCTAGTTCGATTTCCCATGAACCAAACCGAACCGAACACCTGTGTGTGACAAAATCTCATGTATTTAGTAATATTGAGTGTCTCAAACAAGATAAAGATACAATTTGCATACAAACTATTTAGACTGCATTTTTATACAAAAACAAGTGGCATCAGAATAAACTCACTAGAATTTTTATATATTTCCCAGCACTTTCATCTGTTAAAAATGCCTAAATTTAACCATCTTTTTGCATGTGTTATATTACATGGGATGGCTAAGTCAAGAGTCAAGCTTATTTTATAAAATACTATATTGTTTTTATCAACGTTTTTCCTTTACACTAATGTTATTTTTTCATATCATTCTGGATTTATAGAAAGAAAATGACGAGAATTGTGAACCCCAGAGTTATGTCTTTGGAAGCTCCTCTTCTTTTCCTTCTTCGTTTTGATAGTGCCCTTGTGTTGCTTTATATATTAATAAAGCAGACGTAAGAGCGGTTCAATATACGAAAATGAAAACAATCTCTTGAGCAGTGTTGTGTGATTCTTGCTCTGTAGGGTTTCTATGTTATTTCCATGTTTTGTAAGAGTACGACTGTTCTTATTTGCAATGGTGTACACGATGATTTAGTTTGTTGGAATCACACACACACGATTTTGGGAAAAACAAATAAAAAAGAGGTACATGCACAATCATTTTTTTATCAAGGCTACTCATTAGCCAAGTTGAGTCCAAATTGAGAGCAACTTAGATTCAACTCATAAATTCATGAGCCAACTTGAGTCCAAATTGCTAATCTAGTTTCGAGTCAGAAATCTTAACTTAGATTCAACTCTCAAATAACTCGAGTCGACTTATAACTCGTGGCTCGTAAATAGTACATAATTTATCAAAAATAGTACACGATTTAAAACTTTACATAATGAAGCACTAGTAAATATATAACTAAATAGTACAAAGTTTACCAAATTACTAAATAGTACAAAGTCGAGCAAAATATTACATAATTTATTAAGTCAATGAGTCAACCGAGCTTATTCCAAAATGAGTTGGGGGCAACTTGGATTTAACTCGTGAGACAGCCAAGTCAATGAACTCGAGTTGTTGACGAGTTGAATCCGAATTGATTCCGAACGAGTTATGAGTCATGAGTTTTTTTGTACACCCCTATTTTTTATCATATGAAAAGAAAAAACAAAACCTTTATCCGTGTTTTCTCGAAGCAATTTCAGAACCTAACTGAAGCCTAAGCTCTTGGGCTTTCTTCTGCTCCTCTCGAGACAAACCCATCTGACCCCTGTTTTTTGTTTATGTGACATTTAGTCAACTGAGATGAACTTTGCACCCGTACCCCATTAAATTTCAGATTTTATGCAAGTATACTTGAAGTTTCAAATTTGTATACTACCTCACATAGATTAGTAGGTATCAACTTCTTTGCAACTACTAAAAGGTTTTTTTCCCACTAAGATAACAAACCTTTGTAGAGCAGTGGTTCTCTAATTGTAGATAAGGAACTTTGAACCTTTGTAAAGGTATTTTCTACAGAGAACTGAACAAATTCTCTAACATATGAATGGGCCAAATGGCCAATACCGTGTGATTTATAAGATTTCTAGTTGCATCAGTTCTCAGTTCATTCTGGTATTACGTTGGAAAAGATTGTTAGTTCTTGAAAAAGATTGTGATTTAATTACCTCCAAAGTTTTTCAACAATCTTGCCTCCCCTGACATGTTGCTCTAAAAGAACAGGTACATCACCTGGGGATACATATCCATACCTTAAACAAGACAATAGAAAACTTTAGCCATTGTGTTATGGGTAGCAAAATCAGTAGCAGAATAGAGATGATTCATTTGTTCAATGCCATAAGTAGAAATATTACTTTAGACCAAAATTTTCAGTATCCTACAGAAGTATGAAATATCCTTGGTGCATATAAAGAAATGTAGAGATCTTAGAATTGTTCGCCAATCACCATGTTCATTGTTAAAAAAGCCAAAAGGGCACAAGTCACATCTGGTGCTAGTAATACCAGACCATTCTTTTTCAAGTCAGTACCAGGCAACACGCTAATAATACCAGACCATTCTTTCACATTCACTATGAAAAGGACCCATGGGTCATACAAACAATAGACTTTTAACTTTCTTTCTTCACAATGGTAGTTACAGCATGACAGTATCAGGTACTCTGAGTGGTACACAGTTAAATTAGCATAACTTGTTCTCTCTTACCAATGACCAGTTGACTCTCCATTAAAACTGGAGTCATATATAATAACATTGCCTGCGTATTTATGGCCACCAATGTGTGAACATGGGCTTACGTAGACTTTGTCCACTAGACCAAGTGCAGCTATATCTTCTTCAAATTTGTTCACTAGAGCAGTCCCGCAAAAGCCACACCTCTGGTCACGGGTTCCATGAGAACAGACAAATATGTAAGACCCATTTAGGATCTGCATTGAACCGGATTGCCAGTTGGCCTCTTTGACAAGCACCTCTTCCACAAAATCATCAACATGTAGGTTTGATAAATTCCTTTTAAGAAAAAAAAATAAAGGGTAAATTTTATGGGAGGTCCCTCAACTTTTCTCTTTGTCGCGAATTGGTCACTCAAGTTTGATTTGTCCTCCGGAAGTCATCGAACTTCTAATTCGTTCCGATTAAGTTACTCCATCACTTTTTCCATCCAAAAAGTTAACGGAATAATTGTGGATGTCCAACTAATCATTTTTGAAAATTATTAAATCCTTTGACTTATTTGGGTACAATTTGGGAACACCATTCTATTCCCACCCTTCCCCTCTTCCTAGTTCCTTTTTTTCTTTCCTTCTTTCTCTTTCGGACTTCGGTTTTCCTCTTCATATCTCACTGCAAAATCCTAAACTAATAAACAGGTCCGTGAAATAAATATTTTTCGTCTCATCCTTAATCTCACTACTATGTATTAAAACCTGAGACGAGCCCCTTCTTCTATACAACAACCAAGCCTTTAGTCCCAAACAAGATGGACTAATCTTATTGCACTGGCAAGCATTCTACCAACAAAAGTTATATTAAACGAGAAGTAAAAAGATGTACCCAAAATGAAAACTCAAACCATCGATTCCACCCCCATTCAGGGATCGGCCAATGTCCTATCATCACAAATTTTTCGTAAATTGAAACTAATATTGATATCATAGAGAATATAGTTAAATATATGACTTTGTAAGAAACTGATAACGAAAGATCAATCCGAGATATAAGTTGATGGTTAACTTGCATATGAAAACCAAGAGTCTCGAAGAGAAAGAAGAATAGGAAAAGAAAAAGGAAGAGGGAAAAAGGTGGGAATAGAATGGTGTTCCCAAATTGTACCCAAATAAGCCAAAGGATTTAATAATTTTCAAAAATGATGACTTGAACATCCATGTGTCATTCCTAACTTTTTGGATGGAAAAAATGACGGAGTGACTTAATCGGAACAAATAAAAAGTTTGGTGGCTTCCGGGGGACAAACCAAACTCAAGTGACCAATTCGTGACAAAGAGTAAAGTTTAGTGACCTCCCACCAAAATTTACCCAAAAATAAAAGAGAGATGTCAGTAACCATAAACGTAACTGAGGGTAGGGTCAACAATGGTGGGGTCAAACCGGACCTGACAAGCATTGTACCACACAAATATGCTCTTCACCTTAACATTTTAACCAAATTCTATGATTGAAAAAGTTACGGAGTAGCGATGATATATTCTTACAGTCTCTTACTGGTCAGAGGAACAGCAGAGCTGACTACCATAGTATCATTCTAATCAAAATGCCATTTTTAGACCAGACCTACATGTTTAAAACCCAATTATTCCCTAGTAATATCAACTAAGCAATAATTTAATTACATAGAAAAGGAAAATTTTGATATCACCTGGGAAGATGACTAGTACCTGTATCTTGTCATGTCAGGAAAGATCAAAATATCACCACTTGATGTTGATGAAGCACCATCTGCCCCTCCATGTATGGTTAACCGAGTCTGGAACAACATAGTTTTGTAAACTCATGACCACAGGGCTGACCCAGTGTAGTCTGCCCCTCTTTGGATTTTGAAGTTTTATATAAATTTATAGGTTCGGTTCGACTTTGCCCCCTCTGGACTTTTGGCTTGTAATTAATATTAAATTTAGTGTTAAAATTATGATAAATTTCTTGAATTCTAATTGGTAATTAGGATTAGAAGTCAGAAGTACTGAAAATTACAAGTCAGAGCATTAAAAATTATAAATTAGAGCATTGTTTTTTTTATCTGATACCCGATTAGCTAATGAGTTTGAACCCAATTAACTACTCAAATCCAATTCGTTATTTTTTTTCCCCTCCCTGGCAAAAATCTGCATGACCATCTATCTAATAAAGTGGTGTGAAATAAATAGAAAAAAATTATATAATTGCTTTAGTTTGCAAAAGATTTTGGCATTGAAGTTTACAGAATAGGAGCTTTGATTTCTCCATGACAGTTCAAAAATAAAACAAAAAATAACACTTTTATGAATTGGGTTATGCATAAATCTCCAGTGAAGACGAAACAAACCTTTTTCTTCATTTCTCCTTGGCGAGCCTTGATCGCCAAAGAAAGGCTCCTGGGCAGTCCCCCCTCAGCCTCCACGTGAGAATGCCACGTGGTGGGCAGTCCATAGTGGAGGAACACGTGGCGATCGTAGGGCTGCACTGTCCCCACCAACCTCTCTCGCCCGAACTCCGGTCTACTGAATCCTGTCTCCACCGTGGAGGAGGTGGAGAAGCGGTGGCGTGAGAGGAGGTGGGGCAGTGGGACCCGTTTCATTTCTGGCGAAAATGTGAAAGAGAAAAATAGAGGAAACGGGGGAATTCAATTAATTATGCAGATGGGCGTTTTATGCATTTAATGAATTTAATGAAAGAATATAATGTATATTTTATAAATTTAGAATGTATTTTAATATAAAAGATAATAAAATAAATAGATTGTGAGTTTTTGAATTTTAGAAAATATATAATTTTAAAATTTAGAGGGAGAAATATGTAATTTTAAAGTTTTGAAGTATTCTTCTTCTTTTTCTTGGATCAAGTACCTTTCATATTGATGAATCGGTGCTTCTATTTAATGACCGTGTTGTAACAGAATATCTTACATGAGAATAAAATATTTTTATATAAAATAATATATTGTTATAAATAATTAATTATTCAATAACATTCATAAATAATATTAAGATAGATTAATTTTAAAGAGATGAGCTATGCTACTCTATGAAGTAAAAAGCGTTTGTATTCTACGTCATATTTTTATTTTGAAAGTCCAAACAACCGATCCGAACCGTTAGATGTGATCTCTATATTGAAATGTGCTGGGACCAAATTTTACATTTTTTGGATTTTTTTTTTACTATTTATTAAGCAATTTTGAAAATTGCTGTTTTGCTGTAAACAATAAAAAACAGTAAAAAATTTTGGACCACCGGATTAGCGATTTTCAAAATTGTTGTTTTGCTGTAAACAATAAAAACAGTAAAAATTTCTAGACCATCAGATCAGCGATTTTCAAAATTGCTTAATAAATAGTAAAAAAATTCAAAAAAAAATATTGAAATGAAAACAGCACTATAACCCTCTATGCAATCCATAGCACCGTAGCCTTACTCAAATAGAAATGCCATAAATTTACATGAAAAGAGGAAAAAAAAAAGAAACGGGCTGGGCTTGTGTAAGGGTGGCAACAAGCTGGTTTGGTCCGAATTAAACCCTAGTTCAGCTTGTTTCTAGACTGAGTTACAACCGAGCGAGTTAGACCTAGGGCATTCGAGCTAAAATCTAAGTTTGAAATCGTAATAAGCTAATTCGAGCTAGATTGCAAGCTGGCTCGCTGGGTCTGACTAGATCTTATTTTAAGAATAAATGAATTCTACAAACTTTTTGAATTGAGCTAAACCGAACTAGAAAATATAAAATACACAAAAATTCATACAAATTCACAAGTTGATATCTAGCTGAACTAGCTCGTAAGCTAGCGAGCAAGCTTAGCCCCAACTTGAACTCATTAATTTTGGACCGAGCTGATGACGAGCTGGTTAACAACTCGATCCAGTAACAAACGAGTTGCCAACGAATAAGTCAGATGTAAGTTACGACCGAACCACGAGCAACGAGCTTATTTTTGCCACCCCTAGCCCTGTGGGAATCTGAAGTCGCTATTGGGCTTTATATAAAGATTTCGGATCGAAAATGCTTCACAAAATCCAAACTTCTCAAAAAAAAAAAAAAAAAAAAAAAAAAACTACTATGACAATCTCATTCGTCAGATAAAGCACGCACTAAATATATTCAGAGAAATTCATTGACAATCTCATTCATCGCGTTGGATTTGAATCCGCAATCACTGAGTCTATAATTCGCATGAATCATATATCCCACATTGTTAAAAAGTTGCGTTTGCCTACTATGTAGACAATTCTTTTGACAAATTACGATGCCGAACTCTGGAGCTTTTGAGAACCGGTTCGACCCTGAATGTCTTGTCAGGTTCTTCCTTGCCTTCTTGTAACGGGTTCGGTTTATAAGTTCCACTGTGAACCCGATAAAAATTCAAACCGACCCGTTCTGACAGATAGAGGAAGAGATCCTGAAGACACCACACCTCCCCTCTCCATTTCCCCATTTCTTTTTCTTTCTTTTCTTTGAGTCGGTTTCCTCTACACCTAGCCCTCTCTCTCTCTCTCTCTCTCTCTATAAACAATAATCTAGCGTGCAGGGTTCTTTACCCGCTTGCTTTCCCACCCTTCTCTCTCTATCTTGCTTTCACGGATTATACTCCTTTGGATTCTCGCAAGGTCTGAAGCTCCTTCCTTTTCTACTTCTCTAAGGATCTAAGAACAAGAAACTAGGGACCTTTAACCACCGAATCATGACTCAGGTGTCGCTGATTTGTCTTGGACATTTGAATCGGCGTTAATCTGGGGAAATTAACTATGATGCTTTGACTGTGTACAGATCGGTGTGCTTTTGTCCAGATTTGATCGGATGTTGATCTGGTGCCTTTTAATTGAAGTCTTGTTTCCTATTTCTGACGAATTACTACTTTTTTGTGGTCCTGCACTATTCTAGTTCACAATCTCTATTATTAATTGATAATATTTACCATCGATTGGTTAATAATACCATTAAACCTTAGGATTTGAACTTTGGTAGTGTTTACGTAAGAAAGTCTGGGATTACTTGAAATATTTACCTTTACAGTGCCATTATTTAATTCAGGAATTAAGTTTAAATAACTCTTTATTTTATCAGAGAACAAGATTCTGTAAGGACACACTAATAGATAAATTGAAGCTCCTGTAGAACCATTTTTATGGATATTGGTACTGCTAGTGGGATTCTTATGTTTGGGGGAATATGCGTTAATTTTTGTAAATACAATTTTGACAAGCTCTTCATTTGTGGCAATAAATGGTTTATTGATATGAAGTGATCCTTTTAATTGGAATAAGCCTCCAATCCGACATTACAATTCTAAATTGTCCTGGGGTTTGTTTCATCAGGGATTAGGGCTCTACTCAAGTTAATTTTTATCACATAGCTATATACTTTTGGGTGGAAAAGTTATTCCTTCTTCAAGAACACTCTTTTGAGTCTACCTCCTGCTATTTTCTGCAAGTGATAAGCCTTATTGCCACACCATAGATTAAAATGCTATAATTCATCATTTAGAAGAACTTATCTTCATTGAATGGGCCAAATAGTACCATCATTTTTTTTTTTTTTTGTACTATTACCTTGATGAATTTGGAAATACACCAAATATTTCTGGTTAGCTTATCTTCTTTAAGTCAAGCGCTAGTTTGAACACTAATTCTAATACAAGATTCAGTTCTTGGTATAAATTTCAAGATATATTATATTTTTGTTATCAGCTTCTATTGGTATGGTACTGGAAACTGAATCTTCTTGTAATACTGTTTTATTTCTGACAATTTTCAGGGCTCAAAGAACCTGGCTTCAAAACTTCCACAATCATCTCCAGTTACATATCTTCTCTATATAAGACCATATATGGGTTGATCAGGCCATTTCATGGGAGGATTAGACGAAGAAGAGCCCCCGTCAAAACGAATTAAACCCTCCTCTTTACACTTCTGCACAAACTCTAGCTTTCTCTCTCTAACTAACGATCTCTCTCTCTCTACCAAATCCCCAAATCCCTCTTTGGAATTTGGGGCTTCAATGGCCCGACCTGTGCCACACCCTCAAGCACTTATCGGTTCAAAAGGCTTCATAAAAAGGGATGAATTTGTGCGAATTATAACAAAGGCCTTGTACTCTCTTGGGTATGAAAGAAGTGGTTCGGTTTTGGAGGAAGAATCCGGGATCCAATTACATGAACCTGTGATTGATTTATTCAGGAAACAAGTACTTAATGGAGACTGGGATGGCTCCGTCCAAACTCTACATAAAATTGGTCTAGAACAGAGTATAGTAAAATCTTCAGCCTTTGTGATTCTAGAACAGAAATTTTTTGAATTATTGGAGAAAGGGAATATCCTGGAGGCACTGAGAACTCTTCAATCAGATATCTCTCCACTGGGGTTGAAGAAAGAACGGGTTCATGAGTTAACGGGGTGCATCCTGCGCCCAGCCCGATTTGCAGAATTAGGGTTTGTGAAGGAGAACTGCAGGGTAAGGGTGTTGGAAGAATTGCAGAGCATTTTCCCACCCAGTGTAATGGTGCCAGAGAGAAGACTTGAGCAGCTGGTGGAGCAAGCATTAAATGTGCAAAAGGATGCATGCTATTTTCATAATTTTAATGGAAAGGCACTTTCTCTTTATATGGACCATTGGTGTGGAAAGGAGCAGATACCAAGCCGCACTATTCAGGTACTTTTTAAAAGTTTTTCAAGGTTGTTGTTTTTCTTTATGTGTCACAAAATATTCCAAATACTTCATGTAACGGATTCCTGTCAGACAGTATTCACAAATACTGGTAGTATCAATGACTGCATTATACTCCTTACGAATATTTTTTAAGACATAAACTATATTAGTCTGTTTAAATTATCCCAAAATTTTAGCCTCCAATGGGGCAGGAGATGCATATACTCTTGTACGTGACTTCAGAGGTACCGACATATGAGCTACTGTTCTGTTTTCATGTTCAATGGTGGAAACTTATTCTGGATTCATAACTAAGCCCCAAGTTTACTCATTTGAACTTACTGGCATTCTACGTCGGTACTGGGGGCATGTGATTTATTTTCCGATTGTGTTAATTAATGTAGTATAATTTCAATGTACTCCATATAGGTTATGGATGCACACAAAGATGAAGTATGGTATATCCAATTTTCTAACAATGGAAAATACTTAGCTTCTGCTTCTAAAGATGCCACTGCTCTTATCTGGGAGGTAATTCTCACTGTTTTTCTTGTATTTATTTTATTTATATTAATTTATTTTTCATAGGAAACTTAGTAATGCATCCACTGAAATCTTGCTTGTGCTAGAAAGGTTATAGTTCTGTATGCTAATACATCAATAATGTTGTCTTAATTGATCTGTTGTATATCAAAATAGGCGAAAAAGCAGAAATAATACTCCCAAGTAGTAGAAAGTCTTTTATGCCATTTTGAAGTACGAAATGGCAGCTTACTTTTGTTGGTGTTCCTTCTCTTTTGGGAGTTTGTAGTTTTTCCCTAATTTTGTCACGCATAAGATAAATCTTATGTTAACATAGGCTCTTTTTTTAGTGACATCATGATGCAAAAACCACAACATCAAATTCTCGTACAAAATCATATACTCATTGTATACGAGCCTCTTCAGATTAATCGGTCCTTGACCTTTCAATGGATCCAAACTTGAGAATGAATTGATATGCAAATTGTTAATTTTAATTTTTCACGATCAACAAGATTCCTTGGAACTTCAGGACGATATTTTAGTTGTCTACACCAGAAAAAAAAAAAAGATGTTATATTTAATTTGATTCATTTTAATGTTGGTACTTCTTTAGGTTAATGCAGATGGTCGTCTCTCTATAAAGCACGAGCTAACGGGTCATACTCAACCTGTCATGGTGGTCTCCTGGAGCCCTGATGACCAGCAGATCTTGACATGTGGCATGGAGGAGTGTGTTAGGCTCTGGGACACAGGGTCTGGTAAGTGCTTACGTGTGTATGAGAAGGCCGGACTGGGCCTCATCTCTTGTGGCTTCTTCCCTAATGGGAAAGACATCTTCACAGGGGTCGCTGACAAAAGCTTCTCTGTATGGGGCCCTGATGGCAGGGAAGTTGACTCAGTCAAGAGTCAACGACAGACCAAGACCTCTGACCTGGCCGTCACAAGTGATGGCCAATTGATTGTCAGTCTTAACAAAGAAAGAAATATTTTATTGACTGATAGAGAAACAAAAAACGAGAGATCTATAGAGGAGGAGGATATTGTGACAAGTTTTTGCCTCTCATCAGATGGCAAGTTTCTTTTGGTCAATCTTGCGTGTGAGGAGATCCATTTGTGGTGTATAGGGGATCCGGGTATGCCAAGTCTGATCATGAGGTATAGAGGGCATAGAAGGGCTAGGCATGTTATTAGGTCCTGTTTTGGTGGGACTGAGCAGGGGTTCATTGCTAGCGGGAGCGAGGATTCATTGGTATGTCTTTATAATTATATGCTTTTTACTTTTAAGTGTACCTGTATGGTCTGGTACTGTTAAGTACCGAGCTATCTGTTGCCATTGTTTCTACTCCTCTTTAGAAGCTTTGCAAGTTCAAATGCAGCTTAATTCTTGTGCAGTCAGTAGTTGTTTGGACCTCATATTACTACAAGGTTCTTTTAGTGCTTTGTTTTTACTGTTATTGACCATTTTTGATGTTTTTGTCTCCTTTGAGCTCTCAAGCGATCTCAGAGAAGCAATCACAAAGTGAATATTTAGTTTTTAGAGAAAATATAATTATTTTTTAAGGCAATATATTAATAGTAAATCTGTAGAATATTAACTATCCAAACTAGTACAGCAAATTGAAAAATTTATCAGTACATTGATCATGTTAGGTCACGAATGTTTCCCCTTCTTGTTGGCAGGTATACATATGGCATAGAGCCACCGGAGATCTGATAGAAACGCTAGCAGGCCACTCTGGTACAGTAAATTGTGTGAGCTGGAATCCAACAAACCCATACATGCTAGCATCAGCAAGTGATGACCACACTGTCAGAATTTGGGGCCTCAGCAAACCGAATATCCATAAAAGGAAGGACCTTTTTGAGAATGGCTCATGCAGTAATGGTCACCAGTGTAATGGAAATAGTAAATGAAGATTAAACGACAACTCTACAGGAATAGATGATGGTTTCTAGGGGTTTTATTTCAATTTAACGGGTATTCATCTTTACCTTGACCTTTGTATATCCCTCTTTTTTTATTTTTCAATACCCAAGCTAGTAGGGATGCGCGAAACATTCTGGGCGCATGGGGGGGCCATCTAGGATGTAAAAAAACTTGGATGTCTTTTGCTTTTGTTCCTTATTTGTTTCTTAATTCAAGCTGGATGATAATTTCATCTTTGATTCTAATCCATGTCTGCAACCAATGTTTTCTACCATAGCAATCACTAATCAGGATATCTTTTGTTGAAACCTTTTCTGGATTAATTTGTCGATGTGTGCAAGAATGTGTTCAGAGAATGAGGACATATTAAACGTTTCATTTTTTTTTCTTAATTCTTTTTCTTTTTTGTTGGGAAGCAAGTGTTATCTGTCGTCTGATACACCCCAACCTGAAAACAAAGCATGAACAAAAGCCATAGAAATGAAGTTCTCGACACAGAAAATACTACTCCTTTTTGAATGTAATATCCATGTTTACTGACCTAAATTTTGTTTGACATAGAAGGGATAAGCTATAAATACTTGAATATTTGTAAATCTGGGATATGAGTTGAATGATGAAGAAATGTACGCATAAAATGGTGAAGTTTACTGTTAATGCTACTATTTATTGACGAATTAAACTTCTAGTCGTCCGTATAATAAAAGACTAGAATACTGTAAATTATAATATGTATGCAATAAGCAAAACTATGTTCATAAACTTTTAATTATAAGATTTTGCATTTTTTTTAAACTTGTTCTCAATAATTTCAAATTAATTATTATTAAGTGTTCCTAACTCCCATGTTAATTCCGGAATAGGCATTTGAAGACTTAGATGACTCATTACGTTAGTACACAAGAGTTACAAAAATATTCATGCAAATAAAAAAAAAATTCTGAACCACCGCCAACATATTTGATATAAATGGAAAATTTTATGGACAAAAATGAAAATTTAAACTTGAAGAATCAGCATAACAATTAGTGTATTCTGCGGACCATGTCTAATAAAGTTTAGTATTTATAAAGAGAAAGGAGGTGTCAACGGGAAGGTGAGATTGAGAAAGAAGTTTGGTTTAGGAGAAACTTGTGGTTATCAAATTGAGCATATTATTCTTGTTCATTTACCACAAATCGCAATGGCACAGGTCAATTTATGGAATCGTGCAAGAATGTACAGGGCAACCGAAACCATTCTTTATTTAGATATAGAATGATGTCAAAAGTTGGTATCCGTATTTGACCCGGCCATCACCCAAGAAATTGTAATGAGAATTTAATTTTGTTTGACAAATTGTAGTGACTAACTAATGATGTCAAAATTTAAATTTAAATTACAGATGTGTTCCTTATTATTTATTTAGATATGTTAAATATTAATGTTGGTGTAATTTACTGATTATTTGGCAACCTATATAATACCAAAAAAAATTCTTTATTATTTAGATCACTCTATATTAAAAAGAAATTTTACTACATTTTATCATTTTAATAACCTTAAAATATAAGTGAGGAAAAAAAAGTACACTATAATTTGATTCCTTGTGTAATTTTCCTTTACTAAATAATTTCAGTAAAATTTATAATTTTAGATATGGGAAACGAACCAGTCGCTGTTCCAGGTTGTACTGGACACAAACAGGAGAGATAAGAGAGAGCCCTCCAAATTCAAAAATGAAAGCTTGTAACTTTGCATATTCCTAAGCCATTTACAATTTTTTTTTCCACGGACCACTCAGAAAAAGATAGAACATAATTATATGATCTCTCTCCTGAAAATGTGAACATTATGTTTTCCTATCCACATCTCATGCCCCAGCTGCTATATATGTGGTGTGAAACAGTAACCCTAATACCCTATGTTTTATACTATTTAGGATGTTGACAAGTAATAATTGATTGTTCATATGGTTCTTTGGTTACTCAATTAAGATCATAGGGATAATTTTTTTACTTTATGAGGGCATGGATGAAAAAATGAACCAAAACCAAAACAAAGCTGACCTTCTGTTGATTTCTTTTTTCCTTCTTCTCATTTTATTGTCTTTATTGTTGTGTCTATAGTTGAATCCTGACACACCCAAAAAATTCTCACTGAATGCAAGGTTCCTTGCAACTTGAAAGCAACCAAAAAACAAAAATGGAGAGTATAATAAGTCCAATTCAAGGAGAAACAAGCAAAATCAAGCATATATAAATCTTATACGTACATATACACGAGGAAACATGGCAATAAAGAAATCTTTTGACTGTGGATATATTATAGATAATACATAGTTTTTCCCATAAAATGTCCTTTAACAAAAACATCCACAACTCCTTCCCAAATTACAAACAAGCCCAAGAACAACCGAGCATCCGATTAACCCATACAGCAAAACCACTTCTTCTGCACAATAAGTAAAATAGTTGTAAGGCAAAACTTAAAAAAAAAAAAAAAAAAACTATTTTTTAATAAAATTGCTCGCGCATGATAGCAAATCAGATCCTATTTTATTCTACTAATGCATTTCAAGAGGAACCACAACAACAACCAAGCCTTTAGTCCCAAACAAGTTGGGGTAGCTAGAAATGAAATCCAACCGGAGTGTGAGGGTTTCATTTGCATTACAAGAGGAACCATGGTACAAAAATTCAATATCACATGCCTAAGCAGATTTTTTTTTTAAGCATAACAGTACCCAAATCAGATTTGGTGGTGCTTATAGTAGTGGTGCTTTTACCAGACGGGCAGGGGGATTCCGGAGGTTGACAGTATAATTTAATAATGATATCAGTAGGGCACTGTCAATTTTGGTCAAAGAACCTACTTTAGGTGTGGTAAGAAGGGCTAGGATCATATAATACATTCTGACTACAGGCATCAATAATAATCAGTTCGGTGTCAGGTTAACTGGTATTTTATCACTACAACCAAAGAATTGCAATCTTTAACTTTGGTATATGCTGGTTCGGTGCTGAAATGTAGTGATTTCTATTCCAAATAAAATGCAGAGATTTAGAGTCTTAGACCAAAGAGCACAGCCCCTATGAGGGTACTTTATGTCGTGAACTATTTATAGTATTTATAGATGTATTGTGTACATTTTATGATTTAGTCTCAACCAAAACACAAAAATTATAATATACTAATCTATGCAACAAATCACCAAACAATCTTTTGCCAAATTCTTCAAAACGAACTAATCTAAGCTACCCTCCTTTTCTCCTCATTTACTAGAGGGAAACGATGAGAACAGGACTGGTGTTTCGGCAAATATAAAAAATAATATGGGATAAAGGGCTTTGAAAATGTTTACAATAGCAATGGATAGCAATCACCAATTATACCCAGTCTACACTAAACACCTCAAAGGTGAACTGAATTCATCCGAGTGAACTATTAGACAATAAAGGCAACATAGCTATCGAATCAAATTTTCAGTTAACTTCCAATACTGTGACAGTTACTGGTAAAAGGACCAAGGTTTTACCTTTTTGTGACTAATGAATTGCCAGACTTAAGTGGATTTATTCACATTTTGCATGACGATTGTGTCACCTCACAAGACTGATGAATGCATAATTTATTCTGGTTTACTAAGCATGTATTCTCCTCCAGCCACCCAAAATATATGAAAAGTAATTGCCAGATCTAGTCGTTTAGACTTTGTAGGGGAAGAGCTACTATTAGCTTGAGCTCACCAAGGGTTTTTTTGTAAGCTTGACCCAAAAATATGATCAGATTGGATTCAAACAACAAATTTGAACAGTTAACCTTAGTAATGATGAGCCAAGCATATATGTTCCAATTTCTATATGTTGGGTCATTTCTATTAGATGAAGATAACCTCTTGATCTTCATACAAAATGAACTAGGAAAAATTAAAAACTTGGCAACGTAAACACTTGGCTCGACAAGTAGATTATCATCAACAGTTCGAAATCGTTGTTTGAAACAGCCCTGATGGTTTTTGAGGTTAAGCTCATGAAACCCTCAGTTGTAAGCTTAAGCTCATACTGACCTTCTAACTTTATGGTGCAGATAGCTAGTTTATGTACAAAGTACCGAAGCATAACTTACTGTTGTAGTATCATTTAATCAAAGTATAGATATAAATAGAAGAAATAATTATACCGAGCTAGACTTGCCGGTGGTGTTGCATGGAGCATCCTTGTCCTTGTAGACCGGGTCCACCTTCGTTGATGGAGAATCAGATCCTGGTGCAGTGGTAGCCGTCTTTTTTTCATCCCTAGCTTTGTTGAAAATTACAGTAAAGCCCTCAGCAGATGCTGGGTCATTCACATCCCACTCCCCAAATTTTGGTAATGGGCCTCCAGCCTTCTCCTACAACAATTTAAAAAAGCACAAGTAATTACCGATCCCAGTTGGTACCAGGTCATATGAGATACTGGTAGTGACATTAACTGGAACATTGTCTCTTACAAAATACTATGCACAAACACAGAAAACACCAATTGCAGTCTCAATTAAATAAGTCATAATTTATTCCCCTTTCTGTTGTCAGCAATATAACAAGCAATGCACAAAACTAAAGTAGAGTAAAATAATATCATACAGGAAATTAAAAGGTGATCTCCTAAAACCCAAGCACCACTATATACTGGAAGGAGCTCCGAAGTTCATATAAAACAACAATAGAATTAAATCTACACCAGGATTTCAAATTTTCGAATCTATTAGCCAAGCAAACCCTAACTCTGGGACAAAACATGATGAAGAGAAGAGCTAATAATCTAATTTCATTAAAGGAATCTGTGTTACACTTCAATTACGGTAAAACGCAAAACAAAAGTATAACCTAAATCTCTCCATGTAGTGAAGTCAATATGCACAGATAATCCCAATTTTACTTTTCAAAATTCAAACAAAAAATGGGACCAAGAGACTAACTCTTTCAAAAGAAGAGAAAAAAAAAAGGACAGCACATTCAATGTAGAACTAATCGGCTATAAGCAGTACTGAATGCCAAAATTACATAAAAGATCTCACTAATAAGGGAATAATTCACCAAAAACCAAACAAAAAGAACGCTACTTAATCTTTTTAAGAGAAAAATTGCAAGCACATACTCGGATAATTTGGCAGAGCTGACGAACAAGATTTTCAGTCTAAAAGCTCAAAATTAAGAGGAAATAGAAGGATAAAAAGATCGGAGCTTACCGACATGAATTCTTCAGTGGGAAAACGACAGCTGAAGAGAGAGAGAGAGAAGATGGACAGAGAGCGAACAAGAGAGAGAGAGAGCTCGGTGACTTGGTGTGAGTAAGAATTGGCTGCGTAGCTTTGTATTGGTTTATTTTAACACTTTTCTGTTTAACCCTCGTGTATTTCTAATAGATGGCTAAATTGTGTTATTCTGCATTGATGGAATTATAGTTATGTTTATAAAATCTTGTCCACCTTTTTATTTCTTCAATTCTGTACATAATTCATTCTTTTCAGCGTATTTAAAATTTCTATATGGTTATCCTTTTTATTTAGAGCATCTCTAATTCAGCAATTAAAATTAATTGCTAAAAAAACAGTTATGAAAATTTTAGAAATTAATCTACTACATTAGTGCAATTGAATTAAATTTCTTTCTGTCTACATCTGCGCCTCTTTCTTTTTTACTGAAGAGAGAGCACTAAGAAAGATTTTGAGCCAATCAATTAGACAATGTGTTATTGAACAAACGTTTTATTATAAAGCAAATTTGTTAATTTAACAACAGTAATACATCATAGAAATTATGTTAGCAATTAACACATCAAATTAGTAGTCTTAAAACAATTACCGTTGTAGATGTGAAATTTGTGTGTGGTGTCAAGAATCGCGTTGGTTATAGTTTGGGATAATTTTATTTGTAATTAATTTTGATAGAATAAGGTGATGTATCTGTTATACATAAATAAAGGTAGAAGAATTCATTTTATTCAAATAAAATCATTTTTTTTCTGTCATGTGTATTTTCCAAGTTAATAATTTATTCTTCTTTATTTTGATTCTGATCAACTAAAATCAATTAGAAACTATTTCTACTGAAATTTAATCAATCCAACTCTAAAACATTTTTTTGTTCCAATCATAACCTTTGGATTGCCAACCTAGCTTGTATATTAGATGGCTAAATTGTGTCATTCCGCATTGTTGAAATTATTATTATGTCCATGGATTTTTGTCAGCAAAACATAAATTATGAGAAATTTGAACAATGGTGTAATACGTACTCTTGTTTGTGTTACATAATTTGTATACTTGTTATTTTGAACTTTCAAATTTATTATTCAAATCATTGATAAAATATATACCTTGTTATCATATAATGCACATGTGGCTATTTATTTTTTTCAAAAGAACTTAGACAAAATAATAAAAAAAAATCAGATGGTACAATTAGTTAAGTTATTCTTTTAGGATACTTTGATCATGCAAATATTGTCTTCTTTTTCTCTCTTTATCTTTCTCTTCCTCTCTTTCAATTCTGATGAGTTAGAGAGGAATGAAAGAGAAACAGGATATTTACAGTGCAAAAAAAAAAAAAAAAAGTTTCAAACTGCATTCTAATTCTATAATTTGGAATTTTTATTTCAAGCCGTGGAATTAAAAGTGCGGTTTGAGTATTTTTAATAAAAACTTTGATTTTTGGATATATTTGAAATTTTATATTTTAAGTTAGATATTAATAAAAAATGTCGGAGAACCGCATGTTATTTGTTACTTCTAAAAAATAAATATGTTCAAATATTCAATAGTTAGTGGTAAACAAATTATGGGGTTGGAGAGACTAATAGAGACAAACTCAAATAAATATAATTTGCCAGAATAAATAATTTTATCTTCAAATGTGAGATCATATGAGCTGTGATGTACGCTTGATGATATCGTTGCAACAGACAATTGTATTCACAAAATTGTTTGCATGGACTCGGTCTATCAAGGTTCCATATAACCAGACAATAATAAAGCTATTTTATGTTGCAGGGATAATGATAAGATGCAAATTACTTATAAGAAGATGAGTCTTGTTAATAACAAATTAATTTGACAATGTTGATAATTGTCAAAAATAATTTGTAATTTAAAAACCAAAATATTAAAATTTAATCTTTACAATATACATTTTATGTTCATAAAAATGATTAAATTTTATTGTTAATCAAATAATTTAAATATATAATTTATCAATACTTTTGATATTTTGACTTAATTTGGAAAGTCATTATTAAAAATTACCATATTAAACTACTACAACCAATATGTTTCCTCCATTCTCATAACAATTATATACAGGGGCGGACTTAGAGTAGACCAGGGGGCAGCAGCCGCTCCTCTTGGATTTCGAGTTTTAGTAGTGATTTATCAGTACCGATCGACTTTGCCCTCCTCTAGAATTTTTTTTGCCCCCTTTGAATATTTGATTTGTAATTTAGGCTAAATTTAGTATTAAAATCAAAATAAATTCTTGAATTATGATTGGTAATTAGAATTATAAGTTAAAGAATCAGAAATTATAAGTCAGAGCATTGAAAAATATAAGTAAAACATTATTTTTTGATCGAGTACCCAATTAGTTAATAAATTTAAATTCGATAAGCAATTTAAATCATATTCAATATATTTTTGTCCTCCTTGACGAAATTCTAAATCCGCCCCTAATCATATACATTATCACACATCTATGAGTGTATAAATATAATGGTAGACCGGATCCACACAGGACAGGAGCAAGGTCCTCCAGGAAACCCGCCTACTATTCTCACATAGCTGTCAGCCTGACATGTTTGTGGTTTTGTCAAAAGTCAACAAAGGTCAACTTGTGTTAATTTTTTTTAACAGCGTATGCAGGAAAAATGTACAATTTATCCTTCTTTTTCAATCCAACAAACAAAATATCTCTCCTCATAAATTATTAACAAAATGTTCTTGTGGGTCCCATTATCTCTTCCCTTTTCCCTCTCTCTCATTTATTCTTGTTTACTCCTACAACTTTTTATTTGAAATGGAAGATTAATACTATATAAAAATTTTGTAAACTTAGGAGTGCATATATTTTATTGTATAATTTTTTAATGTAGATCTTATAAGTTAAAATTGACAACATAATATTAACTAATATACAAAATATTTTTAACAGATGATTTTATTTAACTGTCATTATAGAATATATATATATATATATAGAGTTAGGCTGGAGTGCTATGGATAGCATAGTGGCCTCTATGCTACGGCTCAATATTTGAGTTTTCAAAATCCAAACGGTCGATCTGAACCATTCATCTTATTCTCCATATTAATATCTGCTTGGAGACCAAATTTTATAATTTTCTGAATTTTTTTACTATTTATTAAGCCACTTTGAAAATCGCTAATCCAACGGTTTTACTGTTTTGTGCAGCCACCGTTGGATCAACAATTTTGTAAAATACTTAATAAATAGTAAAAAAATTCAGAAAAATGTAAAATTTGGTCTCCAAGCAGATATTAATATGGAGAATAAGATGAACGGTTCGGATCGACCGTTTGGATTTTGAAAATTCAATTATTGAGCCGTAGCATAGAGACCACTATGCTATCCATAGCACCCCAGCCTAACTCTATATATATATATATATATAAGTCTAAATATTTGTGTTAGCCTAACACATTTTTAAACTAATTTAATTGAAGTCAAATTTCCAAATATACTAGTTGACATAATAATCTATAAATATGTATCATATACAAAATATTTATTCTTGTGATGCATAAATTTAAGAATTTTTATTTTTGAATCATTTATAATTATTTAAATTGATAGTACTAAATAAGATCGATATCAGGTCAAATGCAAAATTTCTGTTCTCTATGAGCAAAATTTTGGTAAAACCACATAATAGTAAAATCAGAAAACCTGAAAAGGAGAACCATAGAAATTTTTTGATAAAACCTCATAATAGTAAAACCAAAAAATCTGAAAAGGAGAACCTTAATCAATCAGGTGACGCATTTTATAAGGTAAATTATAAAATCTTAATACCTCGTATTGATATCTTAATTAGTAATATCAATTTAAATAATTATAAATGATTCAAAAATAAAAATTCTTAAATTTATGCGTCACAAGAAAATATATTTTGTATATGACACATACTTATAGTTTACAAGGCCTATTTATAGATTATTATGTCAACTAGTATATTTGGAAATTTGACTTCAATTAAATTTGTTTAAAAATGTGTTTGGCTGACACAGATATTTAGAGTTATATATAAATATATATTCTATAATGACGGTTAAAGAAAATCATATGTTAAAAATATTTTGTATATTAGTTAATATTATGTTGTCAATTTTAACTTATAAGATCTACATTAAAAAATTATACAATAAAATATATGCACTCCTAAGTTTACAAAATTTTCATATAGTATTAATCTTTCATTTCAAATAAAAAGTTGTAGGAGTAAACAAGAATAAGTGAGAGGGAGAGAAAAGGGAGGAGATAATGGGACTCACAAGGACATTTTGTTAATAATTTATGAGGAGGGGTATTTTGTTTGTTGATTTGAAAAAGAAGGGTAAATTGTACATTTCTCCGCGTATGCACTTAATTAAACCTATAAAATTTTCGCTAATGCCCCTATAAATCTCAAAATATGTCATTAAACCCTCAAAAGAGAAATACACAACGCATTACGCATTCTACTCTTCTGCTATTAATACAAAGATGCCCAAAATAATTCAAGGATAAGAGGAGCCTAATTTGGATTTTTGAAATTGAGGAGATTGCGTATTTACACAAGTTCAAGGATACAATTTCACATAATTTTAAACACACAAGTACCTGAAATTTTTTTAGTTACCACCTTAATATTTCAAAATTCTGATATCATCATTGATTTATACAAAATTCAAAATTTAGTACATCTGCACCGTGGTTTTGCGCATGACTTGGGAATCATGTGCACCACAGTGATATGCCTTAATTTTCTTTCGTTTTAGTTTAATATAAACAAATTTGAACTGAAAACTCATACATAGAATAATAAAAAACGATTTCTATGCGGTATGTGGAAGGCCACCGCATACCGTATATACGGTATACGGCTGCATATACGGATTTTTTATGCGGATTTTAAAATAAGAATTTATATATATTTGGAAGCATAATCTCACAGCAGGAATAAAAATACACATGTTTGTAGAACTATTTTATATTCATTATTCTCTAATATAAAAACAACATACATATATATAAAAATACACAACAACAAGATTATATGCAGTATATGTGGTTCATATGTGAATCATATGTGCATCATGTGTGGTATGCGCTCAAAATTATGCGGCCGCATATGCGAAACCGCATATTAATTTTCTATGCGGTTCAAAACTGCATACGCATATGCAGCCGCATAGGCCACATTTTGTTACACTTCATAGAACTACGAAGTGCACATGATAAACTTTTTCACATTTTTCGTGCTTAAATCACTTTTTAGTAGATCATATTTTTCCGAACGGTCAATTCCAGCATCTCAATAAAATATTATATTAAAGTATTGTTAAATATAAAATTTATAATTTTTAGGTTTTCTATTTTTTCGAATTTTTTGAAAGATAACAATATTGGATATGCAAATATCGGTTTTATTATTTTAGAGTTATATTTTACAATATGAAAAAAGTATAGAAAACTTATAATTTCTTAAGATTGGTATATTACAAAATTTTGATATATAGATTTTATTAAGGTGCTTGGATGGACCGCGCAAACATAAAAAGGTAAAATTGGATGCGTTAGCATATATCTTTAGTACGTTAGCAAAATTATAATATTATAAATAATATGTTTGACTCGTAATTAATTTTTAACCAAATTTAAGAATGACAATTTTGCTTCATAAGTTTTTATTAATATTGGTGCATCAGTCAAGCTTTAAAAAAAAAATTATTGATATTGCTGCTATTTGTTGTTATGGTAGATGTTTCATATAAAATAAATCTGTATATAGTTACAAATTGCTTTAGCGACTTTTGGCAAACTAGAGCAATTAAAGTATATATATCGAATTGGCCTCATTTGGTTTTCTTTCAGAAAAAAAATATCCCACAAAATTTAACATTTCTATCAGCTAACAATTAATTTTTTAGAAACTTACGTTTGTAATCTGAGGCGTATGCTTGCTACTGTTCTAATATACTGACAAATTTATACTTTTTCATCTTTTTATACTATTAGTTGGCGCATGTACACATTATGCTAAACAGTCGATTCGAACTATTTATCTTGTTCTTCATATTAATTTGAAAATCAAAATTTACATTTTTTTTTTAAATTTTACTATTTTTTTAGATAGGTAGAAAATCAAATATCCGAATAGTACATAACTTTTTAGATCAACTTATTTTCTACTTATCTCAAAAAATAGTAAAAAAAATTTCAAAAAAATATAAAATTTAATCTCCAAATACATATTAATATGAAGAACAAAATGAATGATTCGAATCAACCATTTGAATTTTAAAAACTCAAATATTAAACCATAACACCATAGATCTTATGCAATCCATAGCACCTTAGCCTTACTAATAGTTGGTGCACGTACACATCATGCTAAACTTAACATCTACGTTTGCAAGTTGGTCAAAATACGGCAAATTTGGATCCGTGAAACCATAGATTTTATCACTATTGTCAACACAGTTGTTACGATATTTTATGTATGGTATTAAATTGGAGACGCTTTCTTTCTCAATATTTGCCTTCTAAATAAAAAAAGAAAAAGTAAACATGTTTGAGTGATGTACTAAATAATATATCTACAAATTTACACCTCTTTCACACTACAAACTGTTGCACATATTCAACGTCTTCAATCACTCTTCTTCAATGTCAGAATCTAATGGGCATGACCCATCATCCACAGTTGCAAGCGGGTCGAAGAGTGGTGAATTCGGATCCGTGCAACCCGTTACCAAATTCAGTTTGCAGCTTTCCCCCTTGTGCCAAAAAAAAAAGGAAATGGAATAAAATTGTTATTGTCATATAAGAGAAGTACAATATGCGTTTATCTTTATGCACTATCAAGCCTCTATTCTGTTAAAACGAAAATCTAAGGATGTGTTCGGCTTTTACTGTTCCTGTGAATTTTTTTTTCCCACGGAAACAGTGTTTCGGCCATTCAAATGAGATCCGAACCCAAACACTGATATTAAACATTTAGGTACAGTTATTAACACTCTGGTGTATAGGTTCCCGATTGAACCGGAGAAATATTGCTTTGTTCAAAAGCATGAAAAGAACTGAAGATAAGAACTACTTACCCCTTTGATGTATAGGTTCCCAATTTGACAACTCAAAATTGCATTAGAATCTGGAAATATTGCATTGTCGCACGCCCCTTCTGCACTTAATTCTTCTGCCAAACCCTATAGTTTATACAATTCATGAGACCAAAGAGTAAATTAAGCAAAATTATTTTGTAAGTTTGATAAAACTGAGAGATGAAAGTGCAAACTCATGTGTTTTCGCAAACAAACAAACAAAAAAAGTTGCACCATACACATTTGTAAATTCTACGAATTTCAGAAATTAAGCAGTATGAGCCGAGACAAGGCTGGTACTAGCTGTTATGTCTTGAAAGCAAAAACAACTGACTTAACTGGCATGGTGCCAACTATTATATTACTGAACTTGGTTGAATTATCAGTATAATACAAAATATGATTATGTAAACTAGGCAAAATCTACTGTAAATGTAAATATAAGGCTGGTGCAGTGATTTGAAAGTGAAAAAAAAATATATATATATTGAAATTAATTTAAAACCTGACCTCGTTGAAGAAGCTAATCGGTCGGTTTTTCCACCATTTTGAGACCTGAAATTGAAGCTTGTATGGACCATCCCAATCTTCTCCATTTGTAAATGAAAATATAAGATTCACAGCTGCAATAGCAAATTATAATGAATAAGTAAATCAGTTAAGTAATTGATTTGATTAAGTAATTAATAGTGGGAACTAGAAGTCAATAACAATACTCATGCCGAGAATTTATACAGAGCATGCTCATAAAATGATCATGAAAATTAAACTGTGGCAAAAGAAGGACCAACTCAAACACACAAGCAAAATTTGTAATCAAATTACATTAAAATATCTTATGTTATTAGCTAATAATTAATTGGGAACTGGTTAGCACATCTGGAAGCATTGCATACTAATGGACATTTTTTACTCCACAAAAATTAACCAAAAGCAAAAAGAAGCAGAAAGAAAAAGTTTGAGAAAAAAATAGGGTACCATATTTGGGGACACGTATCTTAATAGAATAATACGGAGCATCAGCGATGCCTCGGTTTTTTCGTGTCATAACTCTTGGTTCACCTCCGCACATTATCGGCTGGTTAAACCCGCCTACAATATTTGATAAAATATGCATGAGAAAATTATTCATACAATTATTTTACATAATAACTGTAGTAATTATTTCAGTTGGTGTGGTAACCGTAACTCTCAGCATCAAGAATCTGAGTACATTACTTTGATACCATGCCAATTGGGGAATGTTCTGGTCTCTATTGCACCTTCATTATTTTCCAATCAAGTATTAATTGAGTCTCAAATTAAGATTTGAGTTTGGATTTACCGTCACGTCACGGAAACAGACTAAACAAGCATATACCGTGCTTACTTCCATTTGAAGCCTTAAATGTATGGGAAGATTCAGATGTCTCATAAATTGTACATGCAAATATGGAATAAACTAAACTTGCCATACCATTAAATGCAATTCCATATTCTTCATTCGGCACCAAATTAGTAGCCGCTGGATTGTAGAAGAGGGTCAAACTCTCCCCCTAAGAAAGTCACGTAAATTGAAATAAAAATAAAAACAAAGCTGAAACATTCTCATGTGTGTTCCTTCCAGACCTTAAATATCATGTGCACTCTATACTTTTATAGTGAGAAATAGAATCATGTGGCTATTCCATATTTCCTTGAGTAAAAGTTATCCATGATTTATGCAGATAAAAAAGGAGGAGCCTGTAATGATTTTGAAGAAAGGGAAGCATGACTGTGTATATTTTCTGATGCTAACCATGATTCTTGGATATAATATTGTCACATTTAAGCATTGCAGGGTTACAACAGATAATTTGAGGTTTTCAGGGGCACAATATGGAAGTGTCGCGAGAGATACTGTGAAAAATGAAAATGGAAATGTACCGAAGCAGGAGGGAGCCCATTTGCAGTTCTCCAATAAACAGGATATTTTCCTAATTCAAATTCAGACCATTTTGGCAGAGAACACCTTCAAGAAATTAAATTAAAATTTATGAGTATGAGTAATAATATTTAAAAAAAAAAAAAATCTAAATTGTGCTGAGTCAAAAAGAGAAATTGTTACTCTTTAGTTTCTTCAGTTTGAGGCACCGCAAGAGTAGAACTAGCTTTTCTTTTTGTCCCTTGGAAATTTTTCTGATGTCCATATCTCCTTATGCAACCTACAAATTTATACAGAATCTCAAGTTGCATGATTCGGCAATGAGAGATATCACTTATGATCTTTGCAACCCCCAACCTTTCCTTTCGGAATGCGTATCCTCTGCATTAACTCAAAAGGGAATCTTTTGAGTCAATCAATCTCAAACGTCTGATTTTAAGATTAGTGCGGACTACATCCGCACTAATATTAAAACAGATTGGATGGTCGAGATGCATTAACTCAAAAATTCCCTTTTGAGTTAACACAGAGGATACAAATTCTTCCTTTCCTATGTCGAGTCTGTATCGTCTGAGATATCTCATATTTTGCGTGACCGACGTGTCCGGTGCCTATTCGGGGGTGACGTAGGGGGCCAATATTATTTGAGCTTTGAGATTCGATTAGAATGTATTGCAACAGTTGAGATTTTCGAAAAAGTCACGCAAAAAATGAGATATCTTTTTTTTTTTTAAATATATATATGAGATATCTCAGAGGATGCGAATTCTCCTATTGTCACTGTCTACTTGCATAGAAAACACCCAAAATAAACAAATATAATATACTCACACAAGCTGGACAACCAAAAGAAAATACATAAACACATCAAATTTACAGAGTCAAGTTGCTGGTATAATTTATTCTATTGGTGTCATTTCATCATTTGATAGTTAGTTCTGATAGTGATACTTCTCACAAATATCTGAACAATAAAACTTTTGACAGGGAATATATGTATTGTTCCAGTTTCCAAGTCACACTGGCAAAAATCACGAAGTTCATCCCAAAATTAGACGGGATAAACAATGAAGAACAAATAGTTTACCATTTGGAGGAGAAGGCTTAATGATAGAGGCAAAGGAGCCGCTTGGGCCTGAGTTTTTAGACGGAGAAGGTTTCAATTGAAGGAGAGAAGATGAAGTGGAACAAGAAGAGAAAGTCGCCATTAGCAAACTGAGAGTAATCCGAGAGAAGATTGAAGGGGAGACAAGGAATTAATTGTGAGAGAGCAGCTTCGCGCCACACAAATTGGAGATTTGGAGTGCAGAGAACAGCACTTGTAGGATATTTTGTGGCAATGGCCCTGCACTCTTATAAAATTGAGACAAATAGTTCGACTATGTATACCAGCATAAAATAAATAGTTCAAGTATGTATACCAGTCCGCATAATGACAAATAAATTATTTGGGTTCGGTGAGGTGAGGTTAAAAATTCGTGATTCGGAAATAATTCATAAATGATTCGGAATTATTCAGATAAAAAATCTCAGTTTTACAAGAGAACAAAAAAAATGTTCTGTGAAAAATTCGCAAATAATTCCTAAAACTAGGAAAATTTCGTAAAATTCGCGAATTATTCGGATTTAATTCGATCAAAATTTGGTCAACTAAATATTCGGCGTTCGGTTCAGCATAGAAAAAAACGAATTATTCGGGTTTAATTCGCGAATCTTGTGACTACAGTACATCTCTATAGTAGAAAATCCGTACAAAAGGTGCCACAAGAAATCCGGAATTTTAAAGGAGCTTATAATTAGACTGGTCACTGGTAAGATATTTCTATCCCAACTTTTGTTGTTAGTAAAAAAAATCTTGTTCACACCCTTTCTTCTCGCAAATTCATGATATTTCTTCCCACTGGGTTTTTTTTTTTCTGGCGCTTATAAGTTGTGATGTCTCAGATATTTAGATCTCAAAATTTATCTCAATTGTAATAAAATTGTTAAATATTATTAAGTATTGGAACTTCTTAAAGTATAAGTCGCTCAACATTTATTTATCTACCATATTTAATGATATCCTTTTAATTTGGAGAGCTAAAATGTTTTTTTATAAATATCGATTTTGTCCTTCTATCTTCTCTCTAATTCAATTAATAAATTAATAAAGAAAAGTAAGGATAATAATTTCAATAATAAGAGTTGAGAGAAAATTTATTATACTAATACTCAATTTGCTCCTCTTTTTAATATTATATCTTAGTATGTAATCAATGAATTATTAATAAGGAAATTATATAAATCCCAAATATCTTTCATGTCTTTTTGTACATATAGAATGGAAACCAATTCATATGTCAGAACATATCAATTGTAATCACTGATTTTATATATGAAATGAAATCTAAGGGCAATTGAGTTATTAAAAAAAATGGAATCCAATCAAATTAAAATTTCATTTTAATTAATTATTTCATTATAAACTTTATAATACATTTCGTTTAATGGTATGAAAAGTATCTATAAACTTTATGCGTATTAAGTTTGAAATTAATCTAAATCACAAACTTATATGAGATTCGCATTATAATTTCATATAAAAAAATAACTTTATATTATATTCATATATGAAAAGATAAAAAAGATGAACCATATCTGAAATTTGTATGATTTTCTTATTAATTGTCCATTGATTATATATTCATACATATAGTATTAAGAGAAGGGCAGACTGAGTATCCGAATAAGAAATATTCATTTTTTATTATTATTTTTTTACTGCTTGTTCTGTACTATGAATTCGAAACTTTTAAAATTTTGCATTACATGTATTACTCATGAAGTAAATATATTTTAACAGTTTTAATTCATCGTTTGAAGAAAATTCAACAGACTTTTGAAGTAATACTCACCAACATCTCTTAATGAGCACATCATATTCTAACTTGTCTATATTTCCAATGAAAATTGTGGGATTTGATAAATTTTCCCAATCAAGTATTCTTTTGTCATTTACATTTTTTTTTTTAATCTTGGATTGGGAACAAATTTCCTTCCAAATTTCAACTACACTCTTAGGGCGTGTTCGGATTTTACTGTTCATATGGGAAAAAAAAAATTCACTCAGACTGATTTTTTTTTTCCACGTAAATAGTAAAATTTAGTTAAAAAATTTTGCAATCCCATTTCTATTCCTATTTCCGTCCGTCTGCCGAACACGCCCTTAAAATTGTGAAAAAAAAGGTATTTGATCAGACTTCATTATTTTTTCCTATCGACTGAAACTCTCTCTCTCTTCATTGTTACCAATATCAATGTCAGA
Organism: Carex pumila; assembly: GCA_033356055.1. Lineage (NCBI taxonomy): Eukaryota > Viridiplantae > Streptophyta > Magnoliopsida > Poales > Cyperaceae > Carex > Carex pumila. Next base: position 277,875 of record JARJHM010000006.1, on the reverse strand, counting down.
TTGACTTCTTTATTATTAATCTTCTTTTTTAACAAATTATTCTTTGTTTTTATTTGTTAATCTCTCGTCAATATATACAAAAATAAATATGAGAGACAAAAAAAAGGTATATTTCAAAAATTAAGTAAAATGAAAATTTTGTATTAACGACCGCATATCCGCAATGATCAATCTGTTAATTTAATTTGAGTGAGTCTATGGTACTATGCATATTACGATTTGGCACCATGCTACAGCTCTATATTCGAGTTTTCAAATTCTAACGGTCGATCTGAACCGTTCATCTTGTTCTCCATATTAATATGTGTTTGGAGACCAAATTTTACATTTTTTGAAAAAAATTTAGATTTATTGAAAATCACTGTTTTTGGATGGTCCAGAATTTTCAGATCAAGTGATTTTCTAAATATCTAAAAAAATAGTAAAAAATTTGGTCTCCAAACACATATTAATATGGAGAACAAGATGAACGGTTCGAATCGACCGTTAGAATTTGAAAACTCGAATATAAATAGCACGGTAACAACCCGTGATATGCATAGTACCATAGACTCACTCATTTAATTTTAACAATAATTGATAAGTATTATTATGTTATTGTTTAATTGATTTAATTTAATCAAATTAATAATTATTTTACTGATATTAAGTATTAAAGAAAGAAAATAGAATTTTCATAACTATTTCTACAGTACAATCGAACACTCATTCACGTGATATTCTCATAATTATTTCAGTACATACCTATAAGTAGACATTTGCTAAAACCCGAACGGGTAGTACTCGTATTGTCCGGCCCGTACCCGTTACCTAAGGTATCCATACCCGTGCCTAAGTATAGGTGGGTAAACGAGTACACGGGTACGGGTTTGAGACGGGTAGGGTACCAATATTTGGAGAAAAAACCCGTCCAACCCGTACCCGTCTTACTCATACCTGAACCCGCCTACCCGAACCCGTTGTACCCGTACCTTTACCCGTTTACCCGAACAACTTTACCCGTTTACCCTTTACCCGTTTACCCGTTTTTTTTTTATTCAAAATTTAAATTTGTTTTGCTGTCGGTTCAAACAAACCGGGCCCGGCCTGGTCAAATCAAACCCGGCCGGACCCACCCGGGTCAAATCCCTTTTTTTTAAAATTTAGAAAAAATAAAAAAATAAAAACAGAAAAACAGAAAAAAAAAAAAACGGAAAAAAAAACAGAAAAAAAACTAAAAAAAAGGAAAAAAAAGTTAAAAAAAACTGAAAAAAATAAATAAAAAACAACATTAAAAAATAAAAAATACCCGTACCCGTTACCCGAGACGGGCACGGATATGAAACGGGTAGGATACACTTTTTAAAAAAAATACTCGACTTATCCGTACCCGTCCTACCCGTACTTGCCCTATCTGTTACCCGTCCTGGGTGTACCCTAGAGCAATCCTCTACCTATAAGTATGGGTTCCCACAAATAAAAGAGGAGGGTTCCAATGCCTCATATTTGATATCTTTATTTTCAAAGTACAAACTGTCTATTTGAACCTCTCAACATAATATTTATACTAAAATATGCCTGACGATGAAATTTTATAATTTTTGAAATTTTTTTACTATTTTTTAAGATATATACAAAATTATTGTTTTTGAACCATTCAAAAACAGTGATTTCCTATGCATCTTAAAAAATAATAATTTTTTTTTTAAATTATAAAATTTTATACTGTTTGGATCAATAATTTAAACTAAAAATAAAGATATAAAATAGAATGAGATATAATTATATAAAAGAGTAAAAGACGTGAAATATTGGAAACCTCTAAATAAAAAAAAGTAAGTTTTTGAATCCGTTAAATCACATTCCGCAAAATTCCATAACAAACGAACATGCTAGCTTTGGTCTACTTATTATATTGGAAGGGCAACAAATATTATTAGCAGACAATACTAAATACAAAATTGGCAAGCAAGATTAGATACAAAATTTGATAACAACTCCAATCTGATCCAGTAAATATTACTGAATAAAGCAGCAGAACTTGCCAGGCGAGTTCGGATGCTGGTAATGTATGCAGGATGCCTGTCGCCTTCTCTCCGATCAAACTCTCTTCTAAGCGCGACGAGACGGCTCTTGTGCTTCTTCCATGGTGCTTCACCGCGAATCTTTATGCAGTGTCGTCAGTGGAGCCCAAGCCGCGATGTGGCACGCGCCAATCACGTGATCTCAGTATTGAGCAGGGAAGGTAGGATGACAGAGGCACATAAGCTGTTTGATGAAATGCCGCAGAGAGATGTCATTTCATGGACCGCTCTTATATCTGGATATGTCAGGTTAGGTAGCTGCTTTCTGAAATGGATGCATAATTGCATATGCTGTGCCAATTTAATAAGAAAATATGAGCTATTTTATATGTATATGTTGTGGCAATTTATTTGATAATAATCATCTATACAGGTCTGGCATGCTCCATCAAGCACAATTCCTATTTGACCGACCCGATTCAATGAAAGATGTCGTCACATGGACTGCCCTTCTGTCAGGCTACCTCAAATCCAAAATGATTAAAGAATCAGAGGACCTATTTGCATCAATGCCAGATAAGAACCTAGTTACCTGGAATACAATGATGCAAGGTTACATTGAAAATGGCCTCATTGATAAGGCTTGCAAAGTTTTCCAAAGAATGCCCGTGAGAAATGTGGTCTCTTATAACACTCTCTTAACAGGCTTAATGAAAGCAGGTTACATTGATCAGGCTTGCAGAATATTTGATCAGATGCAAGAAAGGAATGTTATTTCTTGGACTACCATTATAACTGGCCTAGCACAGACTGGCCATGTCAATCAGGCCCGTGAGTTATTCGATAAAATGCCTGACCGAAATGTGGTTTCTTGGAATGTCATGTTTTCAGCTTATGCACAAAATGGCCGGGTTACTGAAGCTTTAGAACTCTTCAATAAAATGCCTGTGAGGGATATACCTTCTTGGAATGGCATGATAACAGGCTTGGTACGAAACAGACAAGTGGATCAGGCGAAGGAGCTGTTCGATGAAATGCCAGAGAGAAATGTGGTGAGTTGGACTGCCATGATTTCAGGTTACGTGCAATTGTCTATGAATGAAACAGCTTTAATGTTATTTTGTGAGATGCTTCAGGATGGTAATTGTAGACCTAACCAAGCGACCTTCGTCAGTGTTTTAGATGCAATTAGCAATAAAGTGGCACTTGTAGAAGGGCGGCAATTGCACCAAGTTATAATTAAATCCCAATTTGAGCACAACCCTTTTGTGGGCTCTTCCTTGATAAATATGTATGCAAAATGTGGTGAAATTGGTATCGCACGAAAAGTTTTTGATTTGTCATCCCTGAGAGATCTGGTCTCTTGGAATGGTATAATAGCAGCTTATGCACACCATGGCAATGGCAGAGAGGCCATAAATTTATACAAAGAAATGAAAGCTATGGGGTTTAAACCTAATGATATCACATATGTGAGCCTGTTATCTGCTTGTAGCCATGCAGGCATGGTAGATGCAGGTCTTATGATATTCGATTCCATGGTTAGAGACAAGTCAGTTGTAGTTAGAGAAGAGCATCATACATGCTTAATGGACCTATGCGGTAGATCGGGGCGGTTAGACGATGCTAAAACAATAATTAATGGGCTTAAAATCCAATCCTTATCGGGTTTCATACTTGGCGCATTTCTTAATGGGTGTAGTTTGCTTGGAGAAGCAGATGTTGGTAAATTGGTAGGAGATAAATTATTGGAGCTAGAGCCTAATAATTCGGGAACTTACACGCTGTTATCAAATATTTATGCATCGGCTGGGAAATACAAGGAAGCGGCAAAGATTAGGCAAAAAATGATTGATAGAGGGTTAAAAAAGCAGCCAGGGTGTAGTTGGATTGAGGTGGGTAATAGGGTTCATGTGTTTGTGGCTAGGGATGTGTTGCATAGCGAATCAGAGTTGATATATGGTTTGTTGCATGATATTCATGATATGATTAGGAGGGCTGGATGTGATGTGGAGGATAACAGAGATGCCATTGATCAAGGTGTTTAGTATAGATATATTTTGTTGAGATGAAACCCTTTTGAGTTCTCCATCCCCATTTTTGTTTGATCATGGGCAACCTTTTGTCATTACTTGAAATTTGGTTATTTTTTATGTAGTTAATATTTATATTCAATCTAAAAGGTCCTGTTGTTGGATTTTTCTCTATACTGGAAGATACCCAGTAGACCTGTTCGGCTGGAGCAAAATAGTGGAATTGAGAGGAATAGAGTCTCTATTCCAGCCGAACAAGATTTTGACGAATAAGAATAGGAGGGTGGAATACAGTCACTTTTCCACTTTTCTCAATTCTAAGAGGGGCATGGAATTGAGATTTGGATTGGAAATGGAAATAGAATGTCTTTTTTCTGCCCTTCTCCAGTCCCATATGTGTTGATACGGAGAAGCCTATTTCATTTTCTATTCTTTCTCACCATTTCTCTGGCACATTACAGAGAAGAGAAGGGTTCCCTCTCCTCTTTAATATCAGGTCCATCTCCGATGATATGCTGGGAGAGTCGCAAATCAGAGACTACAGAATAGTTGGTGTCATCTTTATATTTCAAATGAGGTCTGTATTGCACTAGTTCAGTCATAAATTTCTTGTGAGTCTTACTCTTCTCAATCTTTTCCTCCTTTTTTGTGAATTTTTTCCTAAGATAAGGAGCCAATATGTGTGCTGGTTATGGCCTATTGATGTTGGCAACTTTTCTTTTTGATAAATTGGAAAATAAAAGGGATATTGAAGTTGGCAGCTGTTCATTAATTTGGAGCTAAGAAGGGAAGATATTTGAGTAATTGAAGTTTTTAGGTTTCTGCTGACAGAGTAGGTTTGCTTCTCTATGCTTGAATTTGTTCTCTTGATCAAGGTATTTTTTTTCTTCTAATTATCTTTGCACCTTTTTTATTTGAATTAATCTTCCTGGGGTCATTAGTTATTACGACAATGAGAAAATTATGTTTGAAATGTCAAATCTAACTTAATTTTCTCGGGTTTTTGGCCTAACCAGAAGTCCTATGTCTGGACAAAGTTGTTTACAGACATGTTGTCCTTGAGTGGTTTGCTTGCAATGCAATAAAAATTGACTTTAATCTCTTCAAAGGTCATGGTACCAGTTGAAAATATGATTTTAATCACTAGTGATTTGGTATCAGGACTGTATAGTACCAGTTTCCATGATCTTTCAATTGTGCTCAAAATAGTATTCGATTGTTGCTCATTTATTGCGAGTTATTCCAATCCAATCTGTTCTTGATGAGAAGCCTGGTGTTACATGTTTTCAAGGCAAAACAAAGAAGCGCTCTTTGGAGGAAGAACTTAAAGTTAAATTGCATGCTTTAAATATAGGGCATTGCTGTACTGATATTTTTACTAAAACACAAAATAGGGAATTAAAGAAAGAAAAAGTAGAACCAACCTGCGCTGACAATTTTTTTAGTGGTTATTGAGACAATTTCATGTGGTTCATTGTTTGCTAAACCCCTTGCATTTTGTTGATAATTTTTTGCAAGAGACTACAATTAAAATTTCATATGTACTGTAGTAGTATCAGCATCTCAAAATTTTTTAGAGGTTACAAAGAGATTGTACAAGTCATAATAGTTCTTTCTTTCTGTTGTTATGTAGGTGAAATGCACCAATTGATGACTGAACAATGATACAGTTTCCATGAAGATATGCACAATCAAAAGTTTTCTAGAAATTAGATTTGCAATGTTATCTCCAACTTCATTTTATTTGATATTTATCGATTTATTGTTGTCAACCTAGTATGTGATTTTTATTTTTATTGGATTAAAATCTCGTCCTATTTGTAGTTCTAATTTGAAGATTAAACTGCAATATTAAAGCATAAATTGTAAATCCATGTCATGGCTTTGATATATTGAATTTGTATTGGCAATTTAATTTTTGAATTGTTTGGTATGTTCATCTGAAAAAAAAAATAGAATTGTGATAAATACAATATGTAAAAAAAAGGGGTCCGGATCCGCTAAAGTAACCCAATCTTTGGATTTTGAATTGGGACCATCCAATTTGAATCCGTCGCTCAAGATTGGTTTGTGATTTGAACTTATCTCTCGAGATGTGTGCATTCTACTTCAGATAGATTATTGTGGATTTCAATCGGATGGTTCCGATTTAAAACCCAAAGATTGGGTTACTTCGCTGGATTTGAATTCTTCCATCTGGGTCCGGATCTCCAAAGTAACCCAATCTTTGAGTTTTGGATCGAGATCATCCGATTTGAATTCGTCACTTGAGATTGTTTCATAATTCAAACTTATATCTTGGAATGTGTGCACTTTACTTCGGATAGATTAGGCCAACTAAGATGGCTAGAGTAATCCTATCGGATCCAGAATGGCGTGACTAGCGGGTCTGGTACCATTATCTAGGCCCATTAATAGTATTTCCCCCAGTTTCATTCATCACAAATTCACAATCACGCGAGTATGCGACATTGCAGAATCCGACGCATTCGTTTTGATTATAAAATTTCTTTCAGTATAGGTTTAAACCGGTATGGATATGAATCCGCTACATGGTAGGGATCTGTTTGTTAAAGAAATACGACATACCGTAAGATCTGAATATCTGATACATTTTTCTCAATAAATTTACATAAATTCCGTACAACTCGTAAATAATCAAAGATAAAGAATAGAGGTCTAAGAAAAAAAAATAATAAATAACCAGTTATAGCTGGTCAAACAAATATATATTCTTTTTTGAAAACTTGACTGATGCAGTCAAGGTTAAACAAATAATTATAATCTGGAATCAGTAAAATAATAAAAAAAAGGCTGCGTCGATTACATTACAGACGAACTAAAAGGAAGAAGCGGTCGGGCGGTGTGTCTCTTCCGATTCAAGCGTTGTTTCGCTCAAAACACAGAGAAAAATCGCCCAAAAATCGGATCCGATCGGATCGTGCGTTGCCGATAGATAGATTTCAAACCGTAGTAGCAACGCAACAACGGACTATTGCTTGCTATGGTTCAAGGTCCTAAAATTTAAGTAAGGTATTTCAATTTTCACCTCGTTTTGTCTCTGAGTGCAGTATGTAAGTAACACACTTACTATATAGCTTTGGTATAGTTTTTCTAGTACTGGCATGTACTGGTGTTGGCTTTGGTATAGTTTTTCTGGTACTGGCATGTACTGGTGTTGGCTTTGGTATAGTTTTTCTGGTACTCACATGTACTGGTGTTGGCTTTGTAGTTTTTCTGGTACTGGCATGTACTGGTGTTGGCTTTGGTATAGTTTTTCTGGTACTGGCATGTACTGGTGTTGGCTTTGGTATAGTTTTTCTGGTACTGACATGTCCTGGTGTTGGCTTTGGTATAGTTTTTCTGGTACTGGCATGTACTGGTGTTGGCCAGCTTGTACTAATTTCATACCTGACTGATCCAAAACATATATTTACCCATAAAAAGGCTAATAAGAATTAAATGAATGAAAGAAACCCTAAATTAACTTTTAAGTCTGATGTACGCCGTACATCCTTGTACCACCGATTAGGTAGCAAGTGGCAACACACATATTCTAGCACCAGTCTGGTACAAGTTATGTGATATTGAGCTGGTATTCTGGTGCGAAAACAGGTATGGGAGTGAGGGAGAGAAAGCAGAGACAACATGTCAGAGTGTATAGGAGGATTAAAGCATCTCCTTATTCAATTCTTGCAGTGCTGTGAAATCGATTTGCAAAACAATCACAGAGGCCTTAGAGAGCCCCAAAGACTTGCCAGTGAGACTAACTGTATGTATTTTTCTCTGTAGAATGATGAATCTTTTTTTTTTTTTTTTTTTTTTGAGAGCATTAGGAATTCAATTACCAAAATAAATAAGATTAAAGAATTCTGCAGAACTTGTGCTGATTATGTTTATATATTGACAGGTTTGTGTTAGTAGGAGACCTTTTATTTTATCATATTTGCATAACTTGTATTCTTTTTCTTTTTCTTTTTCATCTTTTAATTTCAAAAACAGTCAGTGTAAGTGAGATTGAAGCTTTATATGAACTCTTTAAGAAGATTAGTAGTGCTGTGATTGATGATGGTTTGATTAACAAGGTATTATTTTAGCCTTATAGCTACTCCCAAATAATGTGTACTCTTAAAAATAACAATTTTGCAACTTTGTTTAAGCATATGGTTCCTTTCTGATACTACTTTATGTTCTGAATTGTGCTAATTAGGAAGAGTTTCAACTGGCATTGTTCAAGACCAATAAAAGGAAGAGCTTGTTTGCAGATCGTGTACTTTCTCTTTCTTGGCTTTAGCACTTAAGATTATTTTACTGTTGAAAGGCATGCGTGTATTGAAATAATGATAATATTACTCTTTAAAGTTTCAAATGTTGTTTGGCAGGTGTTTGATTTGTTTGACATAAACCATAACGGCGCTCTAGGGTTTGAAGAATTTGCACGTGCTCTCTCAGTCTTTCATCCAAGTGCACCAGTTGAAGACAAAATTGAATGTGAGTCTCAGTTAAAAGTAGTATTTTTTCTTCAACTTCAGAACAAAATGTTTGTTGCCAATGACCATATATTCCATGTATTGCAAAACAGTTTCATTCAAGCTGTATGATCTGAAGCAACAAGGCTACATTGAGAGACAGGAGGTACTAATTATGTAATTTTATGCTTATACAAGTCTTGCTTTTGTTTTTTGGGGATAACTCCTACTTTTGTGTTGTAAATAAAAGCAAGCATTGGGCTCGACCTTACCATGTGTGATCAATTTGCATACTAGAAAAGGCTGGCATATAAGATGCCACTTACAACCAGTGTCAATACTTGCCAATCTGCTACAGAAGAAATGCTGCTTTAGTTCTTTTTTTCTTTTTCTTTTTCTTTTCTCCTTAAAATTGATATAGTATCAGTTGTTTAGTTCAATGTTGCCAGTTTTAATTCTTCATTTCCTTTTCAAACCTTTTTTTTTTTTTTTTGTCAGGTGAAGCAAATGGTGGTTGCTACCCTGGCCGAATCGGGCATGGATCTTGCTGATGAAATAGTTGAATCTATCATTGATAAGGTGACTACAATCTTATAGTAGTAGTCTTCCGTACACTCATGCATCGACTAAAATATGAACATGAAATACTGAAGTAAAAAGTTTACATATTAGATCTACTATTTGATAGTGAATCCTTTTGTTGCCCCGTCCTCATAATCCACCCGCAAAGGAAACTAAACTAAAATAAAGAAATAAAATATTAACTGCTGTATTTTATAATTTGTCATCTTCCTGTTTCAATTTCATGATTTTTATATCTTGTGCAGACATTTGAGGACACTGATACAAAGCATGATGGAAGGATAGACAAAGAGGAGTGGAGAAATCTTGTTTTGAGGCATCCTTCTCTTTTGAAGAACATGACGCTTCAGTATCTAAAGTATCTCTCTCTCTCTCTCTCTCTCTCTCATGCATGTGTGCGTGTGCACTGACACATAGGCAAAGTTCTAAAGAGCTGGTTCCTAATTCTTATATAATTACTTGAAGCCATTATTCGGGAAATCAGATAACTAGCTTTTATTAGTACCATCCAGCTGACGTGTTTACAACATCCCTGTTGTATCTTGTATGTGTGGAATGGCAGAACAAACCAGTGAATATTAAAAAAATTTGTGCAAAAATTAATCACTTCAGCATTTTTTTGCTGCTAGGTATGGAATGCTGATGCTAAACTTGATTATGGCCATTACTTTTGAACTAAAAAAACAAGGTCTTGATGGTTTATGGTTATGTAGTAATTTCTAATCTGTTTATGTGCCTTCCAAACCTGAATTTATCTCAAAACATTTTCGTGTTTCCAGTCCTTACAAGTTCAGATTGCCAGTACATTAATTAGACTGGATGAACATCTTAATTTCGTAATTAAAACTTGGTTTTCTTTTTCAGGGATATTACAACTGCTTTCCCAAGTTTTGTGTTTCATTCTCAAGTTGATGATGTATGAAAATTTGAGTAGGTTTGAGGGGATTGTTTCTTAGTTAGTTGTGACTTGTGAGTTCTTCTAATTTTTCTTTTGTTATTTTCACAGTTCGTATCTCTCTGGTGTTGTTGCTGTTTATTAATATGTAACTATGTGAGGATCCGGTAGTAGGAAGGTTTGTGATTAGTTATCTTTCTGGTAGAAAGGTTGAAAATGACACTAATGTAGTTTCAAAATTGGTTGGTTGTGAAGAGTTGAACCTAAATTTTTCGATGGGATTTTAAATTGCATAGCTACAGTTCAGTAGTAGGAATTAGCACCCAACCATTTCATCGGACTAGTGTGAACTTTTTCGTATTTTTGGATAAAAAATTTCTAATTTGATGTACATTTTTCATCTTTGCTGTGGTTTATTTTGATTTTTTTTTATTGAAGAATTAGAGGCATGTTGTACGGCTTGTAAATTTGTAGTAGCTAATTTTTTTTTTTTTTAATCTTGATTGTGTTTGTAGAATAAATTTACAGGGAAAGGAGTTGCATATGGATCCTTAGAAAAGCTGAAAACACATAACAGTCCCTACAAAATTGCATTTTTTTTTCTTTTTTTCAGTAAACTTCCAATCAACAAAACTGTATGTATGTGCCAACTCTTTTTTGCAGTAGCCTTCCCATTTATTTTATATATAGAGCCAAAGGACCCAATTATGATTGGTGCAGAGGATTTTTTTTTTTTTTTTCGTATTTCCATTACACATAAAATTGATGAAAAGTTGAGATTAAGAGTTGCTTGAATTTTGGTATGCTACTGATATTTAGTCCATTTTATCCTGAGGGGGAGGCTGAGTACAATCGAATTCAGATCCAGTTCAGTACCGGACAGTAGAACTAATTCTAGACTGTTCTTTAATCTGGCACGAATCTCAAAACAGATTCTCTATTGTAGACACTAAATTTCAATTTCTCGGTTGGGATTGTGCCACGTTTATTTGTAATTTGGTACGGTACCGGAGAGTATGGATTCATAACGCATTGCATGTGTTCCTAAATTAGGTGTGTGAGTTTATTGGTTAAATAATACCAACCCATACAAACTTCAAATCAATTGTAGTTTATGTATATCAGCATGTCTCTAATCAAAGGTCAATTTTCTTTTTTAAGAACACGGAACTATTGTACATGGCTCTTTCAGAAAATTTAATATTCCCAATCAGTGTTGTAAAAAATATCGTTTAGGCCGATTAATTAGTCGATTAGTCGTTGGCGGGGACTAAATCGTTATGGATTTTTTTGACTAATCAGCTGATTATTTCCAATTATGACTAATTAATTGTTTGGCGGTACCTTGTCTGTCCGACAACCACACACCGTTATTTACAACACTGTTCCCGATTATCTTAAAACTTGAAATCAACATTAAAAGCTATAGCATTTTTAGACTTTAAAAATATAATGCTATCAATTATTTTTGAAGCTATAGTATTTTCTGAACCTTTTTGCGATGATACGATAATCGCTATTTAGAACTATGAGTAAACTACTAATACTGGGCATTATATTATAGTTTATTATTTATTAGCATTCATATGCTTTTGGAAAAGAGGGTTGCTATCGTAAAATTTCACCTGTCTTCGATCACGGTTCAACTTCTTTATTTTTTTAATTTTAAAGTTCATACATGACGCCACAATGAAATCCCTTCTGAAATGTGAATAAATCCAATGAATAATGCATTTTTGTTTTCCTCTTTCCTTTGTGACACAAGATGTGTTTAATTCTTTGGCTAAATTATTAACTCCATAATTAAAATATTAAATGCATTGGTCTAATCACTCAACTCCAATAGATTAGAAATGGAGATCAAATAAGAAGACCGAACGCAAATAAAATAAGAAATAAACTTGATACATGTTTAAATGACGGGGCAGATGCAAGTAGACTAAATGACGGTGAATTGGCCTCTTTTTATAAAACAAAAAATATATATATACAAAAGTAATTAATGGTTTTGTATAAGTTTTCAAGAAAAAAAAATGTTCACATATACTAAGAATATGTTGATATATACTAAGAGTTTATAATTTGTAAAAAACGGTCAAGTCATTCGACTAATCGGCCGTTAGCCGGTGATGATGATCAAATCGTCATGAACATAGGGCGTGGAAGGATATTGCGGATGAGAACGTTAAATCGGTCGATTAATCGAGATCCCATTAATCGTCTGTTTTACATTTATATGACCGATTAATCAGTCAATTTTATCATTTTTTTTCTATATTTATTCATTATATGTATTGTACTTTTCTTTATCTTATTTAGACTTTTTTAAATGGCAATTTTATAAAACTTTACTAATTATCAAGAAAACTTGCAGATCAAATTTTATATTTTTTCAATTTTTTTTTACTATTTATTAAACAGTTTACAAAATCGTTATATTCAGAGCATTGAACTTTTGTACCCATCTTAATAAATAGTAAAAAAATAAAAATGTAAAATTCGATCTACAGACACATAATATATCTATCAGGTTAAACGGTTTGGATCGACTATTTAGAATTTTAAAATGTAAAGTGTAATTCGGTGTCACCAAAAAAAAATATAAGTGGATTCCTCCTCTTATTAAATATATGATAATTTATTGAGTTAACTTAGCATTACTCCGTAACGAGTGCAGAGTAAATAACGCTGAAATTTTGAATAATTTCTCTCGCACAATTTTTTAATGAGGAGAGTTCAAATGTCTCCATTTTTTGTGCCTCCATCATGCCTCTATTTTTAAAAACTTTAATAACTCAAAAGTTAAATCTTAAAATTCAAGATAAAACCGTTGAATGTGAGCTACATCATTTTATCTATGCACGTGTAAAAAATTATGGTATTTCAACTTTGTTTTGGTTGTCATCTTAAGCTTGTAAAAATGTATACTAATGTGGATGATTTCTAGACATTGATTTTTCAACTTATTGATTCATATGAAAGTAAAATTAAAATGTGATATTTTTTTATGGACACGTAGATAAAATAACATAGATCACATCTAACAGTTTTATTTTGAATTTTAAGTTCTAAACTTTGAGTTATTTAAGTTTTTAAAAATGAAGGCATTTGAACCCTCCTCATTTTTAATATACAATTTTTTTTTTGCATCTGCATTAGCCATAAATACCTTGAGTACTTTAATTTATTATCCTTCAAAAAATTCTAGTTCTGTTTTGACACACGGTTAAGCTCAAATAACTTGATATATATATAATTTTATTTCTCTAATTTTAAATCAACCTCCCTAAAGTTAGTCATTTTTCAATTTGTGTTTATACTTTGTGCTTCTCTTCATCTCAACATAGAAACAAAACAAATTAAAAGAAGCTTAAACAGATTGTTAAAAACATTGCCATCTTCATTTGTAGTCCGGTACGGCGGCACCCATCATAAGTATCACAATTTTTATTTTATTTTTTTTGTTCATAGAGAGATTTTGAGGTCTAAATTTTTTGTGTGGGAGGTTATGAGTTCAAAATTCCGAACAAAAAAATAATATGATCAACATCTCTGAAGTTAGTCATTTCTCAATTTGTGTTTATACTTTGTGCTTCTCCATCTCAATATAGAAACAAAACAAATCAAAAGAAGCTTAAACAGATTGTTAAAATCATTGTCATCTTCATTTGTAGTCTGGCACAGTGACACCCATTATAGGTATCATAACTTCTATGTTTTTCTTTTGTTCAGAGAGAGATTTTGAGATCTAAATTGTCTGTGTGAAAGGTCATGAATTCAAAATTCCGAACAGAAAATTAATATCTTTCTATCATAACTTTTTATGTTGTTGTTATTTTGTTTGAATCGAACAATATATTTTCTCGTTAAGTTGTAAAATCAGAGAATTAGAAAAGAAAATAGTTTTTTGAGGTCTTATATGCAATAATGCAAAGCAATCTACTTGTTGAGTAACAGAGAGGTTTGCTTGCAACCTGAGATATCGCAAATAAAATCAGAGGTTATACAAGCAATTACTTTTTTTTTTTGAGGTTGTATGTAAAAAAAAGTAAGCTAGACTTTGTCAGGTGATTAGTTCCAAATCCAATCTTTTGTTTTGCATTTTAGTCCTTTCCTTAACGCGGTCTCCTACCAGTGCTCCATCAAAGGACTCGAGAGATCCATCGACGCAATATTTAGCGAAGAATCTCTCTTCGCTACTCTCTCTCTCTCTCTCTACAAACCCTAACTTCCCTCTCATACAGATCAAACTATACTCTGTTAATTTGTACACCGATCCATCCGTTGACAAATTTACTGCTACTTCTAGGTTTGATTTCGTCTACTTTCGTTTTTAGTTATTTTTTTCTGTTTGTTTTCGTTCTGCGGGGCCAATTCGGTTCTGAATTTGATGAAATCGAATCAAATTTGTCGCACAATTCGGTTTTTATCAGGGAATAATTTAGGTCTTAGATTCATAATCTTCGTTACTAGTCGGAAATGGTGATTGCTATATTGTAGTTTATGTCGATTGAAAGGTACGAGTCCGAGTTTTGTATATTACAAGATGTATCCTCATCGCTTTATTTGGTGCTTTTATTGAAGAAATCGGGAGAATCAGATATATATTTATTGCGAACTTGTTGACATACCTTTTCTATCTAATTTTTTCTTTTCTTCTGGTTCTCTGGTTTTGAAGTATTGTTTGATTTGAAGCTGATTAGATGTAAAAACTTATGTACTTAATTTTAACTAGATGGTTTATCTGACCACTATTTATATAGTCATCATATTATATCATTTGGTGATCATTTTATTTTCCTAAAGTTGAAGTTCATTGCTGGGTCTTAGCTTTAATATATCAATCTTTCTTTCAGGTTTCCTACCAGGTTAGGTGAATCAGTGTTAATGTGTGCATTTCAATGTTTAAATGGAAACATGGATATTTACATTATTTTCTTCTTCTTTCTTTGCCAGGTCTCACTAACAAGTTTCGAGCTTAGAAAATTTTGCAAAATGTTTACCAGAATATTTGGAAAGCCTAAGGAACAAGCCAATGCCTTGGCTACTCTTGATAAATTAAATGAGGTAACTTTTATTATTTTATCTTTCTTTAATAGTTTTTGGTTTCTTATTCCAGGTACTTGGTATGATCATTTTGTTTGTTATTGACCAATGTAGTGTGGAAGCTGTACAATTATGGGCTTAAATGTTCTAATTGTACCTTCCATTAATTCGTGATTTCCTTGTTGATTCCATTATATATTATACTAGTTAAGTTTTGGGTGAATTTTTGTGCCGGTAAAATTTTAGCCTGGTGCACATGAGTTTTGTTATAGCTTATGGCTTGTTTTATTATGTGCTCTAGACACTAGAGATGTTAGAGAAGAAGGAGAAAGTTCTTTTGAAGAAAGCAGGCCAAGAGGTTGAGAAGGCCAAGGAATTCACACGTGCCAAAAACAAAAGAGGTACCTTGACTTTATTTTAACTTATCCTCTGAAATGTTTTTCTTTTGTGTGTATGTCCTGTAGAAAAAAAATATCAGAGAAATACAAACTATTTAGCAACAAAAATGCCTTAAATTATACTATACTGTCTATTTGTCTTATTTGTCGGATTTTGGTTGTGTGTCTGATCTGTTCCATATTACATAGGGTAATTGGGCCAGAGATTAGACTTCATTCATTTTAATTTTTGGTTGGACTTTTATCTGATTTCTTCTTTGTTATTTGTGCATGTAGCGGCTATACAATGTTTGAAGAGGAAGAGGCTGTATGAGCAACAAGTTGAGCAGCTGGGCAACTTCCAACTTCGCATTCATGACCAGGTAAAGATTTATTTATTTATTTTAAAGTTTATTTAATAAATGTTTTATCAGTAATGGCACCTGTTAGGGTTGTTACCATCACTAAACCAGATACTATGACTCGATGCATGGGCCCTGCGTTCTGAAGTAATTATATTGTGTACTGATAGTGCACAAGTTTTGTAATTTGTTCATTTATTTTTGTGTTCTTGCCTTCTATTTTGCTTATTGAGGTTTGCAGAAATTTGGGATTTTATTGAGTTAACAGCTAATGGGGGAAGCCACAAAAACATATTTCACATAAGTGGCCAACTGTGTCTGTGTACAGTTAGCAGTGACTGAACTTCCTCTGTTCCATTAATAACGTGCTATTTTTGTGTCGAATAAACAGATGATCATGTTAGAGGGTGCAAAGGCTACAACCGAGACTGTGGATGCATTGCGAACTGGGGCATCTGCTATGAAGGCCATGCAAAAGGCCACGTTAGTATATAATTATTTCATTATGATTATAATTATTACTTATTTGCCTTGGTGGTTATTCCTGCCATATACACTGCACTTGTTTATTTAATTTAATGCTAGAATTGATAAAATCTCCTGATAACAGAAATATAGATGATGTGGACAAGACGATGGATGAAATAAATGAACAAACAGAGAATATGAAACAGATTCAGGAGGCATTGGCTGCCCCCATCGGTGCAGCTGCTGATTTTGATGAGGTAATCAATAAACCTTTATACCCCTTCCCAACACAGACAACATTCACTCATTGCTTTCAAGTGAAGGAAACAGATTCTGCATTCTCTTGCAATGCTTTTGCCAAAAGGCCCAACCATTGCCCTACTTTTGTTGCAATCCGTAGTTAATGAGTTCATCTGGCACAAAAATTGCATGCATTCTAGAAGGTATATTGAAAAGTTATGATAGAAAGCTCTATTAAAAGGAGTATATTGTATATCAATAGGTTCATGTTTCTGCACAGACTGTGATCCTTCTGATAAAAAATAGCACTGAAAATAACATACTATGTGCAGCCTACAGTTATCTAAGGGAGGTGCATTATTAGGTGCACTTGGTGCTAATGAATTCTTATTAGCTTCCCATTGATGACCTTTCTTTATTTCTAATTATGTGAACTTTGATTCAATTAAGGATGAATTGGAGGCGGAGCTAGAAGAGTTGGAAGGAGCAGAGCTAGAGGAGCAGCTGCTAGCACCAGCCACCACTGCCCCTGCTGCTCCCGTCTACACCCCCTCTACGGCTACCGCATCAGCCTCCACTGCCGGGAAGCAGCCGATGCGGCCTACTGCACAGAGAACTCAATCTACCCCCGAGGAGGATGAGCTTGCTGCTCTACAAGCTGAGATGGCCATGTAATGGGCCTACTATTTCGGGTATCTACCTTCTCCACTGTGTCATTTTTTTTTTTTTTGGGAACCCTGCCACCCTTTTTTTGGAGTTGTGAGCTGATAGTTTAGCCACTAATTTTTATATTGCAAATTTTATGACAATTAAGTAAAGCCAAAATTATTGTATGTCAGGTTATGCATTGGTATGAGTTTTTTCCGAGTTTTCGAGTGAGATGGCAGAATAATTTAGGGGCAATATGTTACTGTTGTCTTTTTGTGGTTTGATCTAAGTAATAAATAATTAAAAGAAGTTGAGCCATATTTGCAAGTATGGAAATGTTGAGTGTTGATTTCAAATATAGTGAGGAATTTCCTGTTTTGAGAAAACAATGCCCATCTTTTGGAGTTGTGAGCTAATAGTTTAGCCATTAATTATTATATTGCAAATTTATGACAATAAGTAAAGCCGAGATTATTGCATGTCAGGTTTTGCATTGGTATGAAGCTTGTACCAAGTTTTTGAATGAGATGTCAGAACAATTTTGGGATAATATGTTACTGTTGTCTTTTTGTGGTTTGGTCTAAGTGATAAATAATTAAAAGAAGTTGGGCCATATTTGCAAGTATGGAAATGTTGAGTATTTATTTCAACTATAGCGAGAACAATACCCTCCTTGCTCATTGAGGGTTTTTTAGATGGGGGTGGATTTTGTTTGATATGATTTTATTTCATTCATTTATGTGCTCAAATTAAGCTGGTAAACTAAATCACTCTTAATAATTACAAATGGATTTTATTTTCTTCATTGTTCTTAAATTAAATTTCTTTAACTGTGCAGGTTATTGATGCGAAACAAGATGAACAATAATGTAAAGTTGGTTGATTGTTGTCTGTATGGTCTTGTTTTAATACCGTGTGTGTTAGATTTTTCATATATTGATGAATAGACATCAGGTTCACTTTTGTAAGAAGATGCCTTTGATATTATTAGGTAGACGTTTCAAAATGGTCGGTACAAAGAGGCCGTCCCCCTGTTATGTGTGACACTCTCCTCGTGTCCTTGAATGATTAACATTTATGGTGTATATCTCTCAATGGTTCAATTCTGTTTAGTGAGTTTCTCTTTCATTCATGCTTCTCATGATAACATATAGCAATGGCTGTCTTGCGATGTTTCCAAATAAAAAAGATAATTATACATAATGCTAACAGCTATAGCCGGTACTTAAGCCTGGATCATTAGTCGCAGGATGGCAGGAGTATTTGTTTGCGTTTTACCTTTTGTGTTATATATAGTTGTTTAGGTTAAAGGCAGTGTCCTAGAACGGTTGCCAAGGCTGATTTGTAGGTTGAGCAAACTTTCACATATAATGTGTAAGTAGGACTAGGGTGTTCTTAAGTTCACCAAGTCTCTTGGTGAACTCAAGTTTAAAACTCATTGAATCGGCTTCAAATAACGAATTTGAACTGTTGAAACCTATTTACTTTACGAGTGATGCATCTACATGTAAAAAAAATTAATTTTACATAGAATAAAATGGTTGAAAAAGATTCAAAAAATGAATGCATTAAAATTAATTTATAAATTTTTTAATTTTGATCGCTTGACTTTATACTAAATTAATTTAAATGTGTAAAATTTTCACATGTAGACACATCACTTGTAAGTAGGTGGGTTTTAATGGTTCAGATTTGTTATTTGAAGTCGATTCCATAGATTTTAGACTTGAATTCATCAAGAAGCTTGGTGAACTTAAAGAATACCATAGTTCTTTCAGTCGCCAAATTTGATTAGTTGTCATCCAAATTGATTTATTGGTCTTCAAATTTAATTAGAGTAGGGTTAAAATGCACCATTGGTTTGTGCTCCAACTATACCCCATGTCTATATCTCCGTTTACAAAGTTTAAACAATCGATCCCAACCATTCATCTTGTTCTACATATTAAAATATGCTTAGAGACCAAATTTTATATTTTTTTGAATTTTTTTTTTTTTTTAGATAGGCACAAAATCACCGTTTTTGAATGGTCCAGATGTAATGATTTTGTACCTATCTAAAAATATAGTAAAAAAGTTCCAAAAAATGTAAAATTTGGTCTCTAAGCACATTTTAATATGTAGAACAAGATGAACGGTTCGGATCGACTGTTTGAACTTTGTAAACGTAGATATAGAAATGGAGTATGGTTGGAACACAAAACCAATGGTGCATTTTAACCCTACTCAATTAGAGTAATAGGCATAGTACTTTTTTCAGATTGTGTAATGTTGCTTGTTTGGGTCGGTATTTTCTTCAAAGTCTAGTTTTCATGATCTCAAGTTCTATAGAAATTATACTTCACAACTTACTAATTTTTTATTAGTTTTTATTCAATTGCATAGTCATAAACATTTCAATGATTTTCTGAATTTTATTGATTCTTTTGCACTGCTTCGTAAATGCAAAGCGTAAAGAGCAGATATTTGGTTATTTTTTATTCTCTTTTGAAAGTAAAGTTTAAAGTTTATTAATGTTTAGACATGATTTTTTTAAAGTATTTTTTTTTTCATTACATGTGTAATTTACTTGTGAACCGTAAAATGCTCCATGATTTTTTAAAATTATATATTTTTTTTCATTACATGTGTAATTTACTTGTGAACCGTAAAATGCTCCATGATTTTTTAAAAGTAATTGATCTTTTGAACTGTAAAATGCTCCATAAATGTAGACTTCTGAACCCGGTCATTTTTTTTTTATTTTTATTTATCCTGGTTAGATGGTGAATTTTTCTAACTCCTGTCTAATTACTGATTAAAAAGAACAAAAATTAAATAAAAAGTAGGTACATTATTTATGTTGTCCCTACTTGGATTAAAAAAAGAGAGAGATTCTATACTCCAATTTGTGAATAACTTATTTTATTTGTATTATAACTATTTGCGTATTTAAATTTTTAATGTTAACATGTCTGTAAATATTCAATTAATCGATCACCGCAAATTTTGAATGTTAACATAGAAGTACTTTTTTTTTTTTTTTAAAGCTTGGTAGAAAATTTGTTGAGCGTGTTACTGAGATTAAACGAGATCTATGTTAAATTGTTAACCAAGATCACTGCAAATAGCATGAAGATTAATATGGGGCGCTGTCCCCTTTCTTTTTCTGTGCATTGTAAACTTGTATAGAAATTTGGTGTAGTAGATATTGCTCACGGGATATCAGTGAACCCATTTTAAATTCTAGTTGAGGGCATGAAAAAAGTAGCAGCAGGTGATACCGACAAGCTAATTGAAAAAACACGAAAAAGAAAATAAAAAGGCTGGAACAACAGCTGCTGATGATTCCATAATGCTTGCCATCTAAGCAGGAAAAAGCTACAATTAACAAAAAAGGTGAGGGAATTACTGAGATTGGAGCCTTTTGAGAATAACCCCAATCACCTCCCAATTGTAACCCCTGTAACGGAGCCATCTTGTGATCCGCGCCTTACGATTCTCAATCGATGTATTTTGTCCCTTAATCCACTGCTTTGACACCTGAACAAGAAGTTTATCCATCGATTCTTCTGAAATATCCTCACTTACTTTCTTATTACTGCTGCTACCCCCACCATAATTGTTCCTTTTATTACTTATATTGCTATCATCTTCAGAATTGGTGAACTGGGATTGGAGTCGCTTGACAATAACAGCAACAACCCCCCAAGTGAAGCCCCGGTATTGGAGCCACCTAATAACTCTTGTCTTGCGATTTTCTGTTGACAAATTTTGGCCTCTCAGCCACAGTTTGGAGGCTTGGATGAAGAGACGATCCATGCATGATTCTGACATGACCAGCTGTGCATTGCTAGATTCACTCTCATGTAGATCAGCATTCTCTTCATTATGGTTCTGATTAGCAGCATGACTACTATAATCATCATCATGCTCAAAGACCTTTCTCGTGGCTTTGTTT
This sequence comes from Carex pumila, assembly GCA_033356055.1. Classification (NCBI taxonomy): domain Eukaryota; kingdom Viridiplantae; phylum Streptophyta; class Magnoliopsida; order Poales; family Cyperaceae; genus Carex; species Carex pumila. The sequence goes on along the minus strand of JARJHM010000006.1, from coordinate 256,812 downwards.
ACCTCTGCTTCAGGCACCCCCTTTTGAAGCAGGGCCTAATAAAAAACAAATGAAATCAACAAAGAAAATGCATTAATTTTGCTGTATGATTATATTATCATTATTATTAATTTATGTGGAAATCAGATTTTACCAACTTTTAGCAGATGCCGCTATTTTTCTGGTATATTCAATTATTTTGGAGTTTTGAGCTAGCATTGTGCTATGCTAACACTGAGTAGGGATGGGGAATGTACTATATTTAATTATTTATGCTTTAAAATTAATAATTAAGTGGTTTAGATAAACAGAAAAGAAGCCCAAAAGACAGAAAGAAGAATTAGCAAATTAACTTGTTTGATACGTCGGGGACCCCAGTTAGCAGAGAGCCATTTTGATTGTGAAAATGATTCAGCATACAAGCCATCATTCACTAAACCCCTGTTAGTTTAAACAGGAAAAAAAAATGGACAATCAAACTAAGACAGGAGGAATGGCAAATACCAAAACATAGTCATTGACATTGGTACCAGTAGACACGTTCAGAACTTCAGATGCTTGATGGTGATGTCAATATAGTAATGGTTGTTATTTTAACAATATTGGCTCAAAGACCCAGAACTATGTTCAAATAATAATAATAAAAAAATACTTCTCTCCAGTTAGGTATGTAATAATATAATATGGGAAGGGATTGACAACCCGACTTAATCGGCCACCGTTATAACCAACATCAAAATTCATTGAAATGGAAAACAAAAATTGTAGTTGTGTTCTTTATAATTTAGGTAGATTATGCATAAAGTTTGGTGCAATTTGAGAATCATTTGGTCAATTGATCAAATGCCCGTGAAGTGAGCTGCTATATATCAAATCGCTCAATGGTCAATTGGTTTCAAAGTTGCAGAAAGTTTGATACATGGCCTATCAAAATAGCAAACATATCTACAATTTTGATCAAAGTGTTGTGCCGGGTTTTACTATTGCAAATAAGTTTCTTGTTAATATAACCTATCCCAGAACTAATTATGAATAATACAATAAAAATCAAAACCTGTCCTTAATGTCAGCAATGACTTTGTCTACCACTTGAACTGGGAATTTCTTGCCACTTAGCTTCTTTCTTAGTTCAGCCACTGAGAAAGCCCTGTTTCAAATAATCAATACAAGTACTTAATTTGAAATAATAATTAGAGAAAATAATTTATCAGAACAGGAAACCCAGAATAACATATTAGCAAAATTTTGATAAAGCTAATGGATCAGATCCAGTTAAATAAAGAATAAGATATTATACTGTATGAATATAAGGCTTTGATTCTTCTTGAAATCAATTCAAGGGGTAATTAAGTCATCCTAACTTTTCATGCTAATTATTTTCTGAGCCTTTGCACGAAGTATATTGTTTAAGGATGTAATCATACTTTAAGAACCAAATAAATTTAAGAAACATCAAACCTCCCTGCAAGTAACTGAATAGCAACGTTTTCAGCATCTTCTAATGTTCTTTTGCTGATCTCTTCCTCTTGACAGCTACTGCTATCATCTAAATTAACTACTCGAAAAAAAAAAATATTGTAAAACAAAAATGTTTTTGAAAAATTGGAATTGAAAATGAAAAGGCAAAGGTCCTTGAATACATAGATATTCGTCAGTACGAATGATTTGTTAAACAGAACACAACCATTTTGGTCTAAACCTGGTCGAGTCCGGTCAATGTTTCACTTTTCATTTTTAACACTTCTTATCATTTGGGATAAATTTATGTTTAGCAAGCACCACACGAAGATCTGCAACGAAGTATAAAAGCTTCTAATATCCCATACCAGGAGGGCTATAAGGATATATTAAATCAAAGACAACACATTCGAGATAAATTCTTCCTCTATATTTTGTGTACCTCCTGTTTTCTGAAAATTATCTCAGTAGACTAGTAGAATACCATATAGAAGACTATCATGCATACCGACACAAGCATAAAAGTTTACTCACCATCTTTTAGAAGTCTGTTCTCAGAGGCATTTCGACAAACACTTATGGAGCACTCAACATCACTCTCTTCATGCACCTGCTTCTTGGTCCTCCTCTCTGGCAAACTTGCTAAAGGGAAAAATTGAAACGTCTTAATATGAAATACAATTGAAGTAATATACAAGCGTCACCATGGTCAATTCACCAACCCAAGAATTCAGATCCTCCCCGGTACCGTAAAAAGGAATCTTTTACAATTAGTTGATCCGGACCTTTCTTTAACTTTGCACGAATAACAAAGAACAAATAATACTGCCCCTCTGCGCCATCCCGAATAGGCACCAGCTGAGGAGTAATCTGGACCGTTATTATGGTAATTGTAAAAGATTCCTTTTTATGTTACTGGGGAGGATATGGATTCCCAACCCAATAGGTCATTTTATCTTCTTTATTTATTTATTTTTTTCTTTTCACCTGTTTTGTTCAGTCTTGTCTCTGAGGCATTATTACAAACAGTTTCCAGATGCTCCAGAACAGTGTCATCGCATGACTCCTCCTTTGATTTCTGCTTTCGAAAACTAGCCAGAGACACTGGATTTTGAGTTTGAGAGGTCTTGATTTGGGGAATGGAATAATCACTCTGAGTGCACCTAGCAGTACTAATTGAACAGCGACAACCTCTTCGCAACCTATGGGAAAACAAAAAACAAAAAAAAACGAGTTCAAAAAGGTAGCAGGGTTTAGAAAGAATGAATGTCTAGTACACATTACCAAGGAACTGTCAGATCGCGAGATTGGAGTTGGAGGTAGATTTGAAGGCTTCGATTTAAAGAAACACTCCTCATTTTTCTTTCCTTTTTCAGGCGGAATTCTAATACTAAAACCTGTAGAAAGTTTGCTGGTTGCTGGAGGTTTGTTATTGCACGACTACAGCAACTACAGCAGAGTGCGTATCCTCTGAGATATCTCAACTTTTGCGTGACCGACGTGTCCGGTGCCTATTCGGGAGTGATGTGGGGGGTCAGTATTTGTGTGCTTTGAGATTCGTACGGAACGTATTTAAACGGTTGGGATTTTCCGTAAAGTCACGCAAAGTTTGAGATATCTCAGAGGATACGAATTCACTACAGCACGGGTACGAGTATTATTTGAGATTTAAGATTCGTGCAAGACGTATTTGAACGGTTGAGATTTTCCAAAATGTCAGGCAACATATGAGATAACTCAGAGGATGGAATACGTCGCATTCTAGGGAACTCATATTACCTAAAGTAACTCAAATTTGAGTTGGTTCTCAGAAATAAAGCGGTGTTTTATGCGGTGCGATATGCAAAGCGAACAGAGACGAAACAAAAAGCAAGAAAGAAAAGGCTCTCTCGCTGTATCGTGTTGAGGATCGGACTGAAATAACGGATAAGTTATGGTTGTCTTTTCCAGAAAGGATGAGTGGTCTCTCATCTGTATACATTATGTATATCTTTCGTTTTTATTTTAATATTTGTGTGTTATTTTGTCTTTTTTTTTTTTTTTTTTTTTTTTCTATTTAGAGGTGACTGTTTTGAGCTGGTAGATTTAGTTTTCAGTTTGATTTGATTCAGTATTTTCTCAATTAATGGTTGACCGTCTTGGTTCGCTCGATTCAATTTCTGATTTGGTTTGAATCCAGTGTCTTCTTAGCTGAAATATGCGTACAAAGGAAATCATCACTAGACTTTTATCACTCCAATCAAGCGAGATGATTAAATTTGCGTCCACGGAATGAACATACCCCTGTGTGTTTTTCGTTTTAATTAGTTGTATATTTTCAAAGGGTGATCAAATTTGCATACACAGGATGCACATACTCCTGTGCATTTTTTGATTAATTAATTAGTTGTATATTTTCAAAGGGTGATCAAATTTGCATACACAGGATGCACATACTCCTGTGCATTTTTTGATTAATTAGCTATATATTTTCACAGACATACATTGTCTAATCTTATGTAATAACTATTTTGTAATTTATTTTTCTATAAATGCAATTGCACAGGGGTTCCAACCAAAAAAAATTCAAATTTGAATTTAGATCCAAACTATCACATCTGTTTTAGCACGAATATTAAAGGCACCTGTGTGTTCCAACCCGAACCGGTTTATCCGAGTTCTTAATAAACTGTCCAGATGTAAACTCAAAATTTGAGTTACCTCAGAGAACCGGGCTACGATCTAAGAGCGTCGGACTGAATATCAATTTACATCCGTGCTTCAAGGGTTTTTATTTTTCAAATAAATAATATGATTGTTTTTATTTTTAAAAGTTTTATGTCGATAGATATGCCGTTAATATTTTCAGTGAATCATTTACTCAAACAGCTAAAAACTGTTAAATTTTTTTTTTCTAGAAAAATGAATGCACATTTTTTTTAAGAGAAAAGGTAATGTTTCCGAGCTACAGTCCTTCAAAAATCCTCGTGTATAAAAGTCTTTCATTTTTAACTTAATTTTGATGCGTTTTTAACTGCCACAACTGCCATAATTTTAATTACTATAATTTCAAGTATAATATGTATGTTTACATAATTATATGTGTATGTTTATAGGATAATATGTGTATGTTTACAGGATATTATGTGTATGTTCACAGAAGGTGATCCCCAACAGCTGTGACGCGTTTTCAATAGCTGTCATGCGTTTTTAACAGCTTTCACGTGTTTTTATGTTTACGGATTTGTTAAATTAGTTTACAGAATTTAGTATTGATGTTTACAGGATTTAGTATTGATGTTTACAGAATTAGTTGAAAATATTCAGAAACTTTTGAAAAACTAGAGTTGGAGGACTGTTAACTGCTTCCTTGTTTTAAACTCCATAGCGGCTATTAGGTTAAATTGGAATGCAGATTGAATGTATGTATTTAATGCGTTTAGGTTTTCATGCATTAAATCTGTATTTAAAAATTATTTTCCACAATTTTAGCCGATGACGTTAATTTTTCAATCTAATAATTCACATAAAATAAAACCAAAAGTCATATCATTTTACATACATGTACATAAAATAATATAAATCATATTTAACAGTGTTATTTTGCTATTTGAGTTTTAAAAATTGTATTATTAAAAAACTAGTAAAATAAAGGGACAGTGAAGACAAAAAAAATAAAACCTTTTGAACTAACTTCTTGTCCGCCACCAGTTTTATTATATCGAAAATTATGTTGTACAAAAATGACATCCATAATTTACGAAAACACAACATATTTCTTCTCTCTTTCATTTGCTCTCATGTTTCTTTCTAGAATTAATTCTCTCACGAAAATATACCTCCCAATGATTTTTCACAAACTCCACTCCCAATAATTTCTCTCTCAACTAATCGTGTAAGGTCCTTTCTCTTTTCGAATTGCCACAAGATTATTATGTCTTGATCAGTCCTTGAGGCACACAAACACATAGTTAAACAATAGATGACGACTGTGACATCATCCCGGCATTGGCTACGGGAGGTATGTGGTTGCACGTGCACAACATGGCTACCACATCAGCTAATGCCGGCAAGTTTCAGCATGGTGCGTACTAGAGACGGAGCTACATTGAAGAAATGGGGGTCAATTGATCTCCATTTATTTTGAAAATTTGTATACTCATACACAATTTTCTATATAGTATAGGATAAAATGCTATAGATACGATAATATTGGCCTCCATTCGCAGTATGAAAATTTTATATGACTAACCCCATAACTCGAAAGTCTAGCTCCGTTCCTAGTATGTACGACATCTGAGCACAAATGAGTTTACAAATTTTGTATATATTATTGTTGGCAAATAATTCCATTTCTAATTGAAAAGAAAATATCCAGTTTAAATAATTATATCTGATTTTTTTTTTTTAAATTTTACTGACGGAGCTAGACAAGTGTATAGTAAAAAAAAAAAGAACAACGTTACTGTATGAACAATAGAGTCTAGAAAAACAAAAAACAAATGAAGCTGCGGACGACCGGAAGTTATGTTTCATAGCGTCTTTGTTTCGAGATTTTCGAAAAATAATGCTATTTTTTTAAATGCTACAGATAATTCGATCAGGTAATAAGGAGTAGCATTATTGTGGAATAAGAATGAGCAAGTCACAGATACCAAATATTGATTTGCTGGCGTTCACCATGCAAAACAGGGAAGATAATTAGCAGGTATATTGAATCCTTTGTTGTAGAAATACCTTGCTAGTGCTCTGATCCTTAATGAAACAAGATCAGTTGGTATCAATGTTATCAGAATTAGACCAGACATCAGACCGATGGATTAACCAGTTCAATTATTAATTTATTTAAATACTCTCATATATAGTAGATATCAGGATTGTTATAAATTATGTATTCAAATGTTATAATAATATATTTCAAAATTAATATTTAGTAATAAATTACATCCTTATGAAAGATAAAGCACTTCAGACAATTAGAATACATAATATAATAGTAACAATTTTTAGTTTTCAAAGAAATATACATACACAAAATTTTATACTATACAAAATTATTACTTTAGAATATGTAAAATTTAAGGTTTTATGTTTAAATTTCAAAAAGATAAATTAAAATATGCAGATAGAATAAAGTTTGAACTTTAGGCTATTGCATTTAGTTCTTTTATTCAAATATAGGGAATGAAATCCGGTGCTCTTCAAATCCCTCATCTTCCACTGGTCATTGCTATTCTCTATATCTCTTTCCTCCTCTCTCTACCACATGATGCTCTTTTTCTATCATATTTTTTGAAGAGAGATATAGAGAGAAAAAAGAGAGGAGAAAACTGAGCAACGGATACATGTCCCAAACATAGATGTACCTTAGACTACATAGATGTACATGTCTACTAGTCATTTGATGTCAGTATAACTCTTATTTAATGCATAACAATATAAAAATTAGAACTTTGAAGTTTGAACAGTTTAAATCTGTTTTTTCTTCCTAAACCGAGTTACTGGTTTTTGAAAAACCAGTCTATTAAACTGGATTTTACCGGTTCAACAGCATAATCGGTCTTATAAAAGAACCAAACCGGAAAGACATCCGGATCCCTTTTTTTTTTGTTAAACCATCGGTTCGGTCCAATTATGATAACACTGATTCAAATGATATAATATAAGACCAAATTTGTAGGTATATTTCAAAATTAACATTTAGTAATAAATTATATCATAATGAAAGATAGAGCACTTCAACAAAAAAAAATAACAACAATTAGAATACATAACATAATAGTAACAATTTTTAGTTTTCAAAGAAATATACATACACAAAATTTTATACTATACAAAATTGATACTTTAGAATATATAAATTTTAAGGTTATGTATAAATTTCAAAAAGATAAATTAAAATATGCGGAAAGAATAAAGTTAGAGAGATGTACATTTATTTTTTTTATTCAAACATAGACCTTAGGCTACAAAGATGTACATGTCACCTAGTCATTTCATGTCAGTACTATCTCATTTAATGCATAACAGTATAAAAATTAGAACTTCGAAGTCGCAACCGTTTAAACGGTTTACTGGTTTTTGAAAAACCGGTCCATTAAACTGGATTTTACCGGTCTAATAGCACATGGTCTTTTAAACGAACGAAACCGGAAAGACATTGGGATCCGGTTTTTTTCGGTTAAATTATCGGTCTGGTTCTGATAACACTGGTTAGTGTAATTCAAAAGAAATTAAGAAATTGTTAACTTATATATAGATTTGTAGACGCGTATACAAATTTGCAGCAGTTTTTACATAGATCTTTTTTGTAATCTACCCCAATAAAAGGAGGAAATTATTTTGCAGTTGAGTCCTCTCCATCTTGTTTCCAAACAGGAATGATGCCTTGAGCAGCCAATCTTTTCTCGACCCAAAACACGACATGTTTTGCTGTTATTTTCTTCTCGTCTATCAGGAATGGTTCTACTGTACTCACTTCTGACCCGTATGATGACAGTGAAAATCCCTTTGGACCTACAAAATTATTACAACGAAATGTTAGAGAAATTTTCCTTGGCTAATACAATGAGATAATTAAGAGGTAAAATGTCATTATATCACCTTTGCCCTGTAAAATGAGATATATCACCTGTTCTGCTTACCCCATTTATAATGTAATTATTATTTTCTTTACTTTTTAAAAGAGCAACTATTTTACTGTAGTTAATTTTTGGTTTCTTGAAGAGGTGTCAACAGTGCCGGGTCCGTATCCTCCCAGGTACCTGACTCGACAAAATTGAAACGGATGGTCCAGATTTAATATCAGCTGGTGCCTGTTCGGGATGACAAAGGGGGCAGTATTATTTGTGCTTTGAGATTCGTGCCAAGTCAAAAAATTAATCGTGGGCCATCCAATTTAATTGTACTGAGTCAGGTAACCTGAGGGGATGTGAATTCATCAGTGGCCCCCTCCCATGTGAGAGCAGATGGTTGTTCAAGTGGGTTCTGCTAAATTTTGAGGAATTATGCTTGCTTGAATTAAGCAACTTTGGAGGGACAGAAGGAGCATTTTTTGGCTTCTTTTTGTTTTGCATGGGTGTACACAAAACTTTGAAGAAATCATATTTGCATTGAAGAAAAAGTTACATGGAGTTCTTATATACCCATGAAAAAAAAAAAAAAAAGTTTCTTTCCATCTTGTTATGGCCCAGAGAAATTTGAGAAAGATTTCCGAAATCCTTTATACAACACTATTAATAGATATCAAGGTTCTGATTTAGTATTTTTGTGTTATTTTAACAAGAGACGTGTGAACACAACAAATCTCATGCATATTTCTGCTACAAATATGCGGATAATATACATATGATGCACCTAAGTTTGATAATTTAAACTTCAAAGAGCAAATTACCAGTTAGAGTGCCATTCGGGAAGAAAGCCCAGAAGGAATAGGTTATGTTGTTCTTAACAAATGAGCCCTCCAACTGCAGCATTTGAAAATAGATGGTTTCAGATACAAGCTTCATTTAAGAAAAATAAAATAAGTAAACAATTTAGGGGCTAAATTCAAAATTTAAAACCACTACGTCAACAATGAAGATGTATGGTGCCATTGATTTAGCTCAATTATCTTTAAGTCTTGAACAAAGAATTCATGCCAGTACTTGTATATAAATAGAATTCAGGTGATGGTAAATTGATCAGAAACATATATTTTTTTAAAAGTTTCAGTTCTCTCTCTTACCCTATTATCTTGAAAGGAAAGTTCAATTTGTGACAAATCTTCTTGAGCCTCAAGTGTAGATTTTAGTGAAGGAATCACATCCTCTTGCATTAGCTCTGGCAATTCTTTTGTTGGTGCCTTTTTCGGTTTTGGTTTCGCTGCAGCTGCTGGTTTTGCCGCTGGTGCTGCTGTCTCATCTGCTGGTTTCGCCACAGGTGCTGCTGTCTCAGCTGTGTCCTTCTTGTCAGTAACTAATGGGATGGAAAATTTGAAATAAACATTTGTTATCTATAGATTAATTTTTATTAAAGTCACGAACAACAGGAAATTTGACAACTATAATTCAAAACCTGTTATTAATACTTAGTTTATAGCAGATTTTGGTTCTAAAAACTGCTAATATTAACTAAAACCTACAAAAAGCCACTGGTGAGGCATCTGAGATGGTCAGGGACTGAATTGAAGATAAAGTCGATAACCATGTATTTCAAATTTAATCTTTTTCTTGCTTTATTTTCATCATTTTTGGTGTAGACCTCGGGAGATTCGGTCAGTCATCCAACTGATTTGAGAACTTTTAAGTAACAAAGCTGCACATACGTAAATATGAAACTTCTTAATGGCACATATATAAGTTGTAATTTTATATAAGAGAAGAATTCAAGACATAGCAAATATTAATTCCAAATTTAGTGAACGAAAATGATTGCAGAACACTTAAAAAAAATTGCAGCCTAAACAAAGTCACTGAATGGGCTTGATATAAGAGAGCAATGGATCAATATACATGTCAAAAATAGCTAGTAGTTAGTTCAGCTTGATTGGCATCCTTAGCTAGTTAATTTATTCCCACTTTTAGCATTAAAATTAGAGAATTGCTCCAGTACATTATACTTTTGTGGAGAACAAAATTTGAAGCAATTTGGGCCATGTGGTTAAGGAAGGGCATTAAGGGAAAAAAATAATAAACAAGCTGTTTTAAGTTTGGGAATAAATCTAATAACTTGAAGAAATAAGTTAGACATTCTCCTTTGAATATACTTTTTTATTTTACTTCCTTCCATTTCTCCTTTGTAAATCATAATTATTTGTGGGTGATGATCAACACTTCAATCTAACTTTTAATACTCAACAGCATCTAATTAATAGACTACCCTTCAATCCAATCACAAAATATGATCTATCTAGAGAGACAAATATAGGGGGAGAGGGAGAGAGAGAGACTGAAATGAGAACCTAAAAAAAAAAATACAATTACCAAACAGGAGTAACACTTGAAGGCATCATGTGTATCCATTTATTCGTTGGAGTAGAACTAGGGTGTTCTTAAGTTCACCAAGCCCCTTGGTGAACTCAAGTCTAAAACCCATCGAATCGGCTTCAAATAACGAATCCAAACCATTGAAACCCGCCTACCTCACGAGTGATGTGTCTATGTGTGAAAGTTTTTAACATTTGAATTAATTTAGTATAAAGTCAAGCGGTCAAAATTAGAAGGTTAATAAATTAATTTTAATGTATTCATTTTTTGAACCTTTTTTTACCACATGACTCTATGCAAAATTAATTTCAAAATTAAAAAAAATTTACATGTAGACACACCACTCGTAAGATAGACGGATTTCAACGGTTCAGATGCGTTGTTTGAGACCAATTCGATGGGTTTAAGACTTGAGTTCACCAAAAGGCTTAGAATATGCATTCTTGTTGTTATTTGTTAAGCAATAAATACAGCACATTAACGCCTTGTAAAAAAAAGTTATATTTTCCTTACTATGAGGTTTGACATTATAAATCATATAGTTGATTCCAGTAGGAACATCAAATCATAAAATGGCATTTTTTGCATTGAAAATAAAATAAAAAAGGAAATAACATTGAAGATTTACCAGTAGCAGGTGATTCTTGCGTGGTTGAGCAGAGCACAACAAAATTTCCTCTTTGATGACCTATTACTAGAGATTTGGAACTGAATGAGAAAAGCTTGGTTCTGACATGACTTCTGAGAGGGTAGACTGTGTTCAACGAATGAGCAGCCATCAATAAAGGTTTCTTCTTTCCGGCTAGAATCTAACAAAGCATTTGTGATTAGAGAGAAATGCTTCCGATTACAGGATAGACGCAAATTTCCCGAATTGGTTTTGGTCTTGTTATTTTTCGCTCCTTTTTTGTGTGCTTATTGGGAGAGCAGTAGAACCTGGCTCTGGTTCAAACTGGATTTCTATCCACTAATTTGATTTGATCGGATTTGATGGCTGCACGCTCCCGCAATTTTTTTTGTTTCTAGAGAGAGATTTCGCTGGGCCTTTTTCTTTTACTGATAGATAGATATGGGCTTTATTTGTAATTTTGTGGTACGGAAAGGGCGATCCATCGACATAATATTTTATTTTAGAAAAGCAATACATACTTTTAATAAATCAGATAGATGACAAAATTTTTAGTTCCATAGGAGCCGCAATATTTTTCAAGGAATTTGTTGAATAATAACTCAGATAAATTATGAGTAAGAGAGTACTACATCATATTTTATTCATACTCATCAATCACGGACTTAGTTCATGCCTCTATTTATACCAGTGTTATAAAATGCGGTTTTTGTGCGGTATGCAGAAAGCCACCGCATACCGCATATACTGTTACGTTAAGATTGAAAAATTATAGTTTATATAAAATTGGGAACAAGATACAATATTTTATGCATGATTATAGGTATAAAAGTTTCTTTTATTAATATCCAATACTTCTATTTAACAAAATTGCCATAATAACATGTGCCTCTCTCTCTCCCTCCATCCCTTCTATGCCTCTCTTATGTGTGGTCTGTCCAAAGAAAGAAAAAGAGAGAGAGCTCTCCTCCCTCAAAAATCTATCAAATTACTTGAAAAATTGAAGAAAAGAATGAAAATGGTGGATTATCACTCTCTCTAGTAGCCATATAGCTCTCAAATTGGTATTTTCTTATTCCTCTCTTCTCCCAAAATCTGAAATTCGTAGCAATTGTTTAGGATTTCGATCGAATCAGAAATTTTCGTATAAGTTGTAATCTATCGTTATTAACCTTCTATGTTGTTGATTTTGTGTTTCCTCTCTCAATTTCATCTTAATCTTCATTTTCTATATAGGGTTTGGTTCAAATCTGAAAATTAGAGAAGGGTTGTGTTAATTGGTAAGTCATTCTCTCACTCTCTTAAAATCTGGAATTAGTTTGATTATGATTGATTTAGGGTTTGTGTGTAGTTGGAAAAATTGATAAATCTGTATTTTTATGTGACATTATCGATTTATGCAATGTTCTTGACTTCATGAAGTTAATTAGTGTTGTTGTGTTTGATTCAAATCGGCCTTGCAAATTTTATATTTACTACTAAGGCTAAGTGTTTTGATCGGTTGAAACTCTCGTGTTAAATTAAGTTTGCTTATTGAAATTTTGAATGGATTGAATCAATTTTGATGACCTTTTACCTCAACCTATGTATGTCATTGATTAATTAAATTTCCTTTGCTAGAATGACTTGTCAGTAATTACTTGGTTTTCCTTTTAAAATTATGAATTAGTCATCATTACCCTTGAAGGGTTGATTAACAATTCAACAGTATTCCATTTCAGCATTTTCTGGTATACTGGTATGCTGTTCTGAGTTGCCAAAGTCATTTCTGTAATTTTTCCAGCATTCTGCATAGTTCTGTGTTATTCTGCAACATTCTAGGGTATGTTATGTAAATTTGCATTATTCTAAACAGCTCCAGGTCAATTCTGGTAAATTACAGGGTTTGTAGTGTAAAAATTCAGATCTGACAAGGTTTAGGGACTGATTGGTGACATAAAATAAAATTGTTTAGAAAGTAGTCCCTGGATAGGAACCCATTTGTGACAAGATGTAAAAACTTGTATCATAAGTCTTTTCTCATAGAAATTTTATGAAAATAATAGTTTTAAGATGTAGAAAATTTTAGTAATAATTTTGGACTACTAATTGGATTAAATAACATATATCTTCAAGTTTGTGTGAGCAATTTTAAGCATGAATTATCATTAGATCTAAAAGTTAATAGGACTTAGACTTTGAACTTCATTTGCCATTAAATTCGTGATTGCACAGTGGACAGATTTTGAGACTGATTAATCAGGAGATTTGAAAGGGAAATTCTAGATCAACTTGGACAAACAAGAGTCTATTTGATGTGTCTTGGAGTCTAGTTTCTGGTGGTTGTTTCAAGTCGTTTGGAGTTCCCTATAAAAAGTTGTTGTAGTTTAAGTAACCAAGGGTCAGAATTAAGGATTGCTGTTTAGAAATTATGTTTTTCATTTATTTTGTGTACAAATTTTAAGAGTTAATAGAAAGAAAATAATCTCACTCAAGTAAGCATATCAATCGTCGAACAAAGATTAAATTAAGTATGTATGTTGATATAGGTGTGGACTCGGTTGAGCAAGATTTTGCGGGACCTTTCAAGACGTTCGAATCATAGGTGCGCGATACGCTTTTCGTAATCAGATGCGGGGTTTTTGGACTTGTTTGATATTTCATTTTTAAATTTCATGTTGAAAATCTAATTTGGATGCTTGATTGTTGGATGCAAATCAGGTCTCGATTTCCATGTTGGATGCTTGATTGTTGCATAATTTGGATTTCATGTTGTATGTTTGATTGTTGCATAATTGGAATGGCGTGAATTCATGTGCATAACCCAATCAAGTTAGAATCGAATAGTTGTGATATAGTTGATTTGCATATTCGTATGGTTGTCAATTAAATTGTTCTATTATGATTTGATTATGGTTGAAAGTCACCACAAATTAATGATTGTGAAATTATATGCGAATGGAGAAAGTATATGTGAATGAATTTGCAAAGTTGAGCTGTGTAGCTGACTTTGATCCCAGGAATCTATTGGCGCATTAGGTGAATGGCCCTAATGGTTTCCCAGTACCGGTTGGGACGAGGGATGGGTGACTATATATATGTTGATTGTGATTGTGGGTGACTTGTGTATAACGTCTGTGGCTCGGGGGCATTACTATGCGTGGTAATGTATTTGGACAGTCAATTGAATACTACGACATTCTGAATTATTTCAAGTAAATTTTCTCTTTATGACCTTGAACCAGACATTAGTAAATGATTAAGCTAAAGCATTTACAGATGGGTGTCAGATAAATGGTCCAGCTCAGTGGAACATCTGTATGTGTCAGTAACCCTACAGATGAGGGTCAGATAAATGGTCCAGCTCGATTGAACATCTATAGGTGCTACCAACTATAATAAGACGAGTTAAGCCTAATATGTACTTGTTCGAACTTCATCTTGGAAATTCCGTAATTTGTGATTCATTTGATTATTTGTTGTCAAGCATGTACATTCATTTATATATTGTGATATAACTGTTTATGTAATGTTGTATGGATTTTATTTTTGAACATGGAGTCTAATTGCAAATCTAATAACTCGTTGTGGCAAATTCGCACTGAGAATTAAATTCTCACCCTACACTTTTGGGTTCTTTTTCAGGTTTTGGTGTGGCTGATCCTGGAGAGGCACGTAAGTAGTAGACCTTTGGTATATGACACCATATTACCTTAGTTGTTATTTTGTTATTCGACTAGAGAGACATATTTTGTTTTGTTGTATAGTGCTCTCTATGTTATACCTTATGGTTGGTATCCGTACGAGATACATTCTGTATGATCTACTTGTACCAGACATTTTGTACTTGGACTATTATATATAAATTTGCTCTATGTTTTTTATTGTGATGTGATGAAAATATTTTTAATTGCCTTGTAAGCATACATGAAGTTGTATGTTTACGGCGGGGATCTGTCACTACTCGTGGCTGCAGGATGTGACATATACGGTATACAACCAATCTAAGAAGGACAAAAGAATTTAAGGCTCATATCTGACCTGTTAGTCATCAAGTAAATTAGAAATGACAAGTGAGATTATAGTACTGTGTATAACAATGTTGGTTCGTATTATGAATTAATATATTTTTTTCAAATTCTAAATAATCAATCTAAATTGTTATCACAACTTTTGCTCTAAATATAACAAACAGGTGGGAAATTTTTACCCTTCTATCCATTGACAATTTATATTGTTAACAACCTTAATTCTTTTTTGACAAATGAAGACAAAAAAATATATATAAAGATGATGTACCTATGAAATTTGTGCAATTTAGATATTAAAAATATTATTAAACTCATGCGATTAAAAAGTATAAGCTCAGTATTTTTTATATTAAAATTTGAATGTGGTATATAAAATGACAACCAAGGTGAGAGAGAGAAGAGAGGAAAAACTCTAGCCATCACCATCCCTCTCTACTCTCTCCCACCGCCAGTCCACCTCTCGCGTCTTTCTGTGTCTCTGTCGCTCATTTCTTTCCAGTAAAGTTCTGATTATCTTTCTATTTTGTTCTTTAAAAAAAATAGTACTAGATGCCTCTCCACTTTTGTATTGCTGGAGCGTACCAAAATGCAAGAGGGTGAGAAAGGAAATTGACGATCACTCAAAGCTGATTTTTTAAACGTATTGTTAACAATTGTATCGTGTTGTTAGATGTTGATGCGTCATTTAGATTTATTGGTTTTTTATTTTGTCCAATATTGTAATGTAAAATGGTAAATGTAATTTAATTTTTATTTAATAAAGTATTATATTCGACATTCACTATTGAGATTTTAATAAAAAAAAATCTATTAAGAAAATGAAAAGACATCCTCAAAAAAATGTAAAATTTGGTCTCCAAATACATTTCAATATGAATAACATGTTGAGAAATTTAGATTTATTACTTGAACATTAAAATTGAAGATATGAGCGCAAATTAAAACACCCACCTTAATTTGCAAAGAGATTGTCTCTCTCTATATATATCATACACACACATATATAGAGAGAGAGAGATAAGCTAATGTGCTTTCGGTAGCATATGGACCGAAATACACACGATCCAAATTTAAAATTTCAAAATTCAAAAAGTTGATATGAACCGTTCATCTTGTTTTCCATATTAATATGTGCTTGGAGACCAAATTTTACATTTTTCTGAATTTTTTTACTATTTATTAAGTCACTTTGAAAATTGCTGATCCAACGGTGACTTAACAAAACAGTAAAACCGTTGGATTAGCGATTTTCAAAGTGGCTTAATAAATGGTAAAAAAATTCAGAAAAATATAAAATTAGGTCTCCAAGCACATATTAATATGGAGAACAAGATGAACGGTTCAGATTGACTTTTTGAAATTTAAAATTTCAAATTTGAACCGTGTATATTTCGGACCATATGTTATTGAAAGCACATTAGCCTATCTCTCTCTCTATATATATCATGCTTAAACTGTCATATTTTAAAATACCTCTGGTCGATGTGAATTAGATAATTATTAATGGACCCAAACCGTAGTTAATATATTATTTTATGGCGACCCAAACTTCTGTTCTCAATTTTTTTTATATCTGTTTTGTTGACTCTAATTTTCATTGGAGAAATTGTGTTATGAATTCAAAAGGCTCTAACGAAATGTGTCTACCATCAAACAGGAATACGGAATTATGTCACATATTCTATAGGATGATTTGCTCTTTTGATTGTTTCACATATTCTACATGACTCATCATGTCAACATTTCACCTAACACTTTTTCAAACAAAATTTAAATCTATCAAATTAGTTTTAACCAATGCATCCAAACCGTTAAAACTGATATACTTCGTGAGTGATACAAATACAAATGCATAATTTTTTAAATTAATTTAGTACAAAACCAAACAGTAAAAAAAAAATGAAAAACAAAGGCATTAGTATTAACTTATAAACTATCATTTTTTAGTTGTTTGACTTTATATTAAATTAGTTCAAAATTTTATATATTTGTCATGTAAACGTATCATTTGTGAAATAGATCAGTTTCAATGTTTTGAAACTAATTCAATAAATTTTTGAGTAAGTTCACAAAGAAACTTGATAACAATAAGAACACCCTAGTTTTACTTGTACTCAATTTAACGAAAATAAATCTACTGTGATCCAAAGGAATTGCAGAGACTGTTATTTCAAATTCAATCTTTTATTTATTTTGAAATTTATATATAAAAACAATTTCAAATTTACTATTAAAATTCGTACATTCCAAAAATTAAAAATTAAATTAAAAATAACAGAGATCCTGCAAATCCTTTGAATCGCAGTAGATTTATTTCCCAATTTAACACTATCTTATCTTCTATCCCAATCACCATTTATAGTTTCTAGTGACATAATATATCTTCAGATTATTGACATACGACTCGCCTAAGTGACATAAGCAATAACTAACGAAAGCTTGATTTGTTTTTTCAAAAAAGGATGTGTTTTTTTAATTGACAAAATAATTATAAAACGAGATTATTTTATTTCTTAATCCAGGGGCCCCCTCCTCTCCAATGCCGTAGAGATGGGCCTCACTTTACGGTTGGAGATTAAATCTCATCGCTTTGGGTTCGCGCTAGTGCTGGAGAGCAGAATTATTATGCTTTGAGATTCGTGCCAAGTTAAAAAGAACGGTCCAGATCCATTAGTTGTAAAAGATTTCCTTGCTGTAGCATTGGAGAGGATGTGCGGTCGTCCTCTCTTCTCATCACTTTCTTCTGGGCCAATAAGCAACTTAAAAATGGGATTTGGGAATTGGGATTGAATTCTCTCTTAAAATCACTTTACCCTGAGAAGGAAATGGTTTCGATCAAAGCCTGAACACTACTCGATCTTTGTTCGAGAAGGCGCCACATCTCGCCGGATTTCACCGTCAAAGAACTCAGCAAATCTGGCTCGTTCGACTGGGGTCCTTCTTGGGCCTGATCTGTTCACTCGAACTAGCATTTTCATCTCTACTATTATCTCGGGTGCATACTCTTTCCCACGCTTTTTGTTTTTTCTGGTGTTTAAATTTGTGGTCAAATTGCAGTTTTTCTTGAGCTTTCCCCGCAGCTTGAAAGGTTTTGTCAGTAATTAGATTTTAATATGTATAATTGTTGGGTATGTAAAATTGATGAGCAATTTGTTTGGAGATGCGAAGCGGCCCCTGTTATTTAGGAATATTGCTACCTTTGCATACTACTGCTTGCACTAGAAGTCTAGAAGGTCTTGTTTTATTTCTGAAAAAGGGAATATTTCATCACTATGCATTGGGGCTTGATCTTGATCTGAACTAGCTAATTAAAGCTGCATTTGTCTCTATCTGTATATTTTGTTCTGGGTTTTAATTGAATTTTGTTGTCTTTCCACATAATTAATGAGATAATTTATGGAAGAATATGTAAATTTTGAATTTTCTCTGGCAAGTAAAAGATACTTTGTTCTTGTAAGGTCTATAGTTTTACATGTCCCAACAAAATATTGAACATAACAGCTTTTCTTCTCAACCCTGGCTCTAGCTACTACGCGTACTGCTGCTATGTAAAGTATTCCTCAGCACATGTAAAACTAGTTAGTCTTCACATACTAGTATACTACTATACTAGTATACTACTGAAGTTTCCATGAGTAATTTGTGAATTTTTAATTTTTTGCATGAAAATAAATAAGAAAAATCTTTATTTGTCAGCTTCATTTCATCTTTTTGCGGATAATGACGACATACCAATTGAACCGGCTACCCAGCATTAGTTCTCATAATAATTCAGTATCTCATGGGCATGATCAGCAAGCAGGCCCTCCTCAGACTAGCATGGGCCCCATGAGCGGGGTTCACAACACAACAAACAGTAGCGGAAATAATAATGGCAATGGTGGACGGCATAGACTGCGGTGGACCAATGAGTTGCATGAACGATTTGTTGATGCTGTTAATCAGCTAGGTGGACCTGAAAGTATGTCTTTTCCACTCTATTCTGTTTTAGTCTCTTTTTTGTTCATGTCACTTCAATATTTTGAGCCTTGCTTTGGTAATGAACTTTTGAGTTCCGTCACTTATTACAAAGGAGAACTTGCAAACTAGCCAACAACACATTTTGAAGAACAAATTGTATATTTGTTGGAAGAAAAGGAAATTTCTAGTTTCTACATTTGTCACAAGTTTAACCTGCTTCCTGTGCTTAGTTGGGTTGAAAACATTATTCTGATTTTGAGTTAATTATCTGTACCGTTGCTGTTTTTCTGAAAGTTTCCCTTAGGAGTTGCAAAATTCTGATCCAAGTTTTGTCAAAGGCTAGGGTCTGGGTACAAATGTGATGACTTGGGGGGTCAGTTGACTGTTTTTTTTTTTTGCAAATTTTAGCTACTTGTACTGGTTAATTGTTAGTTTTTTTAGAAAACATTTTTAATTATAGCTCAGTCGACCAAGATTTGTGTTAATTCCTTCCACTGCTAAGCATCATATTTAAATTTATTGGTAAAATCCTATTTAGCATTTTGAAATTCTTAAGTAGGGTATAACCGACCCCATAGGGAAAATTTCAGGTCCTTTCCATGGCTAATGGTTATGATATATGTTAACAACTGTGTATAGCATATATTGTTATATTTAAGGTACGAAAGGTAAAGAATTGAATTGAAAGGAAATATATGAATGATTTTCCAGAGGGGAGGAGCGGTATGAAGGGTAAAACAAAATTGTCTCAAAGAATGAGATAGGTGTAGAACAGGAAGCCATTCACATGCTGGTATATATAAGCACTGATTATGACCCAATCAGTACAGATTTAAAACCAGGATAATCATATATGCCCGTCCTTTGGACCATTGTTCTTAGAATTTTCAACTATTCCTTTTTTTCCCCTAAAACAAAACTTAACCAGTAGGTCTTCCATTTGACAGAAGCAACACCTAAAGGAGTACTTAAAATTATGGGAGTGCAAGGTCTAACCATATATCACGTCAAAAGCCATTTACAGGTACATAAACTTCTCATTTGCTGCATCCACTTTTGGCAATCTCACTTTTACCGAGTTCATTTTTGTTACCTCTTTTATACAGAAATACAGGCTTGCAAAGTATATCCCAGATCCATCAGAAGGTATGTTTATCAAACAACCATAACTATGTATTTATAGATCATCCTACTTATTCATCAGTACCAATGCTTTTTACACACTGGTTAGGTACTTGTAGCAGATCAACAAATGCTTCTAACATGAAGCCAGTTATTGATTATCATCATTTTTTTCTTTCTTTATTTTTCTACTTTTTCTTTAATGAGAGTTTTGTACAAGAAGTCCATGATTAAAAATCTTTGTTTCGGCACTTAAGGAGAAAAAAAAAAACAAGCACCATGAACCTTGTGAAACTCTTGTGTATAAATATTTACTTGACTACAATGTATGTTCTTGCTTCACATAAGTTGTTCCTCTTGTGAACTAGGTGCCAAATCAGAGAAGAAAGACAGTGATGATTTGCTTGTGGGTCTGGAGAGTTCACCGTAAGTTTTAGGCATATAGTGAGAAATGCACTCTATTTCTCATTCTTTTGTGAATAAATTAACTGTATTTGTGTACTCAACAAATTCCAACTTTTTGATATTTCACCTACTGATTTCCCTGATTATGTCTTTAAGAGGAGGATTCAAATACCTCATGTTTTTCATGCCTCATCATGCCTCACATCCTTAATCTTCGTTTTCAAAGTCCAAACAGTCGATCCTAACCGATCAGAATAATCTCCATATTAAGATGTGCTTGGAGACCAAATTTTTTTTTTTTTTTTAGATAGCTACATAATCACTGTTTTTGGATGGTCCTGAAACAGTGGTTTTTTTGTTACTTGCAATTGTCTGAGGCTCTAAAACTGCAGCTAGTATCATCATATATATTGATAGTATATCTTATTTCTTTACTATATCCTTTCTTTTGTAAACTTTGGTAGGAACATGCAATTGTCTGAGGCTCTAAAACTGCAGATGGAGGTGCAAAAACGGTTGCACGAACAGCTTGAGGCAAGTATATTCTCCTTTTTTCTACTAAAAAATCTGATTGGAAGATCAGTTCTTACCAGAATCTCATGATTTTTATCTGTTCAATTGTAGTTCGAGTCATCTTCAGTATTTAATTGATATTTGATAGTTGACCAGCAAGATACGTTGACAACATACTAAAACAACAGGACTTAACGTTTTGAGATAAAAGTGATGATGATGATGATGATATAAATATTTATGATAATGATGCATTGTAAGAAAGAAAAATAATCCATTGATATTGGACTGTCTAGAATGCTTCAAAAGAAAAAATGTGATACTCTGCTTCTAAGCATATTTTGACGCTTAGATTACATTGGATAGTTTGGGTCTTTTGTTCTCATCTCAGAATCACAGTTTTGAGCTGAAGCACAAGTGGCTTGGTGCTACGGAAAGCACTATAATATACAACAACAAGAAACAAACAAATAAAGAGATTAAAAAGATTAATGAAACAGTTTGAAAAAATAAAGGTGCTTTGCTCGTCAGTTCCAACTTTCAACAATGTTTAAGGATGCTATTATTATATCTCATCTGTCTGGATCACTACACGGAGAATAGCACAAGGATTCAAATTGGCCTTGTTCTGGCCTAGAGGAAACTCCGGTTAAGTTTGGCCCCATTCATGGAGGGAAAAGAGGATCAGTGCTCCATCTCTCTTTCTAATTTCCTTCAGATTTATGACCTAAAAAAGGAAGTAATTTTTTTTTTTTAATTTTGTCTATACTTATTCCAGGTACAAAGACAGCTTCAGATGAGAATAGAGGCACAGGGACGTTACCTCCAAAAGATAATCGAGGAGCAACAACGCCTTGGTGCAGCACTTGCTGAGACAACGCCAGGCCTGTCCAACCCTGTGGCCCCCACCTCTGGCAGGACCGATCCATCAACCCCAGACCCCACCTCTGAGTCTGCTCCTGACAGCGGACCCATTAATGAGCCGTGCACACCTGAGTCTGACTGCCGGGGCAGCACGCCGGTTTACAGCCAGGTCAAGCTCGAGTCTGGTTCAAGGTTATAATGCTCTCTAGGTTAGTTTTTGGGGCTGCAGTGTGGCGAACTGTAGGTGAACAGATCAGTGCTGTTGGGTAAAGTAGGTTTTAAGTTGTCTAATTAGGTTTTTATAGTGAACATGTTGTTTCTCAAGGGAGATTTAAGGGGCTGAATTTAACAGCTGAGAAATGATTGGTGGTTAGTGGGAGGTTGGTTTATTTTTTTCTTAATTTCAATCTGTGATTTGAATGCCTATAATCTAGGGTTTAGAACTTGTAGATTGTATAGCTTTGTTGATTGTACTAGTTCTCCCTTTTCTACCCCTTGGATTCCTGTTTATCTTCTGATCCTCCAAAGCAGCAATAAGCAAGTTACTTCAAGTAGTACCTTTTCTCACTCATGGCCAAATCCTTACACAGGTTCTATGGTTGCTAGTTGCTGCTCCATCCCTCTTCTTCTTTTTTTTGACATTAACCTCCATCCCTTTTTGCCAAAGCTAGAACGAGTTTGCATCGTTTGCATCAACTCAAAGGAGCATCTTTTGAGTTGATACATCTCAGCCATCTGATTTTAAATGGAGCCAATCTGGTTATAACCTATGATTCATAGGGCCTTTTAATATTAGTGTGGATCCAGTATATGCAAATCTTAAAGCATAATGGACGGTCCAGATTCTTTAACTCAAAAGATTCTTTTTTTGAGTTAATGCAGAGGATACGAATTCAGCTAGAACGGTAGAACCTATCTGATACTATTTGTAACATTTCCTTAAAACCAAATTAGGTTTGTATTGGAATTAAACAAAAAGAACCAAATGTTCTCTAGATTTATAGTCTAAAATTCATTCCTCTAATAAAAAGATTTTCAATTTGTAAGAATCAATCTTTCCTATGAAATTATCAGTGAAACCGTGCAACGCACAGAAATATTTTGAAACCCTTTTTTATTGCTGATGTCTGAGTTAGAGATGTTCTTCTAAAACTAGTATAATAAATAATTTGCAGGTTATAATGAAAAACAAAAGTAGATAACAAACAATTACATCAGATATTTAAATAAGGCTCTCAAATCATCAACGAAACATTTTTCATTTCACAAGGTTAACTCAACAATTAATTGCTACCTCGTCAAATAACATTTGATTAAGTGGCTGGAATATACCAGTGCATATGCAAGGGCTGATTCAGGATTTTCGTCAGGAAGTAAAAAAAATATCGAATCGAATTTAAACTTATTAACTAAATAAGTACTCAATAAAAAAATAATACTTTGACTTATACTTTTCAATACTCTAATTTGTAATTTTTAATTTTTTAACTTATAATTCTAATTATCAATCAAAATTCAAGAAATTTATTTTGATTTTAACCGTAAATTATTATAAATCAAACGTTCAGAGAGAAGCAAAATTTTTTCAAAAATAAACAAAATCGATCGAAATTGATAAATCGGCACTAAAATTCAAAATTCAGCCCCTGCACATATGCCAAACATTCCTTGGAATTGAAGTACTTGGAAAAGTGACAAGCACACCACGTGTTTTTCATAAAAGAACGCACACCAACAGTTTTTTTTTTTTCTTATATGTTGCACATGACATCAACATGTTGTGATAATTTGCGACTCCGTATTTCCCAGGTACCTGAGGTACAGTTCGAAAACATGAACAGTCCAGATTAATTTTCAATTGGATCAAATTCAATCCAAAACTAGTTGGAACTGTAGGGGGTCTGCTTTTAGATTCGTGCCACATGAAAAGAACGATCCAGATTTGTGACTCCGTATTTCCCAGGTACCTGAGGTACAGTTCGAAAACATGAACGGTCCAGATTAATTTTCAATTGGATCAAATTCAATCCAAAACCGGTTGGAACTGTAGGGGGTCTGCTTTTAGATTCGTGCCACATGAAAAGAACGATCCAGATTTGTGGCTTGCATCCCCTTTTACAACTAACACGAGAGATTCAATTCTTCACATTTACGATTTTTGTTCCTGTATCTTTCTTAACTCAATATTTTCAACTTAAGAAGGTGATAAATAAAGATAACAAATTGAAACAGTATCTCGAATAAAATCCTCCTAATCCGTTACCAATATCATTTTTGGGAAAAAAAAAAAAAAAACGGGTTATTAGCAATATCGGAGATTTTGTTTTGGCAAAATAAATAGAAAGATTTTGTTTTAGCAATTTTATTCTTCATTACTTACCTACTTCGTTTGCGATTCTTATTTGTTTTTGGTTCGTATATATGATTTCTTGCTCGAATCATTAGATCTAATTTCTATGACTGAAAATCTATCCATATTTTTTTTTTACCTTTCGCCTTGTTTGGATGGAGAGTAGAGGAAGGGAGGGAATGGAAAGAAAAAAAAAAAAAAAAATCTTTAAGTTAAATTGTGTTTGGTTGACAAAATTATGTCCGAAGTGAAAGGTAAAGAAGGTTTAACCTTGTATTATTGTAATAAATATAATTGGATTCTTTTTCAATTTCGAGTGTAACAAATGAAAATAAATTTTGTTGCAAATATTTTTAGAAAAAAAAAATACACAAATGTCAAACTCTATATTTTACCTATATAATCTCATACAAGTTTTTTTTTTGTCACGATCAAATTTTTTATTAAAATAAATTTTTTTTTGTTACAAATGAAAATATTTTTTTTATTAATCTTCTAAATTTTAATCAACCAAACAAGAAATAAACGGAAAGGAAAGTAATCTTTCATTAATAATCCAAACATGAAGAAATTAAATATGTTAATCTTTCTTTCTATTTCATTCCATTATCTTCTATTCTTCACCTCCCCTTCCTTCCTCTACTCTCCATCTGAACAGGGTGCAAGTATTTATTTTATTTTCAGATGCATCATTAAAGACTGTTATAGTAAAAGGAAAAGTAATTAATTCCAATAAAATGGAGATAATATATTGCATAACATGTACTAAAAATTATGCACCATGCTAAAATAATTCCATTGTGTTTCTATCTACACTGACATAAATTGATAATTAAAAAAATTAAGTCCTAGAATTTTTTTGAATATTATTTTGAAAAAAAAAAAACCCAACAAGTTGACATTAGTCCATCAATTCTCTGCTCTACTGATGGTATAGAACCTATAAACTACAAAAATGAAAGGTAATGTTAATAGATAAGCAACACATATATTTGTTATGTCAAAACTTTGAAGGTGTACAACTATTTTATTGTAATAATTGTACTTTCATAATTTAAAAAAGAAAACTAATTTAATAAGTTTTCATTTTTATCTTATGTTCTTTAGGAAAGAAATGGTTTTAGAGAGACATGCTTTAATTTGGGTCTAAAGTGAATGATTTATAATCATTAGTATAAAGAAAGTGTTGATTGCATAATCAAATAAGTAAGGAGATCAAAGTAGGGCCAAAGAAATAAAAGCAAATGATTTTTATTTTTCTAATTAATCTTCTGACTGATCTCGTGAGAAAAAAATATTAATTTATTTTTTTGTGATATACATGCAAGTGTATGTCTAAATGTTGCTATATATATATATATATATATAGGAATATGCTAGCATGCTATGCATAGCATAGAACCCCTCCATGCAACGGCTTGGATTTCAAGTAATCAAAATCTTAATGGTCGATCCGAACCGTTCATCTTGTTCTCCATATTAATATGTGTCTGGAGACCAAATTTTATATTTTTTGGAATTTTTTTACTATTTCTTTAGATTTATTGAAAATCGCTGTTTTCAGCAAATCTGTACCATAAAAAAAACAGCGATTTTCAATAAATCTAAAGAAATAGTAAAAAAATTCCAAAAAATGTAAAATTTGGTCTCCAAACACATATTAATATGGAGAACAAGATGAACGGTTCGGATCGACCATTAGGATTTTGAAAATTCAAAATCCAAGCCGTTGCATAGAGGAGTTCTATGCTATGCATAGCACGCTAGCATGTTCCTATATATATATATAGGATTTGGCTAATATGCTATGGGTAACTAAGAGACCTCCCGTGCTACGGCTCAATATTTGACTTTTTAAAATTCTAACGACCGATCTGAACCGTTTATCTTGTTCTCCATATTAATATGTGTTTGGAGACCAAATTTTACATTTTTTTGGAAATTTTTTACTATTTTTTTAGATTTATTGAATATCACTGTTTTTTATGGTCCAGATTTGTCTGAAAAACAATGATTTTCAATAAATCTAAAAAAATAGTAAAAAATTTCCAAAAAATGTAAAATTTGGTCTCCAAGCATATATTAATATGGAGAACAAGATGAACGGTTCGGATCGACCGTTAGAATTTTGAAAAGTCGAATATTGAGCCGTAGCACGGGAGACCTCTTAGCTACCCATGGCATCGTAGCCAAGTCCTATATATATATATATATATATATATATATATATATATATAGAGAGAGAGAGAGACAGGCTAATACGCTTTCGGCAACACTTCGGCCGAAGTGCTACCACCCCATTTTTGATTTTTCAAAATCCAAATGGTTGATCTGAACTGTTCATCTTGTTCTCTATATTAATATCTGCTTGGAGACCAAATTTTACATTTTTTGGAATTTTTTTGCTATTTATTAAGCCACTTTGAAAATTGCTGATCCAACGGTGGCTTGCCAAACAGTAAAATCAGGGGTTCACCGTTGGATCAGCGATTTTCAAAGTGGCTTAATAAATAGCAAAAAAATTCCAAAAAATGTAAAATTTGGTCTCCAAGCAGATATTAATATAGAGAACAAGATGAACGGTTTGGATCGACCATTTGGATTTTGAAAAATCGAAAATGGGGTGGCAGCACTTCGGCCGAAGTGCTGCCGAAAGCGTATTAGCCTGTCTCATATATATATATATTATAAGAGGAGGTATCAAGTTACAACAACCATTTTCTACATTTTCAAAGTCCAAATCGTCGATCCAACTGTTAGATGTGATCTCTACAATAAAATGTGCTTGGAGATCAAATTTTGCATGTTTTGAAGTTTTTTTACTATTTATTAAGATGGGTACAAAAACTAGTCAAATTCAAACCATTGAATTTTGTATCCATCTTAATAAATAGTAAAAAAAAATTCAAAAAATGTAAAATTTGGTCTAGAAGCACATTTTATTGTGGAGATCACATCTAACAGTTTGGATTAACAATTTAGACTTTGAAAATGTAGAAAATAATTGTTGTAACTTGTTGTAACTCAAAAATTATTGTAACTTGATCCCTCCTCATTATAAATAGAAAAATAAATTATATGTCAAAAGAGTCGAATTCCAATAAATTATAATAAGAAAAAAAACTCAGATTTTTGCTAAAAAAATATATTTTAGAATTAGATATACATACAAGTGTATATCTAAATGTTGTCATGTATATATTATAATAAGAAAAATACTTAGGTTTCGGCTAAAGAAGTATTATTTTAGAATTGGGCCGTCAGTGCAAAACTTTTTGAAAGTGGAGGCCCAAAAAGGTACTGATAGGTCAAGGGCTATTTTTGGAAGAATCCTCAAAAAGTTATGATTAGATCCCCACAAAAGAAGATTTGGCATAAAAGAGGGATTCCGCGCGTAAAGTTCACGCAACGCAACACGTCCAAATCCGTTCAATCGCTCTCCAACGGACGGTCCAGATCTAGGGACCTGTCGCATCACCTCCCACTCACAGATGAATTCACACCCCCTCAGGTTACCGGACTGAGTAGAATTGAATTGGACGGTCAAAAAATGGATTGACACGCATCTCAAAGCAAAAATAATCCTGCCTCTCTGTTATCCCGAATCCCCGACCGGATGAGAGTAAATCTGAACTGTCTGTTTCAATTGTGTTGAGTCAGGTACCTGGGAGGATACGGATCCACTCACAGCTCTCCTCTATAAGAGGAATTCATTCCTTACTGTACCTTCTCCCATCTCTCCGTTTTATCATCCGACTCAGAGAGGAAGGAGAGGGAGAGAGAGGGGGGGAAGAGGAAACGACAGATCGCCTATTTCTTTTTGCTCTGGTCAGCATCTCTCTCTATCTCCAATCGATCGATTTAAGATTTGTTCGTTTGTGTTTTTATTTTATTTCTCGTGATTTCTTATATATGATTTAAGGAGAGGAAATGGCGATCAGATCGCTGTTTCGAGGGGGAGAGAGAGAGAGAGAGTCGTTTTTAAGCTTTAACGATTTATCTCTCTTCTATCCTTATTCTTTTACTATTCGTAGGGAGAAGATTGGAAATGCATTTTTTTTTTTTTTTACTTTTGCTTTGAAAAAGATGAGATCTGCTTGAAAGCTATTTACTATGGCTGTAAATAATCAAAGTTAAATCAATCTCGTTCCAAAAGTTCGACAAAATGCCATTTACCCGGGCTTCAAAAGGGTTTAACCTACTTATTATAGAATTCCCTTCTGATAAAACACAGCTTGGTTCTGGTATACTATGGTTTCGTAGAGCTAATTGTAACAGGTGCTGAATTTTGTATGTTTTTTTTCCAATTATAGAATTATACCTATTTGTATTCTTCTCCTGTGGGTATCTCTTTGGACCAAAGCCACAGGTAGATGTCTTGAACTGCCTTCTATTAAAATTCTCTGAATATGTTCGGAGTTGCCTTTCTTAAGGAATACTCTCCCTGTTTGTCGAAATATAATGTCAGATTATCAGATATGATCTTCTACATACCAGAAAAAGTACCATTGTGTCCCAATTTTCTGGCCTTCCATATATGCAAAGTCCAATGTACCCCGCTTTTTTCTTCATTTTCATAGGGCATGGGAGGTAGGATGGTGCTTAAGGATTTTAAAGTAATGGGGAAGTCTGGGAAACATATGGTATGTTTCAGGTTTTAGGAGTACACGTGATCTATCTTGCTTTGCAAGGTTATAGATACAATATATGCCGAGGTTTTTCAGTAGTGGCACCAGATTGGTATTTTCTTAGTAAAGAGTTAATATAAGCTCTTGTTTTTTTATTTTTCTTTTGTAGTTTATCTGAGGAAAAGGAGATGGCTTCCAAACGAATTTTGAAGGAGTTGAAGGATTTGCAGAAGGATCCTCCCACCTCATGCAGTGCCGGTTAGTTTCTTTTTTCCCCTTTATGATTTGCGTTTATATGCATGTTTTTGTTTTAACTTGGACCGTGCTAGTTGGTTATGCTTTAGAGATATATTGATGCAGCATATACTTTACCATATTTGCAAATAATTCTCAATATTTATTGTACTTGCATCCATGCGCTTATTTGTATAGTTGCAAGTAGCTTCAAATGGCTGATTAATGTGATGGGACGACTTTCCTTCTTTTACCCCATGTTGAATTAGAAGCAAGCCATCTAAGTTTATGTGCCTTTGTTACTATACATTAATTACTCAACGGCAACTCAGTTGATTTAATACGATAAAGTTGGGGAGAATGTGATCTCTTCTTGCTTGATTCTTAGCCTTGGTTGAATGCTTGTGTAGCGCTTGTGAATTATTACTATACATTAATTATGTAGTGGTGACTCAGTTGATTTAATATGATAAAGTTGGGGAGAATATGGTCTCTTTGCTTGATTATTACCATATGGTTGAAACACTAGTACTTGCAAATAATCAAGACCCTGTCGACTTATTAGTAACAAGCATGACCTACTGAGGTTTGTTGCAATTTACCTGCCAGGTATTGGGTGTGTCATGATAGTAAAATCCTTATAATTTTGTTGCATCAAGTCTCTGCCCATGGTCAAAATATTTTCTGTCCAAAGCTAAACAAATAATTATTTATACATTTTTTTTGTTCGAAATTTATGTTATTACAGGACCTGCTGGGGAAGATATGTTTCATTGGCAAGCAACAATAATGGGGCCTGCTGACAGCCCCTTCTCTGGTGGGGTATTTTTGGTCAATATCCATTTCCCTCCAGACTATCCTTTCAAGCCTCCTAAGGTATCTCTATTATCAGTTCATCATTTCTCATAGCCATACCATATACCTAAAACCATCTACTTTGGCTTTTGACAATTAATTGACTGTAATCATTTGATTTCGAATTAATTTTGCAGTTGGTCCCTTTTTGGTAAACGGAACAATTTTGCTTGGTGTTCCAAATAAGAACAAAATATTTCCCAGTTTGCTTATTTTAATCATGAAGCGTCTACTTTTCCATATAAAGATCTTGCAAGTAAGCTTTTGTTTCTTGTGGTGATTTCAGGTCTCATTTCGTACTAAGGTGTTCCACCCAAATATAAATAGTAATGGAAGCATCTGCCTTGATATACTGAAGGAACAGTGGAGCCCTGCTCTTACCATTTCTAAGGTTAGTTTTACGAAACATATGCGGATCAAATCACGATCTTCTAATAAGAAGAAGAACCCCGATAGAAATCCCTTTGCCCCTCCACCAGAAAGAAGGATCCATTATGAGTTTCAATTTATTCATTTTGAATCCTTTGTATCTTCTACTTTTTTTTTTATTTCCCTTTCCTAGATTCTTGATTTCATTTCGATTTCTCTATTGATTCTATCCCATCCCTCCAAGCCGTACATACAACTTTTATCGAATACGGCTTTCCACAGAATTCTATATGTATCTATGAGATCAAGTATGGAATTCTGTTTACTCACTTGAGATTGAGTATTCGTTTCCCTCCTTTTCCTGTTAGGATTGGAAATCCTGTATTTTACATATCCATATGATCGAGTCCTTAGGTTTCCGAAATACATAGTTTAATGTAAAAAGAAGTGCTTGGAATCATTGCTATTTGACTCAGACCTGTTCTTAAAAAGCCGTGGTATTTCCAATTGTTTGCTGACATGGACAAAGTAAGGGAAAACCTCTGAAATGTTTTCCATATTGGACCCTGGACATATAATAGTTACGAATCGAATCTCTTTAGAAAGAAGATCTTTTGTCTCATGGTAGCCTGCTCTAGTCCCCTTGCTGATGTTTCATATTTCACTGGTTAAAGTTCCAATCCCCCCCGGGCACCCATCCACACACACATCAGAGGGGAAGGTATGCCACAAAATTGTGTTTCACATGCACAAACGCACCAGTCATTCAAAAAAAAAGAAATAGGAGCTGAAATATCTGTTTATGGATCCATGAATGATAAATAATTTCAATTGGGCCATAATTTTATAAGCAATTAGAATTTGGTATCTGCATTGTAATAAATTATTCTAGGCTGCATAGTTTTTCTTACTTCTGTTGACATTTTGTAAATTAATCCTTCAAATCTACATTTCAGGTACTGCTCTCTATATGCTCTCTCTTGACAGATCCAAACCCGGATGACCCACTTGTGCCTGAAATCGCACACATGTACAAGACAGATCGTGCCAAGTATGAATCAACTGCCCGCTCCTGGACCCAGAAGTACGCAATGGGTTAAGCATCAAAACCATTCACAAGCCTTTTTTTGCGGTGTCAGCCCTGATAAATAAAGCATTTATTGAACGTAAAAATTTATGGGGTTTAGAGTTTTATATGAGGTCTGGGTCTAACTTATGCCTAATGCCTGTGTATCGGTTCATCTACTTGTTGCTCTACTCTATGTTGGTACTTTGAATTGTGGTTAAATTTGCGTGAACTGGAAAGCAGTTTGGTTAATGCTTGTTTGGCTATGGGTGTTACTTGATCTTCCTTGTTCCCAAAAGTTTGCAAGAGCAAATCTTTGCCTTAGTTGATCCGATTAAAGCTTGAATTTAAGCAAATGATTGTTGGGAGAATTAAGCAATCCAATTGTTCTGAAAAACAGTTATGACCCGATCTGATCTTGATTTGCGTCATATGTATGATGTATCAGAAATCGTGTCAGAAGTTTTTTCCCGAGCACATCTTTGCGAGTTCATAGAAAATACGGATGGATTACATTTCATGGCTGGAGCCAAATGTGTTATATTTGACCTTCATAGAATTATCATTTTTAGACTTGACTTCGTTCGCTATCAGATAAATTAGGTCCTATGCCTTGTAGATTAGAATCGCTAGAAAACATGGGGTGTTTCCCATCGCAACTGGTATCAAATTTCACCCAATCGTATATCAATTCTTCAAATTTTTTGTATTCCTAATTTGTAAATCACCGATGCTAATGATTACTCTTGAATCTTATAAATTTCTTCTGAATAATTAATTGAACGAGTCTGTAGAGATTTACGGCATAACTACTTACTAAACTGATCTTCGTTTTAGAGAAGATGGTCAATTATTTCAACCTCACAAGTTTCAGATATTCAGTTCGACTTTAAGAAACCTCAGATCCGTTTTATATATATTTTCTTTTTTAAATTACTGTAAATAAGGTTAAGATGTAGGATGTAGAATTAGGTTTAAGATGCAAGACATACATCATCACAGGATCTATGTCACTTTTGCTCCAACTATGAAGAGTACCACCATAATATTCAGCAGTAAATATCATAAAAGCGACAGATAAATAAATAGCCCTGTTTCCATTTGCAGCTTCCAATAATTTAAAACTTCCCTATGAAAACACTTCTCATAATCCATTTTTGACAAAAAGGGATCTGCAAACAAGATCTGTACTGCATTTTCTAACCATCGAGAGAAACACCAGAACAATCAGTAATAATATCATAAGTGTATAGTAATTTTCCTATTTATAACATCCAATAGATTGATACTATGGTCTCAAGAAAGTCATCTCATAATCCATTTTCCTCTCTATAAAGCTCATGTTTCCCATACACGATAGAAATGACATCACATAAGGCACTAATATTAGGGTAAACATCACCGCTGAAAAAATCCTTTGAAGCCAAATACCTATATAAAAGTATCTCTATGTTGCACCGTTGCAAGATGCAATAAAGCTTTATCTATACATATGCTACAGGAGAAGGTAATGAATCACCAAGAACCAACTATGGATGAAGCGCCGCGTTTATATTTCTGACGAAACCTTTTCTTGGTCTCACACCAAGCCTCAGTAAACGTGCTCACCTGATTTCATTGTGAACAACATGGTAGTATATTTATTTTTTGGTAAAAGAATTGCTAAATATATTCTAAAAAAAGAAGATGAAGTATTCCATTATCAGGTTTGTTTATTGTCATTTCATATTATTTGTACAATACATGTAGTTTGTATGATTTTTTTTTTTTCTCATACAAAAAGGCGCCTTCAAATATATTAAAAAAAAATCAAAGTTTACAAGAACTACTTCAAAAAAACACAACATTTGCTTAATTTTTGCACACAATTTGTTCACAAAAGGACCAAAGGGGCAACAATAATTAAATATTGAGCACCCATCTTTCGAAATGCTACCTTAGGATTTGGGAATGTTATATCAAACCTGATACAGGTACTTAAAGATTGTATTATAAATGCTATTTTGGTCAGTCTAATAAAACCATGTTAGATAAATGAGAAGTACCAGTGTCTAAGAATAACAACAGAAAATATTTTTAAATGATTCGTTGTCATGCCAGTCATGCAAATGAAAGAAGAAATTTCTTCGCGATTTCTTGAGAACCTAGGGTTTAATGAGAAAGTTCTTATGATCTTACATTGCTAACGATCTTTGCACCAAACCAGGCTGAGTCAGTGCCAAATGGCGGAGGAGTGACCTTTATGCCCTCTGATATAGACTCTGGTAAAAGCTCTGTCAGCTCTTTCTCCAACCTCCCTGTCATGCCATCATATCACAAATACACAAGTGCATTATTTGTGAGTTTCTCAAAATGTATCTGGTTGGCTATAAGAACACTTCTGTACGTTTTGCAAGAGAACCTACCAGGGATGCCAGGTAAGCAACCAGTACCACCGGCCAGAATCACGGTTTTGTACCAGCTCACATCGCTGACAATGTCGGAATTGTAGCAATGGTCCATGCAAAGGCCCACAGCTCGGTGCAATGCCATAACCTGTCTGTTTGTTAAGATATAAAAATACATTAGATGTTGGTCATGACTAATATGTACCTTTTGGTCATGTTTATTAGATGTTGTTGTGTGCAATCAAGTTTCTGATAACAAAATTCAATAAACAACCAAAAAGGCCCAAAGATGTTATTACTGCACATCAAGTTCTGCAAAAGAAGGTATTGTGGCTACAGATTACATCATATATTTTACGTCATTGGACCAAACATTTGTAGCACTTGCAGCT
This sequence comes from Carex pumila, assembly GCA_033356055.1. Taxonomy (NCBI): domain Eukaryota; kingdom Viridiplantae; phylum Streptophyta; class Magnoliopsida; order Poales; family Cyperaceae; genus Carex; species Carex pumila. The sequence continues at coordinate 222,647 of JARJHM010000006.1, read as the reverse complement.
AACATTCAGCAGACATTTATTTTTGGTCATTTTTAGGTTTTGGTTTCTTTAGATGGGAGGACACACACACGTAAAACTGAAATTGAAATCGAGAAAGATCTACATGAGGTTTTGATCAATCTGCTTGCTTGATTTGTTGCTTTTGGTCTTAGAAAGCAAAGAAGTCAATAGAGGAGGTACTCATCAAATTGGCAGTGTTTAACAGAATATGTTATGTCACCTTAAAATCTAATAAATCACATTCAAAACTTGACAAATGGTTATTTTGACAATCTTGACAAAGGTTTTAAAAAAAAGAAAAATCAAATAAATTGACAATTGAAAAGTAAATTTATAGGTATGTTATTGGACATATAGACAGCCTAATAGTCAAATCTCATGCAATTTTAGTATTCTTGATGATGCATTATGTACTGTTAATTTCGGGCCATTGAAATTTCAAGTCAATTGATGTATGGTGAAACATACATCAAATCTGATAATGTGGATAATACATATGCTGATGATGTTGGAATTCAAATGTAACCTGCATTTTTTTAGATTGCCAAATCCTCAGCCCCCCTTTCCCCACCTGCTCAAAATAAGAACCCAGTGGACAAATATTTTCTCCAAGTGCATTGTTTTGAGAAAACCATTGTAAATCGTAATTAGAATAAAGAGCTAGGGATATAAAAATATTTAAGTTGACAGAGACTTACACGCCTCCGAGATGGGGCTGGAAGAGGAGCTCTCCAATTTGAAACCTTTCTTTAGAGAGTGTGAACCAACCTTCGCCTGCCACCTCACATGAGGCACTTGTGTCCTTTCTCATTTCTTTCTCGTAATCCAGTGCCACATAACATAGCTTCTGTAAATTATTTTCAAATAAAAGAAAGAAATACTTGATAATTTAATAAAGGGAAGATCTTCCAATGACTGTAATTGAAGAGGAAAGAAAAGCAAATAAAGCATGTTTGGTTTACAATCCCCCCGCCTACCTGCTGACATTTGATAAAGCACTAAGATCCCCTTTCTAGAATCAACTCTCTCACTTCATCTCTCTTCCCCACTCCCCCCTTTCAACATTATAATGTTCATTAAATGATGGAAAACATGAAAAAGATAATCTGGACCCCTTGCTTTCCATCTTCTCCAATCCTAACTTCTCACGGTTTATAATTATTTTCTTAAAATAAATAAATAAACTAAATGGTTAGAGCATAGGTGAATTTTAACAGGGTGCATACCTCCTTGATGGTTCGAACAGTGTAAAGTGATTCATAAGTCATACCCCTCCTTTGCATTAGCTCCTTCAAAAACGATGTTAGCTTGAGAGCACCTATCCCCACTATTTCTACACCGATCTCACGCATTACCTTGCCTCTATATACTGTTAAGAAAGAACAACAAAGAGTAACAAGTGAGTATTACCCAAAAATATAATTATATAAGAACAATACAATATAATGTTTGAAAATAGTTTCTTGATTTCCTTCTATTAAAAAATCTGTGTAAAAATATTTAAGTTTGAAGATGATGCTCAAACTAGAGAGATGTTTATGCATTATGTTGGTGTAGGAATACACCATACTGGTCAAACTCTGTTCATGCCATGAATTAGTTGAACAAGATTGTTCCGCTTTGTTTAATTAGTGGTACCATAATATTTTGTTCACGTATTACGAATATGTGCGTGCATGCTTGTGTGTAGAGAGAGTTACCAGGGACAACGGAGGTGACATTGAAACCAATATGTACAACAATACCCGAAATCCTTTTTGCTGCATACAATGCAAGTACTGCCTGTTTATTTTTGTAATTCATCAGCATTGTTAGCAAATATCCCCTCTTTTTTTCAAAAAATTGGCAGGGGCAGCCAAGGTTAGCAAATACCCTCTCTGTATTGTTTACCTGATCAATTGCACATACGGCAGGTACATTCATATCAAAGAGAACAGAGAAAACGGCTTCTCTGTATTGTTTACGTGAAGCCCTGGCTGATTCTGTATCTGAAATAGAAATAATAATAATAATAATAACAATAATAATAATATTTATAATAATAATGATAATAATAAATAAAATAAATAATGAAGTCCTAGGAACAAAACATTGCATCTGTGCCCCCTGAAAAGTTTCCATATATTCTGATACCCAAAAGTTGTGAAAGCTCTATAACCTTTGAAAACTCTTTGGTTTGATGTCATCTTAATTTTGGCCAGGGAATCAAAGGAGAACTTAGAAGAGTAAAGACAGATATTTTAACAGTGTAAACTTTCTCATTGTATTAATTTAAAATTTAGGTGTATTTGCATAAGACGCTCAAATAGGTTTAGGTTTAAGTCAAGGTTCTAAATAGCAATTATAGCGGCATAGCGGGAAGACAAAAAAAAAACTATTGTGAATAGCGTAGCTATAGTGGAAGCTATCATAGATTTTCCCTTTTCAAATTTTATATTATATATTTCTACCAATTATCAACATAATCAATATTAGAAAATTAATGTAACAACTAAATGACAACTAATCTAAATCTATACTTTTTATCAATTATGCAAATAAGAAGGAAGAAAAAAAAGATCTAAAAAGTAATGTTATTTAATAGTTTATACTTCATAGTATTACATATTATAATAGACAGAGAATTTATAAGATAAATGAAGTCAATATACATATTTAAATATTTTATATATTATAATAATAATCAAAATCAGCTTTCAATTGAAACGAACGATAATAATTTTACAAATGAATACTATGCGAAGAGCAATCAAAATGACGAATTAATACTTGAATATTTCTTGATATAGAATGATAGAATAAATCACAAATAAAAATAGAAGCATATAGTTTGGTTTAGTATCCTTATTGTAGAAGACCGTGTAGCATTAAAAATAAGAATAGAAGTACAAAAGTCCATATAAATTGCAAAAAAAAACCCATGTAACATAGCGGGTCTCATATAGCGATAATAGCGGTTAGCTATTATAGCTATAGCGGTCATAGCTAAATTAGCGCACTTTTATCTTATAGCTTAGCGTTTATGGTCCGGAAAATCTATAGCTAGCTATTTAGAACACTGGTTTAAATTCAAGCACACAAAATATTGGTCAAACAGCCAAATCAATGGCATATTAGGAAAAACCACTTACAAAACTATATTCCTTATAGGGTTCAGATGTCAGAACCATATTCTAAATAAAAAATAGAGAATAACAAACATATGCTCACCGTCACAATGACAGATTGGGATGGCTAATATAACCGGCTGAGATGAAGGTTTAACTTGCATCCTGAGACAACAAAAAAAATCAGTGGGCAATTTTACTAGGATAAGGGAACTTTTCAAGAAATGGGCGATGTAAAAAAAAAAAAGACTACTTGTGACAAAGAATAAAAGATATAGATGACAGTCCCTACTGACTATTGAGATAACTGAGATTTAGCTTAAGAATGCACAAAAACTGCACAAAATTTGGAAAATAAGTCAACACGGATAAAGTACATACAAGAATAGCAAACTTGATTAGAAAAGTTCATAGTGATGTTAGTTTGCCTGATAATAGCTTTGGCAGCCAATCATTAAATTTATTTAAGCTTTAGAAAAAAAGGCCAAACAGAATCCAGCAAATCCAAAAAATTTAAGGAAATTGATATAACATAACTAGCATTTTTTCAATTCTCTTTTAGTAAGATAATAGAGAAAAGACCTGCTATAAATGGTAGAGAAGAAATGACGGAGCCTTGCATGCATGGGTGACTCGATATTACCAAATTCCTATAGCCAATATGAAATTAAAGTAAATATGAAAGAGCAGAGTTATTTTCTTGGATTGGAATCTCAGCTTGTGACAGCATGACAAGCTTTGATACCAACAGATTTCTTATTATTGATTAGGTTTTTGTGTCTGATACAGGACATATTCGGAGCTATAAGCAATGAAAAACACTGTTTGCTTTTGATACAATACCAGTGCTTGATTGTCATTACCAAAACTTCCTTTAACCGAGATCCAAATCAGCCAGTAAGCTGATTATGCAATTAAGATTTAGGAATTAACAGAAAACCCTCAGATAAGCTTCACTGATGTAATAAAATTTGAAATCAATCCAAATTTGAATCAACTCACCACTGATAGTCTAGTAGTGGTTCTAAAAGGATATTCTAAAGAAGATGAAACATTTTCCAACAATCTAGAAAAAAAAAAAGTTCAAACCAAGAAGGTAGCACAACGTCCTGAAGGAGAATCAAACTTGCTCCAACCATACTTGCAATAACCCGATCCACCTTCATCAATTTGTCAAAAATGCAACACTCAAAATATGAACACTCTATTATTACTTTAAATTCATAAAAATAAATTTGCATTCCAAAAATACTTTTCCAATTTCCTTCTTATGATCTGTAGAAAATAATACAAATGCTAATTTTTATGACTTCGGAGCAAGTAAAGACAGTTTTAACATTTTCATACTGGGCAGAAATTCATACTTTCAGGAACACCAGCGATCTATGCAACTATGAGAATAGAAAAGTACATTGAGCAAGCAATTTGCACCATAAAAGCCTAAACTTGTCTCAGATGGCCATAAAATTAAGTTTTTGAGTCAACAGAATACACTAACAAGTAACAACATACAACTTGAGAATTTGCTGAGAAGAATAATTAAGTTGAGACCATACCATCAATTATAACTGCACCAGGAACTAAGGAGCGTTTAGCATAAACATTCAAAAACGATAACTGGGCTGGATAATCATAGTACATCCTGAGAATTGGAACTAATTTTGTCAGATCAATTACAGAAATAATAGCAACTGATAATAGCAGCAGTAAAAAAGCTACCTTCTCCAATATAGTGATCATATTCAAAATATACCAATCAAGCACATTCTTGGTTTCCTTATCTTGAAAACAATTATATCTAAATGGTGATTAAGCATTTATCAGCAGTAACCTCGCAGATATTACTGAACAAATTATGAACCAAGTAATTCTATTGTACAAAAGAACCTTTGCCAGGCATATAAGTGCTATTATTTTTGGAACATATATGAATCTACCTAAAAGAAACAAAAAAAAACAAAAAATGATAAATGCGAGAGTTACTTGAAAGGAGGCCCAGCATATAAGTGAGTCTCAGAGAAAGCAACACAATCCCAAGAGTCCTTCCCATTTTGAAGAAAACTCATCCAGAGCCTATTGTCAGACACCAAAACCCGAAAATACCGGCATACAAGGGCCAACCTCACTGTCTCTCTCGGCCCAAGAAGATGCAATATTTGCATTATGATATCTATTGGAATGTTATCCAATTCACCGAGAGAGCCAGAATCCCAAAAGAAGTCACGACTGGCAGAGCCTACACTGGAACTGAAACTAGAACTGGAACTGATAGTACCTGATCGGTTGATGACAGAACCCCATACCTTTTTCAGTAGGGAAGCCATTTTGATCCGAGCGAATTTGAAGTTTCGTTTTGTCGATTGGATTGGTTTGGATCATTAGAATTGGAATGTATACGTAGATAATCGTGCCATTTGGAGATCAATCTTAGAATTGTGAGGGAGGAAGGGATTGCACAGGAGCACTTGTAAAGTTGTGCTACGGCGCTTGAGCAAAGAATTGGGAAGGAATTGGGAAAGGTAGGGTCGTCGCCAATCCACGTATGTATGGTGTAAATCAGTAAATCGGTAAAAAAAAATTGTTAATAATTTTGATATCGACGATGGATCCTGAACCTGAAAGATCACGCAGAATATTCCAGAGATCGTAGGACCATGTATCTATCTACAAAGGAAGCGCATAGGTAGGTAGGTCCGGCCATCAAAATAAAATAGAGACAGTGAGAGAGGTGAGGAGTGCGTATCCTCTGAGGTATCTCAACTTTTGCGTGACCGACGTGTCCGATGCCTATTCGGGGGTGATGTGGGGGCCAGTATTTTGTGTGCTTTGAGATTCGTGTAGTACGTATTTAAACGGTAGAGATTTTCCATAAAGCCACGCAAAGTTTGAGATATCTCAGAGGATACGAATTCGTGAGGGAGGTTTTCGATGCAGTGTTAATGGAGTCCGCATCGCCTGCATTAACTCAAAAGAGTTAATGTATATGAAACGTCTGATTGTAAACGGAGTCCATCCGGCTACGGCTAGGGCTTTAATATTAGTGTGGATTTAATTTACACGAATCTTAAAGTTAATCGACGGTCCATATACACAAACTCAAAAGATTCCTTTTGAGTGAATGCAGAGGATACGAATTCGTGTTAATGTGTCTGCGTCTGAGTCGTTACTCGTTAACCTCTATAATAAGCATCAAAATAATTGAGCAAAAACCACATCATGTTATATTTGATGGATTTCAATTTTTTTGTTATATTTGATGGATTTCAATTTTTTTTAATCTATAATTAGCATTAAAGTAATAGAAGGTGCTTCCTTAATTGAATGTTTGCTCCCCCAATCACCAACCGTTTTGGCTCTCCTTTAAAAGAATTGCCACACAAATTACTGTTTTCGTGTCGCCACAGAAAACTGATTTTATTCTCCTCCACAGCGTTAGGAATTCATATCCTCTGAGATATCTCAAACTTTGCGTGACTTTATGGAAAATCCCAACCGTTTAACTACGTTCTGCACGAATCTCAAAGCACACACAATACTGACCCCCACATCATCCCTGAATAGGCACTGGACACGTCGGTCACGCAAAAGTTAAGATATCTCAGAGGATACGCACTCACAGGGTTAGGTGGTGCTAAACCTAAATCACATGTAATGAATTGTATATGTAGCTCCACATCTGTCTATACGTAACACATTGTAATTTTGATGGGAAGTGTAACTGAATCAGCGCAATGCATAGGCTATCAAAGGTCCCACTTTATGGCGAGTTGGCGACACGTTAAATTCACAAAACTCAATCATCTGACAAAATGATTTTTTTTTTTTATGGATTAAAATTAAGTTCAAAGGCAGATCTACATTCATCCGTACGGGTCCTAAGTCACTCTTATAATTTTAAATTTTAAATTATGTGTATTGAAATTTTTTTTATAATTTTTATATAGTTCAGTCCCCTCATAAATATCACATATTCTTAGGTGAAACTAAAAAAATGAAATAAAGGATGCTAGATAAATAAATATTATGTAATTTCATTTTATGAGAGGTGCTAATAATATAACTTTTTGTAGAAATTAAAATTTTTAAATAGTAAAATTAGCAAATTTCAGTAACAGAGGGTGCTTAGCACCCTTTTGACTACACATTCTTCCGTCCCAGCACATGTCTACTTGTAGCCTAGTAATCAGAGCTTGTTTTGTAGTTGTGGAAAACTTGAGTTCAATTTTCACCAACAATATATTGTGCATTTTAAATTTTAGTATCCTTTATCATGAACTTCTAGTTTTTGCCTCTAATTAAGCCTTCTAATTTAAATATTCATAAGAAACGATTTTAGTCAAATTTTGAATATACAGATTTCCACATGAAAAATACTACTTTAATTAATAGATCAAAGAGATTATTAAGTAAATGGCATTTTTTTTTACAATAAAAATGAGTTTAAACTCATCTTTATTATAAAAAAAAATGGTTTCGTTTTGAACATACAACCTCTTACAGAAAAATGTCTTAACTATTTTACTAAACAAAATAACATTATATTGTACTCTAATATTAGACAATATTACTTTTGCTGACATGATCTTATTGGTTTATCACATCATTGTGTATATTTGTTGTGCTTCTCCAAAGCACAATGACAATTAAATAACTTAGAAATAATTTGAAGAGATCTAAAATTCATGATTTAGATATAACCGAAATAGTTAAAAAATAAATTATTCATACATAATACTTGTAACTACATTAAAATTTTGAAATCTTAAGACAGAAAAATCAGTTATGCAACTAATTCGAAAATAATCTATAACATTTGCAAATAATATGGAAATATTTGTAAATTCGCAAATAATTCAAAAGTTTAAGAATATAGTAAATCTGTTTAATTCGCATTTTCATTCAAAAAATGTTGAAAACAAAATATTTATAAATTATTCGTGAATCTTATTACTATCTTTCAAACACATCAATATGTGCATTTAAACCGTATTTTTCTGACATCCACAATTAAGAAAGAAATGAAAACAGGTTAAATTTCTTACCCTCTAAGTTAAAGACGGAATAAATCTAAAAAAAAATGAATATAAGAATTACCTCCAATCACCCCCCTACAATTTTAACTCATAAATAAAATGGATATGTTCTTTATTTCTTCAGTACATTTGATTGTTGCATATAGAAAATGAGACTCTGATTTAGTGACAAAAATAATATAATTAATATTACATGTTCAAAATTCGAATAAAGAAAATCCTTGTGAATGTTAAATAGTTATGTATCTTGATATTTAATCTTTATTTAAAAGTTTAAAGAAGATAATGGAGTTAAGTATTTCCATATATTTCAATCAACTCTGACTCAGTCACAATCCTCCTCTTCTCCTTATTTATATGAGTTCGAATATGCTGTAATTCTGAGGAATTATAGAATTATGAAATTCCGATATCAACTGTTTAAACTTTTCTGTGTGTGGATTTCGAAAACGTTCTCAAAAAAGTAAATTTTCATGCACATATCTTGAGAAAAACTAACGGTTGTAATTGAAATTACAAGATCTCGTAATTCTCCGAGAATTACAGCAGATTTATTTTCTATCTCTATCTTCTTTTCTCAAGTTCGTTTTCTTCTTCTTTTATTCCTAATTGGATTTTGGATGTATGAGCATGGTGTGCCTTCCGGTTATGATAAATTAAAATTCAAAAGGCATCTCTTATAAAACCATTTCTTCTTAATTGAACTCAATTCTCTTTGAAGTTTTGTTCCGATCAGAACGTTGTTAACAAGCGAGAGATGCTTATTAGAAACAAATTGCAAACATTTATTAATGGGCTGGAGCAGAAGCAGGCTAAATGGGCCATGCGGCCCATATAAAACCCATCCTTCTCCCCACCGCAAGACTGAGGTGTAGCGAGTAAATGAGGGTAAATTAGTCTTTCAGCTCTAAACCCCACACCTGGCACCTGGCCACGGCCACCTCCCCATAAGCCCTCTTCGTGTCCTCGCCATTTCTTGTTCAACAAGCCCTTTTCTAGCCGCTCACTGCCTCCCTGGAGAAGTCTCCATGGCTTCTAGAATAATCTTGGCACGAATCTCTAGGAACAGTTCCTTGGCTGTCAACCGTCTGATGTCCTCTCGGCTCGAACCACGGCTATTCGGTTCCGACCTCGTCTCTTCGTCTCCGATCAAGGTCAAAATTTTCAATGCTCATCTTGGCTCTTAATTTTAGTATATTGACTACTTGGGGTTTGCCTATATGTCTTTCCAAGTTTTTTTTTTTTCCTGGATTTATGGTTTTGGTAGCTTGAGTTTAACAAACTTGAGATGAGAAGTCTTTAGCTTGCATTCTGTTTCCCTTTACGTTCATTATTGCAAAATAGGATCATGCTATGCGATTACATTTTCTAGTATTCTTTTGAAAGATTTGTGGTTTTATCTGAGCTGCAAATAAAATATATAAGAAAATTTTACAAGTTGTAGTCTCTAGTGTAGCCTAATCAATTTCCTAATATGCAAAGTAGGAAAATATTCTATGAAATAAACAAGGGGGCCTCGATATATGAAACATTGCTTTGTCTCTGCTTTACTAACATGCTTCCACTAACTGGATGTAAATTTAACCAGTGTTACAAGTCTCATGCTTTTGCTATCAGATCCTAATGGGATTATGTATGGATACAGGTACCAGTAAATCAGTTCTCAAGCATTTCAGCTCTTCTAAATGGAACGTTCCAGAGATTAGGGTTTTCATCTACAGCATCGCCTGAATCTAATTCATCAGCAGAAAACAGAAAGGGAAAAGAGTCATCAGATGAAAATGCGAAAGAGTCCTTAGAAAAGGATTCAGCCAAGGCTGAAGAAGCAACAGACTCAGGTCATATTTCATGCTTTTGTGAAAGTTTGTAGTATTGCTATATTTCTTCCCTTAAAGTTTCTCTATTCATATTTACCCATTCTCTGATATGTAGGAATAAGTTAATTTATTCGGGGAACTTAATGGCATACGATGTAACTGACATTAGCTAATTTGTCAGGGTCATAGACATGAATTTATGGAACCATTTTGAATTATTTAGTTAACTCCAGCTAAAAGCCACTATATTTGCTATTATAGACCTATAATTTATTTTGCATTAGTTTGTTCTGGTACTCTCTTCATGTTGTCAGGTAGCAGTAAAAATCAGGTTAGTAGGTTGACAACTGAAAAGGTACTAATGATTTGGTAACAATAATGAGGTTCTGTGATGATCCTGTACACCAGTCGGTAAATTTTGTGAAGTGCAACATCAGTGAATCATATTATTAACCACTAAACAAAAATGGTGATATATTCATACAATATCCCTAGTCTGAGCTTTGTTGCATCTAAATAAGGGCCTGTTGGTACAGTACCTTAGTGGTGTGGTACCTTTAAAGAAGCTTGCCTATTATGCCTCAATATTAAGGTGGCTATCAAGATACGGTAATACTGACTCTGGACCTGACCTGCTAACTATTGATACAAGGGATCATTCTGTTTTACAATTAATACAATGGATTGGTGTTGCAATTTTCCAAATTTGGACGTTTTTTGGATGCAGGTTTTGTATTGGTTTTTTCTTATTGTGGCTTTTCTATTGAAAATTTGGCGAACTGATAGTTTAAATTTGGTTATTAAAATAAAAATCAAGTGTAGACAGTTTTGGTTGGATGGATGAGTCTGTATCCCCCCAGGTACCTGAGGTGCAATTTAAATAAATGGACGGCCCAATTAATCCTAGCCGGATCAAACTCAATCCGGTGCCTATAGAAACTATAGGGGGTCCACTTTGAGATTCGTGCCAACTAAAAAGAATGGTTCAGATTTACTTATTGCGCCTCAGGTACCTGGGGGGATCTGAATTTGGATGGACTGGACCCAATAGACATGTTGAGTAGGGTCAGCAACTTCTACAAACTTTTTTCTGCAAGACATGACTGGTACTATTTCTGGTTTTTGGTATACTTGAGACTGATTAGGGTTCTTAAACAGACAATGAGCTTGAGTTGTCAAGGGAAGATTTAATGAAGCTGTTAGTAGAGAAAGATGAGTTGCTAGAACAAAAACAAAAGGAGTTTGAAACAATGAAAGATAAACTCATACGGGGTTATGCTGAGATGGAGAATGTGATGAGCCGGACTAAAAGAGAGGCTGAGAATTCTAAGAAATTTGCCATTCAGGTTCTCTCTCTTTAGGATTTCTATTTCTATTTCTTTTTTTAGTTTTTTGGGTAACTTCTACTATGTTTGCTTTCAATCGTTGCAAGTGTGACTAGCATTCCCTGTTCTTTGAGATGCTTGCCAAGGGACAGCTTTATATAATATGATCCGTAATTAGATTTTAATTAATTTTATACTACCTTTAGTGAAGCGTGTTTTCCCTCCTTTTTTGGTCTCAAGTGGGATTGATCTGAAAACCAAGCTAGAATGATTTAAGATGTTTCCTTGAATTTGAGGTTTCTCTACTGTTTATCAAGCTATTTACTGAAAGCTAATGCCAAAATGATGAGGGCAAGATTTTTTTCCTTTTCAGAAGAAAATGTGTTCTACCAGTTTTTTCACAATTGAAAATGAGCCAGAAAAGTTTTGACTGTTACTTGTACATACAAAAATTGGTGATTGATATATATGATACTATGCAGAAATTTTGAAACTGTAACACCCAGTTGGAAACAGTCAACTGTGTATATATATTGATTAAAAAATATTTTTCAATTACAAATTTTCTTCATCATTATGATTCTATTCTGGGTATAGAAGATTTAATATTGTTATGTTGGATGGCGTTCTTAAATTGTAGAGCTTTGCAAAGAGCTTATTAGATGTAGCGGACAATCTGGAGAGAGCTTCCTCAGTTGTAAAGGAGAGTTTTGCAAAAATCGATGAAAATGAATCTGACAAGGCTGCCCCACTTCTTAAAACCTTATTGGAAGGTGTTGAGATGACTCAGAAACAACTGTCTGAGGTATATTCCGTAATTTCCTCCTATTTCATTTTGTAATAAATTTTGGTTCTGTGCATTGTGTCTGTACTGGTTTACACAAGTGACAATTTTGCAGTCCCCAATTTAACATGGTGAACTTCATTCAAATGATCCATGCCCAAACTGGGCCAAATTAGAACTGCACTTAACTCTCCATTCTAAATTTAGCATTCTATTTAATACATTTTCTTTTCGAGTGCTATGAAACTCCAATTCAAATGAGTTGGCCTCAATTTACCTTCTTTATGCAACTAAACACCGATTATATTTCCCTACCATTTAATAAGACTTGCAAATATTTTTGCATCCTATTTATATGCTTTCCTGTGCAATAGGTGTTTAAGAAATTTGGGGTGGAGAAGTACAGTGCAGAAAATGAGACGTTTGATCCACACAGGCATAATGCAGTTTTTGAAGTTCCTGACCCTTCTAAACCACCTGGAACTGTAGCTGTTGTTCTCAAGGTACAATTGCTTTTACTTTCACATTTTTAGTCTGATGTTGGTCTCTTGCAATATTTTTTATTTTTTTTCTGAAGGTTAGTAGGCAGGCTGCCCATTAACAATTGTATCAATAATAAAAGGCACTTACAAGTGGTCTGTTGCTATCTTAAATATTGGTACCCTTAATAGTGGAGCAATTGGATATACGGATATAGTAACAGTATTGGTGGTAGTGGTAATAGGAACTTTTATTCTGACTTTGCTCTTTGCTAACAATTTTCTTGCATATTTTTACTACCACAGAATGGTTATATGTTGCATGAGCGGGTCTTACGTCCGGCAGAAGTTGGTGTCACGAAATCACCAGCTGAAAGTTCGGAATAAATTTTGAATGATTATGTGTGAAATTTTGCAATTGTTAGGTTTTGTCCTACATAAAATTAGGGTTTCCGCTGAACTTTGTGACCAGAAAGTTTTATATGAAGATGCTCGAATGTACTGTTCTTTTATGTTAATCAATTCATAGAGCGTTCTAGTATCCATGTGCTTCGGAGAATCGAGGTAAATTGGCACACAATGTGATTTTGCTTCTAGATTAATAAAAGTTTAACTTGAGATTTGTCTATTTAAAATGTAACTCTGTTGACTATGACATGCGTTTTTCCTTCAGAATTTTTTTTGTTGCTTTGAAATGCCCGTAGGCTTGATGTATTTCATACCACATAAATTCGTTACCTTGAACATTAGAGAGCTATATATTGTCCACAATACACTCAACCTATTCGTTCTCTCCGAAAAGTATTAGAGAGAGATATTTGATTCTCTAGTCGTAGTTTCTTGAATATTTTGTGGTTTATTTATTTATCATTCTAGTGATAAATTCTCGCGTGAGTTTTTATTTTTTATTTTTTATTTTATAAATTCGTTTTTACTCGCTTATGCATGATTCTAACATATGAAGTATAAAATGGAATAAGCAATGATTTAATACCGGTTTCACATTCGCAAATTACATCACATTTGCATCATTCCTCTTATCTCATGGTAACTAGAGAGCAATCACAAAAAGAAAAATGAATGTGCAGTACCTGGGTCCAAGTTATCTGAAATTTTCGTTTCAATCTATTAACATAAAAAAGATTACATTTATTTACTATAATTGTATTAAAATAAATGGAGTTTACATATATAATTCTCTTCTGTAACCATCAAAATGATCCCAAGAAAAGGGAAAACAATGTCATAAATAAAATATTCACGGATAACTAATCATGATATGAAGTCAAAATTTACACCATTTGAAACTAAACCCATAAAAAATGAATGAATTCACCAACCTGATTCATCTCTAATCCACCTAATTCTCTCAATCACTGAATCAACAGACACATCAAAAGCATCTCTTATACCTTCTACCTTGTATCTTGGATCATTATACACTAGCTTCGGAATCATGTTTATAATCTCTTCTCTCATATTTTTGATTTGCTCAGCACTATACGCGAGCAGCACATCCTCGATCTTCACCGTTCCGTTTCGTACCGCATCCTCTGGTATGTACACTGAATATTTTGTATGATCTCTTGGTAGATGCCACTTATACTGCTCATGCGCTGAGTTGTGGTGAAAAAACACCGGTATACATCCCGCAAGCATTGAATCAAATGTCGACCTACGAGTATATGAATCACCTCTAGGTTGCATGCAAAAGATTGAGTTTTGAAAAAGGGTCATTACACTAACAGGTGACCGGCATTTTCCTCCGTAGATCCCGCACTCAAACAATTTACACCTCGGCGCTGACTCAAGACACTGTTCAATGACCTGATCTCTGATTGCTGATGCAGTATGATTCTTTCGCCTGGCCCCGGTAAAAGAAAAGAGGTGCGGCCTTGTGACATGCCGTATCTTCTCCTGCCATGCAATTATATCACTCATCTTTGAAGGATGGAAGTATGTAGGGAATGGAATACCGATCTCGTTACTGTGTGTTGTGTTTGACATGTAATCCGGAATACAGGCCTCGACAATAAGCACTGTCATGTTCTTGGTCTCTGGTACACGCATGAACTTGCCGCCCCAATATGAATCATGGTCCTTTTTGCGCTGCATATCCCATGTGGGCCGACCCACCACAGTGAAATGGTCCCGACCGCCTCGTACCGCCCATATGGGGCTCGATCTCAGCCACTGAAGCATTTCATTCATCAAATCATCACGCACCTCTATAGTTTGATTCCATAGGTGCCGGCCTATGTCAAGAGCAGCGTAGTATGGTAAATATATAGCAGTGGCTTCAGCAGGGTTGTCAGTCAGACAATCATACCGCATCATGCGGTTGTGGAAGATAATTTCTAGCGTGAATTGGTCGCTACCGTACCTGTTAATCGAAAGATCAAACTAATTTCATCCTAAAAGCAAAGCCCAATTTTCATTTATATATGGAAAATGCTTGACTACTATAAATTATAGGATTAAAACTGTAATAGAGCACAGTTCATATGTTATGGATTAATTCAACTTTTTAATTAACACATTTTCCTCAAAAAAAAAACTTTTTATTGACACATTGTGATTCATGACTTCCATTAATCCTGCAGGATTGATCATGAAACCAAAGAACAAGGGATCTTATGAACTTAAAACATGAATGTTGGAGAAAAAAAATTACAAACAGCGGTTGTAGCTGCTTACCATACACCGGCAGGAACAAGCGTGCCACTATTGTCGGTTAGCAGTTGCCCAAAGCCGTAATTGTCGACAAGCGGACACATGTCGGACCAACACGAAAGATTATGGCATTCTCGAACAAGACCCAAGTTGAACCGCTCCGGTAACTTTTGAACATATATGTAACGACCGGTACATGATGGTTTGGTAAAATTAACAAGAGGTGTGCACATGGTTCTGGTCAAATTCACAAAAAGGAAGCTAGAAATAAAGAAAGAGATGAGAGCAAGGGTTAAGAGGAAGGAGAGGATGAGGAGAACAAATGAGAAGAATTTTTGGGATGTGGGTTTGATGTAATGCTGTTTCGCCATTAATGGTGCCATGGTTATCATCAAAAGGTTGCGTTTTGATATTTTGTTATATATAATGTTATGTGTATTGTGGAGATGTTGCGAAGTTTCACACTTGCACCTACATTTTATAAGCAGGTTCATTTCATAAAAAATAATGATAACAATTATCAGGATATTAAATATATATATATATATATAGAGAGAGAGAGACAGGCTAATATGCTTTCGGCAGTACTTCAGCCGAAGTGTTGCCACTCCATTTTTTATTTTTCAAAATTTAAATGGTCGATCCGAACCGTTCATCTTGTTCTCTATATTAATATCTGCTTGGAGACCAAATTTTACATTTTTTGAAATTTTTTTGCTATTTATTAAGCCACTTTGAAAATCGCTGATCCAACGGTGGCTTGCCAAACAGTAAAATCAGGGATTCACCGTTGGATCAGCGATTTTCAAAATGGCTTAATAAATAGCAAAAAAATTCCAAAAAATGTAAAATTTGGTCTCCAAGCAGATATTAATATAGAGCACAAGATGAATGGTTCGGATCGACCATTTGGATTTTGAAAAATCGAAAATGGGATGGTAGCACTTCCGTCGAAGTGCTGCCGAAAGCGTATTAGCCTGTCTCTCTATATATATATATAATTAACTCAAGGTAGTGAGACTTGTGTATTAGGTCTTTGCATAGCCAAATTGCTACATGCCAATTACATTGCAATAAAGAGTGTGGCTATTTTATTTACTGTGTAATGCATAGATATAGATATAGATATAGATAAATCCGTTTTATGAATGGGTTTAGTTTTTGTTCAAAAAGTTTTGCACAAAAATTAATTCAAAGTTAGTTATAAACCATCCGATCTGTGTTAAAATTTACACGGATGGTTTAGATTTATGGAGTCATTTATAATTATTAAGTTTTAAATATGTTGGCACGAATCTTAAAGCAAATCAAATTGTAATGTTCGGCTTTTGATGAGATTTTGTCCAAAGCCCTTTGATAAAATCCAATTCCTTTATGAATATATATCTTTATTTTTAAAATTCAAATAATTGATTCAAATGGTTTAATAAGATATAAAAATATACTTGAAAATCAAATTATATATTTCTTTTTAAATTTTTACTATTTCTTTAGATAAATAGATAATCACTATTTTCAAATAGTTCATAATATTTTGATTCAAGAAATTTTCTACTTATTTAAATAATAATAATAATAATAATAATAATAATAAATTCTTAAAAATGTAAAAAATTGGTCTAGAAGTATATTTTTATATGAAGATCATATTAAGTGGTTTGAATAAAAACAAAAATATAAAGTTATAACACAGATCATTTTGTGCATTGCAAATTACCATAGCCTCAATCTTATAATAAATTATTTTCTATTAGTGTTACATTGCAATATATTTAATATTCGAACCACTATACACATTATTCAATTTTTTTTTTTAATTTCTGTAACTTGCTTTGCTTATTGTCTTGTTAGTGTGACAATAATTCATAATTTAGTTATTTCAAGAAAATTAAATTTTGATCACAGTAGTAAATATGAGCAGTATAATTTATTTTGGAGGAGGAGAGCAATTCAAGTTCTGCGCACCATGTTTAAAAAGAAAAAAAAAAAAAAAGTATTCTGACCATATGATCAACAAATGAACAACAATTTATGATTGATTATGGTAACGAATTTAACAATTTTGATTCTAATATTCAACATTGGAAGGACCTGGATTCTTTCTAGAATTGTTAAAAGAAAACTTTGTCAATGATTAAATTATTACGTAAAAGAATCCTTAATTTATTTAATAGTGAAGAAATTTATTATTTTATCATCCTCTGACCAGCGATGAATTAATTAATTGATAGAAAATGCTGAAAAAAGAGAGGAAATTAAATAAAATCAATTTTTGCCGGAACTAAGAAATGGAGTTGCATGCACGTATATATATATTTGAGTTGAAAACACACAGCCTATGTTGTGTATACTGTATACAAATAAGAAGCTCTGATGATTATTAATTATACCCCAAATTTAGGATTAGTACATGGTGACAAACAGTCCTTTATACCTAATTATGTGTTGAGATAATTAAATATAGAATATATATGCATGCATGTTGAACAACCTGAGCTTTAGTTGCATGCACATAGCTCATTTTATACTGGCTTTGATCAGGGGTGGACCTGGAAGCGTATCCTCTACAGAGTCGTTATGTGCGGAGCTTTTAATTTGGTCCTTTTGTTTCGGATCAGACGGATGAGATTAAAAGCTCCGCAAATTTTGAGAATTTTTTTTTTCAATTCGGGCAAGATTTGATCTGTTTTGTCCGATCCGAAACGAATGAACCAGATTAAAAGCTTCGCACGGAACAACTCCGCAGAGGATACTATTTTGAGTGGACCCAGCATGTAACAGAGAGGGACATCCGTCTTCTTCTGGATTTTGAGTTTTAGTAGTGATCTATCAGTATTAATTGATTTTTCCTCCTCTGGATATTTGATTTGTAATTCACGTTAAATTTAGTGTTAAAATTAAAATAATTTTTTTGAATTATAATTGATAATTAGAATTATAAGTTGCATTGAAAAATATAAGTCAAAGCATTTTTTTTATCGAGTATCTAATTTTTTTTGCCCGATGTAGAAAATTCTGCATCTCCCCATGACTTTGATATATTAATATTATAATCAAAGCCAAAGGCTTGTTCATCCAATTTTCCAGCAGACCAATAAGACTCAAATTCTCTAAGCCTGGGAAATTATACTGTACAAGCATATATATAACGTCGTGTATAACTTTAATAATATTAATAATAGAGTTAGGGACCACCACTTAAAACAACTTTTTTGACAATATTTTTTCAAATCCTGGCAAACCCAAAATTAAAAAAAAAAAAATTCGTCAAAAAAAAATAGAAAAAAACATTAGATATGATGATTTTCTTATAAATTCGTTATCTGTTAATTTTTATGTAATTTTAAGAAAGAAGACTAAACTAAATAGAAAATTCCGTTTTTTTTATTCTAATTAAACTCGGAAGTCAAATGTTTGAAATGAGACCATCAGACCCAAAATCTTTCATATCAGATTGTAGGATATTATATATTAAATTAACTTCTGTGGTACGTACATTCAATGATCCTGACCGTCCGATTTGACGAAAGAAAAAGATTTTTGAAGATTGTAACAAAAATTATGATACAATCCCTCGCCACGCTTCCGCTACTCACATTGATTATGATACTAAATTAACGGAATGTGAAACAAGGTTTGGGAAGGAGATAAAAGGTAAAAAGGGTTCAATTTCATTCAACTACTGTCTCAGCTCGTTTAGAGCTCTTAAAAATAGTTCAAAATTCATGAGAGCATTTGGAACTAGGAAGTAGAAGGCTGTAAATTTCGTAATAACCTCAGTATTTAATTAAAAAGCATAAATAAAATACAAGAAATAAAAAACTTGTAAGGTTTGAAAAACAATTTTACTTTATAGATAGCAGTAGCAGTGATATACTATGATATATTGATATTCATAATTCATGGCAGCGGACGTGAACTCAACTAATTTAGTACTGGAACCAACAGGTATTTGGACACAAAAGGTCGTCACAAAATTTGGTGATGCATAGATCTGGTCCAGCCAAAAGCACAAGCAGATTCAGTGTTTTAATATAATATTTATACGTGATATGCAAAAAATCACTGCATACCGTATAAGCATATGTAGACTTATATATGAGGATTTCAAATGAGAATTCATATATATAAGTATACGGTAATATGTGGTATAAATCACTGTTAATATATTCTAAACCGATATTTTTATCATGGTTAATATACTCTAAGCTGCATATCTGGATTGAATATAGATTTTCTATTCGGATTGCAACCAAATAGGAATATTCAACCGAATTGACCGAATATTACAACACAGCAGGTTATTCACTGGTGCAAGAAAGCATACGCCTGCCGATATGCACTAGAAATCTTTTGGTTAAACCGTAAAATACATAAAATCCATAACATTACAACAAGCTCTATAGACTGCTAGACAATACCCAAAAAAAAGTAAGCAAAAAAAAAAAAGGGGTAAAAGTAACACATCCTATAAAATTAATGCGCAACAAAAACTGCCAAAAGCATATAACAGTTGGAAAAACCAAAAAATTAGAAAAAGAGCCTCCGAGGCGGCCTCGAAGGGGCGGGTTGGGTAGATGGCCCGCTAGAAACACCAACAGGCTGGGCCCCACTTAACTTTGCATCTTGGATCTCTGACAAGCGCGCCCCCTTGGGGTCAGCAAGTAGTGACTTTTGGAAAGACTGAGGGAAGCCAGTGGCAATAATTGTGACATGAATCTCCCCCGTATACCGGTCATCAACAACTGCACCAAAAATTATATTTGCTGATGGATCGGCCAGGCTTGTCACCACCTAACAAAATAAGTAATTTTATTACAATAAAATTAAGATGTGCAACATGTTGAAACATCATCTCCATCTGTGTAAAAAGAATGCTATGCATAGCTTTACAAAAGAAAGAAACCAACAGAACATGAAAATATCCTCTATAACCCCTCGTCCATCTACTTCAAATAATGCCCACTAACCATTGTGTTCCTTATATCTGCTTTAGGAAGAAAAAATGGGGTAACTTTGCATTTTCAAAGATATTAAGAAAGAAGCCTTTGTGATATTATGCATGATTCAGACAGAGAAGAGAGATCTCTCTTGAGTCACAGGTGTATTATTAATCTTTCTCATGCTACAGATGTACGCAAATATGTGGTAAGTGATGGGACTTAAAGAAAAAAATGAAAGAGAGTGGAAGAATGCTCCTCAATGCACCACGAGTTTCCATTTTAGTCTTTCAATGTTTCAGTTGTATCACTATGGTCCCGTATTTTTAGTTTCTACCCATCTATATCTAAATCAAACTAAATCCTAAATTGAGGATTAACCTTTAATTACTCCCCTTCTTAAGAAACAAAAATTTGTTCAACCCTTTCAATGTGAGAAAAAAGGACCAAGTGTAAAATACAGTAAAGCAACTAAGCAAGTAAAAAGAGAAGTAGAAAGCTGAGCAAGAAGAGGCAAGAGAGAAGACTGAACCTGAGAGACTTTGTTGACCTCTTGCAAGGTGATGTCCTTGCCACCAGTGATGTTGTACACGACACCAGTAGCGGCCTCGATAGAGGAACCGATGAGAGGGGCAAGGGTTGCCTGTTCAGCTGCTTCCTGGGCCCTATTTTTGCTTGATGACACGCCAACCCCCAGCATGGCCGTGCCTGAATTCTTCATTACTGCCTTTACATCCGCAAAATCTACATTTACCAACCCTGGTATCTGCGTAAGAAATACATGTTAGAGTCGAACTGGGTCTTTAATTCTTTGTTTAAATTAATGCTAGTAATATTGTTATATCAATTTTCAATTGTATATATTTTCAGAACATATTACACTTTTGGAAAGTGCTAATACAATAACCATATTTGACAGTGCTGGAATGTTGATAAGTGAGGAACTTCTATTGGGAAACATTAGTGACCAAATAAGCAATTCAAAATACCAACAACAACAACAACAACAACAACCAAGTTTAAAAATACCAACAACAACAACAACAATTCAAAATACCAAGTTTAAAAATTATGAAACATGAGTCAGCAACTTTTAAAATATGGCCAAGGTTAAAAAAAGGTTTGTGCACTGAAAGTATGGTCTTCAAAATTACAGAATCGTGTAGCTTCTTATATTACTGTTAACAGGAAGAATATATCAAATGGATCATAAGAGCTTGTATCTGCATTAATGCTTATGTCGCCTTCACTAGATAAGTCTTTGTCACCAACCTATACTAGCTGTTATGCTGAACTTGAGGAAACCAGACACGTAGCTCCTCTCAAGTACACATATAACAGGATTTTATTTCAAGGTCACATCATCAAAGTACAGCCCTCATTTGATGAAGACCATAATTATTAGAAGTTGGTCTGTCGTGTTTTGTAATTTTTAAAATACAGCTTCTTCAATTATGAAGTTAGTGCTGTCAAACACAAAAAAATTCCTGATAGGTGGGTTATTGAGTCCAGCCCTGGTTAATAAAAAAATGCCACTCTAACTGCCAACAACTCTGATCATGGTACTGTTTTAAGTATCACTCTAACTGCCAACAACTCTGATCATGGTACTGTTTTAAGTATCTGTCATTGTAACAGTGAGTATATTAAAATTAGGGTAACAGGACCGCAGTAATTGATCAAGTCAAGGTTCAGTAATATACATAATGGGTACTAATGCAATTAGATATCTAGCATCAGGCTGCAACAAATTCCTACTTAAGACTAACTTTAGAGGTATCAATGCAATCAGATATCTAATGGGTACGTACCATACCTATTGTATTAGAAAGGTATCAATCCACCTGCATTACTGATTTTTATGCATATTTAGTTTTACTGACCAAACTGGTAGTCATTATTGCAGATATCAATATTTGACAACCTTTATAAGTAAAAAATGGTAGCCTTATTTTTGTGACATAGTATATACTCCTCACAGTGATAATATCAGAAATTCCCTGTACACCCTGGCGAAGTACATCATCAGCAAAGAGGAAGGCATCTTGGAGAGGGGTATTTTCGTCAACTACATCCAAAAGCCGGTCGTTAGGGATTACTATTAGAGTGTCCACGCTCTTTTGCAACTTCTCTATCGCTTCTAGTGCCTGAAGAAAGATAAATATAAGCAAAGAAAATACAAAGTTCAGTTGAGTATGGATAGGACTTTACTAGTGCTACTTTAACATACTTCTGCAACCAAGTAATGAAAAAACTGATTTTTTTTTTTTGAGAAGTTAGAGATCTGCCTAGTACCTGTACAAGTCTGATACTGGCAAATCGATGTATGGATGGAGAATCAATACTGGGTGATCAAATTATTTAGGAAAAATAAATTGGACTGATTGCAGAACAATTGCAGATAATGCAACTTGAATGAAACCTTATTGCTGGATTAAGGGCAAATTGCAGTACAATTGAAGTAAATTGAGGCCCAATTGCACAACTAAATCTCAGGAGAAATGGAGATCTATAATATAAGTAGTTCAGCTGAGGCTTCATTAAGGGTTAAATGAGGAAAACTTATTTGACAATCAACAACGTTTAAATATCTTCTCCCCATTTAGATAGGTGGTAAATCAAATTTGGTACAATTGATTTCAAACTAGTCATATCTCAAACAATTTATTCAGTTTTATTGTTTTTTGATAGACAATTGATTATCAATTTGCACCATGTTTTAAACAAGACCAATCTAAGTGATGGAGAAAATATATACAGCCGTAATTTTCTGATTTTTATGAGATTTCCTTTTCATGTCAGTTGTTATGATAAGCATATAATTCTTTGTTAAGAACCACAATGGTGTTGAAGTTAGAAGCACAAATTGCACATCTAATGGCCATGTATTTTAACTACCTGTAAAGAGCGTTTACGGCCCTCAAAGCTAAATGGATAAGTGACTACACCAACGGTTAGGTAACCAGCCTCCTTAGCTATCTGTGCCACAACCGGAGCAGCACCAGACCCAGTACCACCTCCCATACCGGCTGTAATAAACACCATATCTGAATCCTTGAGTGCATTTGATATGACTTCTTTTGACTCCTCTGCAGCTTGCTCTCCCAATGACGGGTTGCCACCTGTACCTGTTATCAAAATTATTTCAAACAAAGGATGATATTTTTAATACGTATAGTAGAACGAAACCGTTCTCTTTTAATTTTTTTTTTTTTTTTAAGAAAATCAGACACCTTGATTTTTAAAGTATTCATGAAATGTCAAAACTGTTCAATTTACAGATAGGATTTCATGTCGGGCTTGGCACTAAATAAGACCCCTTGTACTCAACATACCAATACTCTTGCAAAAATGCAAAATTAAACCAACAAGAAGTATAAAGAATAAGCAGCAAACTGAAACTGATAGTCACTTTTATTCACCAGAACTGATACATCTTAAATTCAAACAAAATTTGAATAGAAATGATTTGTTAAGAAAAACAAAGTAAAATAAACATAAAAAAAACAACTTATTAAAAGAAGTACCTAGGCCACGAGTCAACTGCTCGCCTATTTGGAGAGGATACTTTGCTAGAGAGGTCACCAGTGCTTGTGAATCTGTGTTGACTGCATAAAATTCCACTCCCTACAATTTCACCAATGTTAGTAGTAGCCCGATGGTCCCTATTTGTATATTACATCTAACACCAAGAATTATATTACATACTGAATCTTATCTAAGTACTGAGGAAATCCTATCCAGATTGTTGGATGTAATATACTGAGGAAATCTTATCTAAGTACTGAGGAAATCCTATCCAAAATTTTAACTCCTTGATAAATTTTAACAACAACATCTAAAGAAAGAGAAGCTCTACATAATCTATTTCCTCTTCCAATCCAAAATTTTAATACTTGTTCATAACAAATTATAACTTATTAGCTAGCTCTACAGAATGAATAATTCTATAGTGTTATGTCCATGTTGGACACGTATTGTGCAAGTGTCTGACAGAATACCCACATTCTTGCTCCAATAGAAATTCAATCGAAATGATGTGTCGTGTCGTGTTGTCGTACTAGACACACATGTCCATGTCCGTGCTACATAGTTCATTAGAGCATCCATAATTTACTTTCAAATTGAAAATAACATCAACACCTGATTAGCTTGTAAAATGGTACACTTAAACACACATTCAGGAAAAACAAATCAAAGGGATTAATCAATAACTAATGCCTTCCGAGTAAAATAGTTGTTTTTCCTGTGCTCTATATTTACTACCATAAAAAGAGATGCTATGAATATACACATAAAAAATTTCTTCTAACTTTCATTCTCATAAATTATTTAGTTCTTAATTGATGTAAAAATTAGATCTTAATAACAAAGACATAACTTTAAGCAATGCTAAATTTGAGCACCTGTACTCAAAACCTAAAACATGAATAATGTAGTAAACAGAATGCTAAATTGAGTCAGAAAAGGTAACTTTTCAGAATTCTAATACCTAATTAGGGAATTAACTATTCTCGGTAGCTTAGTGGATTAATATTTCCCTTTTAGAGAGAGAGAGAGAGAGAGAGAGAGAACCTGAAGACCACTACCAATCATGCGATTGACAGCATTGTTGCCACCGCCACCAACCCCGATCACTTTTATCTTAGCGGTCTCCATTGGAGCGCCGAATGAAGAGGAAGAGTAGGCACAGCTGACCGACGAGCGGTGGCGCCACCATCTCCTGCAAGGGGTTGCGCTGGACGCAGAGATGGTCGGTAGATGGGTGGAGAGGCGGAGAGTCGGAGCGTAAGTTGACAAAGAAGCCATTTTGTTTCTTTGTCGTTTCCAAGGGATGTGGAGCAAAGGTGGGTTGTAATAATTGGTAATAGGGGTTTTTGTTTCTTTCTCAGTATACTAACTAGGGTTTTGAACTATGATATCTTTCCTTATTTTTATTCTCAGTAAACTAACTCGAGCAAAACTAGGGTGCAAGTACGCATCCAAAAAACTATGAGATTAATTTTGAACTATGAATTTAATCCGTTGAAATTTATATACATTATACGGAATCTAATTTTTGATTCAACCGGAACTTTTTTTTCTGGTTTCGAAATGCCTAGGACCAGCAACTATTTTTGTAGAAAGTTTGTATGAAATTGGAAATTTAATATTCGGTTTGAACAGATTTCGAAACTCCTCTTCATGAGATTTAGATTTTAAAATTATTTATTAATTTTGAATATTAGTAAAAATTTTGAGTGATTATCAATTTTAAGAAAAAGAATTCTTTCTAAAAGAGCTATGGCAAAAAAAAAGGGTCTCTCTGGAAATTTAGTAAAAAATTCGGTTGAATCTAAACTTATTTTGGCTATGTTTTAATGCTTCTTACACTCAATAACTTCGATATTAGCTATTTGGGGGATATGAACTAATAAAAAAAATTTGTGGCTCCAGAGGAATAAATTAAAGTATAATGATCAATTTTCATCCAGAGCATGTTTGCATGTGATTAGAAAAATCCTTAAAAGATGGTTTTCAATTGTCAAAATAGTAAAAAATAATGTTAATCCAAATAATATGAATTTAAAATAGTTCAAATGTTATTTGAACTGTATTTTTTTTTCAAAAGAGTAATAACATGTTATTTTATAAAAATTTAACTCATAAAATGGCACTAACTAATACTATTCTAAAAAATATATATTTATATTACTTCTAGATAACAGTAATGCTATTTATTTTCAAATTAGACATTCCCTAGTGGCGTAAATTATTCCGAATATTATATTTACGTTCAGAGTTCTTATCATTTAAAGATCTTCAACGGTATTATATACTCAAATACAATTTTTTTAATGTGTTCTAATTATTTGACACATGTCAAAACAGGTTTTAACTTCATTAAAACCGTATAGCATCCGTCATCAATTTGATCTTAACTTAGATAAACAAATATATAGAGCGGGAAAAATGACACGGCACTATGGCAGAGTCGACTCCGTCACGAAACGGCAAAGTACGCGTGTCAATACGTGCTATAGCTTGTATCCCGTGTCGTGATCTTTTTTGAAACTTTAGCACAGCACGTCACGTAAAAGATCTAATTATGACGCAATATGTAGTCATACGAGTCACGTGTAATTAGAACTATTAAATATTGATTAAATGGTGAATCTTCAATAAACTAACTTAAATTATGATTAAATAGTCACGTGAAACACGTTTAGACACGGTGTGATCATTCATGTGCTGTGACCACCTCTTGATATTTTAGTCACAGTATGTCACTGCAAATGAAAAATTAAATTGATCACAACACGACACAACACGTTGTTTCCACTCTATGTACACATACAATAAAGGTGTGCCTAAATCCAATTGTATTTCCTCTAAATTTCACAACACCATATCAATTTACTAAACCCGGATTTAAAGAACTAAAATGAAGAAAATGCCGTCAAAAGGCTCAACAGGTAAAGGTAGAAGGAATGCGCAAGCCTGAAATCTTACCAAAATGGCAAAAACCTCAATCAAGAAACTCACAAGCAAATTGACAGGTAAGAAATACTATGAAGATTTTTCTAATATTTTCCTTGTAGTACTTGGTGAGCAATGCATTTTCAAAAGAAAAGATAATCCCTAGTAAACTACATTCCGCAAGAAAATTTGCCTCTAACAGAAGCTTGAGGAAATACATGTCAAAATCTACACAAAAACAATAACTAATGATACATAAACGGAGCAGAGCAAATACATGCCAAATATGCCAAATTAGTTGCATTCGCCTTACTCTCTGGCACAAGCTGTAATAAATACTTAATAGCAAATTATCGTTGGTTGAAAGACTGAAACAGGTGCAGAGATAATTAATTTACTATGATTTTTTTGCAAGATTTTTCAATACATCCTTAGCACGGTGCTCCATCTTGGGTAGGGCCCACTCATGCTGTAGAATGTCCAAACTATCCTTCTCTACACCTAAGCTCTGGTAAAGTTATAACAAACATTTCACAGATTAATTGCTCTCATTTTCTAATCAGACAGTATCATGAAAATATCATGGATCAGGATCAAGCACTAAGTTTTCAGTTATTTCAATTGGAAATAAACGAGTGAACTAGGAAGTAAATCAGTGCACTCATGACAACCATTGCTTCATAGAATAACACACATAATTGACAATAATTCAAATTCTTTGATACCTGGGATGCGTTGAAACCAAATCCACCACCACCGCTCATTTGCATCATCTTTTGTGCATCATCAGTCGCTGAATTAAAGTAAAAAACAAACATCGTTAAAGTCTGCAAGTGTTTTAACAACCACATAGAAGATAGATAATAATACCAATATACATAAATCTAATCCAACTTACCATTTTCTTCTCCAAGAATGAGACTGAAGAAACCCCTCAATCCGAAGAGATTCAAGAAATACCTAAACAGGGGTAAAACAGTAAATAGACCAAATTAATCCAAACTTGTGACAACACTGGACTAATCCAAAACAAGAATAGACAACACGGAAAATTAGGGCATCCCTGCCTACCAGTCCTTGGGCATTTTGGGAAAAAGGCTCAAATCACATCACCTTCAGCACTGTTTCATTGCACCCAAAAGAACAAACCTTGGGCATTTTGGAAAAAAGGCTCAAATTACATCACTTTCAGCAGTGTTTCATTGCACCCAAAAGAACAAACTTTGGGCATTATGGGAAATATGGCGGATGCTATAGTGGAAAAGTGGATGCCATCAAAACTTTCCTCATAACTAATTGTCAAAATGTCGTGCATAGCCTTGCAACTCATATCTCTCTACAAAATAAGACATTCTATGCACACCCCCACAAATCCATACTATTGAAAGATATGAGTAGAGTAATGCTAATTATTTAATTGGTCCACTTGGAGATGAGGGGGCTCGGTTGATGTTTCCAGTGCTTTATACGGGCCTACGTGTCTTCAACTTTTGGAGATAGACAAAGGATATTTTGAGTTATTGTAGGGCACAAGTGAACTTTTGATTACATCAAAGTAATAACAAATTAACAACTTTTACCAAGAACGGCTGCTGACGTAGCTGACGTCAACAGTGCTCAAGTCAATGCCATTTTGCAGCATGGCCCGAAATCGAGGTGTTAATGGAAAAGGTATCTTTGCTGAGATATCAAATAATTCACAAAAAAACGTATGTCAATTCCAATGCCCTTAAATAAAGAGCAGTGATGATTACAAACAACATTTATTTAAGAAAATAATTCATCAACAACACTTGATTCAAATCAATTATTTCAATAGTTTTTTGTCTAAACAATATGGTTGGCCATACTAACACACACCAGACTTAGACTTATTTCAGCTCATTCCGTAAAAGCAAGTACTGGTACTAACTCAGGGATCAAAACCTATTTGCTCAAGATATGTTTAATATCATTCCAGCTAAAACAGGGAAGTACTTCACAAAGAAGACATCCAATTATAGTCAAATCTGTTTAGTACTCTTTCAAATTTAGCCTTTCATACTAGATGCAGAGGAATAGGACATAATCCTCGCCAGGATCTCTTATTGCAAGATAAAGTAAATGAAAATGGAAATACTGTAAAATATACTGGAAGTTTATCCTGTGATAGGGAATTAGGAGTTACGCTTGTGCCAAAAAAAAAAAAATTATATTTGTTTCTGAGAAAATAATTATGAAACTAAAAAACTGCTTTGCATGTACCTGCCACAAAACCGGAAAAGAAGAAGTTCACCCAAGCAAATGTAAGAGTCTGAAAAGAAGGTCAATTTTTAAATTTGAGTGTACAAATGAAGAACTAAAAACAAAAAATGAACTATTTATCATGGTAAATGACAAGTATGCAACACGTTGAACATTTATGCAGGGACAAGCATGATGTAACCAATTACTTTGGGGCATGGACAATATTTTTGTAGTTTCGCCAGGGGTAAGAATGTAAAAATTAAAATTGACAATACCTGAGGTATAATCATGGAAAGGTTTTTTTTCATCATGTCCATGGCCATGTTTGGGTCCTGAAACATCTGTGCTTGTGCCGCCTTTGCATCTTCTTTCGGGACATAAAGCAGCCCATTTTCCTATTACAGCAATGAACTCCTTTATGAACAAAAGCCTCATGTGATGCAGATATACAACTTATGGCAATACCATTTCCTTTACCAGTAACTCTCTCTCTCTCTCTCAATTATGATTACCATAACAGCTTTGTTTGGTTGAGCGGCAAAGCTACATGCAATAGCTTATTAAAATTTCAGAGCTTATCTTAGGTATGTAACAACATACCCCCTTGGATGCTTAGTCAATCATACATAAAACCGGTATAGTCCCGGCAGGTATTTAATCAAATGCACTAAATGATACCCATACCAACACGTATATGCCTCAATAGATAGTCAATACTCACATTAACAGGCCTCAGTGGATAGTTGGCTGAAACAAAGTCTTTAGGCAGACATCTAATTGCAGAATTCCAAATAACAAAACATCGACTACGTACATAAAGGGCATTCAAAACAGGATGCAATCAGTGACACTGAGAAAGAACCAGTACCGTACTGTTATCTGGTACTATAACTTTGTGTACCTCATTGGTGAAGTAAATTCGTCGAGAGCGAAATGACTTTAATGGAATTAGATGGGCCCCAGACCTCAAATTTCTTGCTCTGATTACTGCTTGCCTACATACAAAGTGAAATAAAATTGCCAAAAAAAAATTAGGTGTGTTTTCTTACTTGAAGTGGGTTAATACTTGGTAATCAATTACAGACTTTTTTCCCTGTCGATATCAACTCAAGTAGGTTTTTTTCCTGTTGCAGTAACTTAAAACACAAAGAAACAAAGCTAATTGTTTTGTAACCATCGACTGGAACTTATTCAAATTAAAACAAAATTTCTTCCTAAACCAAAAGTCTAAAGCTTGGGCAACTGTATTCCCAATAAAAATCCTATATTGAATAACAAAATAATGACGATCAAATCAACAACCGGTTGGAAAACAATATTGAAAACCAAACATAAAATAATGAAATTTGCACGAAAATAAATAGAAATACCCTTCTTTTATCGCCTTTGCGTCAGGATTCTGTGACGATCGGGTTAGCTTGGAGACGAAGTAGCGGAGAATCCCTATGAGAACCATCACAACAGACAGAGGTACCAAGACCCAATTCCTAATCGCCGTGTCCAAAACCAGATCATCGGCCATTTTTGCCAAGTCAAGCTCGACTGCTCGAGGAACGAAGAGAGAGAGAGAGAGATCTGGTCGAGAACTGGGAGATGCAAACTGGAGCTTGGGTAAGGACCTTCAATGAATGAATCGACGGTCCTGATTCTAAATTAACGAAAGATCTCTTTCCTTTTCAGAATGATCCCTGTAGTTATATCATATTATCATAAATAATAAAGGAGAACTTCATGTATATCACTCAAAAACTATGAAATTGCATTTTTTTTCCACCAAATTTTATAATTACCTATTTACCATTTAAAATTATAATAATGCATGTATTTATCCAATTAATTGAAAACTAATATTAATTAGGTTTAATCTTATATAAAAATATAATTAAACACTTCCTTCTAGACAAAAATGATAATTGCTCTTGTTTTCTTTTATCTTTAGCAACAAAATTATGTCCCTTCTTCTTTCCTTCCACGCTAAATATTTGCTTTTGATCGCTTCTAACCCTCTCAGCCCCAATTCATCTCCTTGATGCACAACTGTGGTGAGTGAGATTTGAACTCAAGACCTCTCAACCATAAAATAGAGCTTTTATCACTATGCTACAACTAAAACATTTGTCATTTATCGAGGGTGGCTGGACTATATAGAAAGTTAAAAAAAAATTCAATTAAATTTCTATATGTATAATTTAAATTTTAAAATCACAGGGGTGGCTTAGCCAATAGTTTGGTGTTTACAATTTATGTAGTGGAATTTATACTTGCAATGTTAGGTGTTCGGATATTTTAGTATTAATACTTGTGTTGTAAATTGTTAATATGTATAGCATCTCCATCAATGTAATTGATTAGCAATTACAAAACACTTGTCAAATTGAAAGTAACAACTAATTGCAAAATAAATGCATTCATTAAAGAGTAGTAATTGCAAAATTTTACTTTTTAAAGAATAGTAACCACCAATTTTCTCAGATGAAAGTGCTTTTCAAAGCTTTCATAATATAAAAGGTTTCAAATTTTGAAAGGGTTCAA
Source organism: Carex pumila (assembly GCA_033356055.1). Taxonomy (NCBI): domain Eukaryota; kingdom Viridiplantae; phylum Streptophyta; class Magnoliopsida; order Poales; family Cyperaceae; genus Carex; species Carex pumila. The sequence continues at coordinate 191,272 of JARJHM010000006.1, read as the reverse complement.
TATTTTTGAACATAGAAATGAAACTACCAATAAAGACTTTGCAATTGCATTTGCAAGTTACTGGAGATATACTTATTTCATTAGATATTTACACTTGCAAAGTCGAATGTTCACACTTTTACGTGTCTATACTTATTTCGTTAAGTATTAATTCTATACTACAATGTTTATGTCTTTATTGTTAAGTATTTACATGTTATTTGAATATTAACATCTATATAGCCAGTTCTGTACCTCATATGTCTGATCTTAGATTTATAAAGCCAGGCACTTATCATAAACATGATTTTGCAGAAGTTCATGACATAATTGCATTTTTATTAATGTTAACTATATATATGCAAATATATTATAAAACATATATGCAATTGAGGACGAGACATTCAAAATTTTGCTAAGGAAGAAAAAGAAAGACGGAAGAGCGGAAAAATGTGGTTTAATTTCTACGAAAAAGAATGATGAACAAAGATGTTTGCTCAAAAAAGAACAACAGATACCATAAAAGAAAAAATCCTGAGTAAAAAATGTCAGGGACAAACTTGAAAACAATATCAGAAAAAAAAAAAAAAAAAAGATGGTTTCTCTGAATAAAGAGTGAGGAAAAGTTTTGACACACAATATATTTATATATAGTCATGTTTTATCCCCTGAAAAATGAAAATGTTTAAAATAAACTCACCCCCACATAAATTGCCCCACAATCTAAAATAGAAAGTGTGATGTATTAAACTTAAAACAGATTAAATAAAAGATTGTTATTCTAGTCCACACATTAAGAATAATGACCACAAACTAAATTTTGAATATCACGTGGATAAATTTTTACATCGAAAAAAAATACGTATTTCACAGTAAAATATCTTGTCATTCTACGAAGAAATGCTTGTTTGATTTTTTCAAGAAATATTTAAAGTGTTAAAGCTAAAAAAATACTTGTATAAAAATATATATATTTTTAGTTGAGTAATAATAGATTTTCAGTAGAGTTTCTTTTTGAAGTTTAACCGCTAACAATTGTATTGATAAATTAAAACAAGTTTATATACAAGATCCTATAAGAAAAAAATAGATGTTAACAAAAGAATAATTGATTTTCAGTAGAGCAACACAAGACTTTTCAATACATCCTTAGCACGGTGCTCCATCTTGGGTAGGGCCCACTCATGTTGTATAATCTCCAAACTACCCTTCTCTACACCTAAGCTCTGGTAAATTTACAACAAACATTTCACAGATTAATCGCTATCATTTTCTAATCAGATAATATCATGGATCACACACTAAGTTTTTAAGTTTTTTCAATTGGATATAAAGGAGTGAACTAGCAAGTAAATCCGTGCAGTCATGACCATAGTCACAAGATTCGCGAATTAAACCCGAATAATTCGTTTTTTTTTGTAATGCCGAACCGAACACTGAATTATTCAGTTGATCGAACTTTAACCGAATTAAATCCGAATAATTTGCTAATTTTACGTATTTTTCCCGAGTTTTACAAATTATTCACAAATTTTTCCCATAACATTTTTTTTTTTGTTTTTTGTTCTTTTGCAAGATTGAGATCTCTTATCCAGATAATTCCGAATCATTTCCGAATTATACCCGAATTATTTCCAAATTATGAATTTTTGACATCGCCAAACTGAACCCAAATAATTCATTTGTCACTATGGTCATGACAAACATTGCTTCATAGAATAACACAGATAATTCCCCATAATTCAAATTCTTTGGTACCTGTGATGTGTTAAAACCAAATCCACCACCGGTCATTTGCATCATCTTTTGTGCATCATCATTTGCTGAATTAAAGTAAGAAACAAACATTGTTAAAGTCTGCAAATGTTTTAACAACCACATAGAAGATAGATAATAATACCAGTAAAAAATAAATCTAATCCAACTTACCATTCTCTTCTCCAAGAACGAGACTGAAGAAACCCCTCAATCCGAACAGATTCAAGATATACCTAAACAGGGGCAAAACAGTAAACAGACCAAATTATCCTAATTTGTGACAACACTACCAATCAAAAACAAGAATAGATCACACGGCAAAATTATATCCAATACCCTTTACTGAAGAAAAAGGTTCAAAGTACATCACCTTCAGCACTGTTTCATTGCACCCAAAGGAACAGACCTCGGGCATTTTGGGAAATATATCTGAGGCTATAGTGGAAATGTGGGTGCCATAAAAACTTCCCTCAGAACTAATTGTCAAAATGAAATGTCATCCACAGCTTTGTAGATCATTTATCTCAGCAAAATAAGACAATCTATGCACACCCCCACAAATCCATAACCTATTGAGAGATATGAGTAGAGTAATGCTAATCATTTAATTGATTGACTTGGAGATGAGGGGGCTCAGTTGATGTTTCCAGTGCTTTAGTTTTTGTGGGGCACAAGTGAACTTTCGATTACATTAAAGTAATAACAAATTAACAACTTTTACCAGGAACGGCTGCTGACGTAGCTGACATCAACAGTGCTCAAGTTAATGCCATATTGTAGCATGGCCCGAAATCCAGGTGTTAATGGAAAAGGTATCTTTGCTGAGATATCAAATATATAATTCACAAGAAAAAATATGTCAATTCCGATGCTTGTAAATAAAGAGCAGCGATGATTACAAACAACAATTATTTAAGAAAATAATTCACCAACAATTAACACTTGTATAATGAAAACCAATTATTTTATCAGTTTCTTGTCTAAAGAATATGGTTGGCCGAACTAACACACACCAGACTTAACCTTATTTCAGCTCATTCCGTAAAAGCAAGTAAAGGTACTAAGTACTTATAACTATCTAATTGTAGCCAAATCTTTTTAGTATTCTGTCAAATTTAACCTTTCTTACTAGATGCAGAGGAATAGGACATGGTCCTCATCAGAAATTCAGAATCTCTTATTGCAAGATAAAGTATTATGAAAATGGAAATTCTGTAAAGTATACCAGAGGTTCATCCTGTGATCGGGAATTAGGACTAATTAACGCTTGTGCCAAAAAAGTACTTTTTATTTGTTTCTGAGAAAATAATTATGAAACTAAAAAACTGCTTTGCATGTACCTGCCACAAAACCGGAAAAGAAGAAGTTCACCCAAGCATATGTAAGGTACTGAAATAAGGGAGTTATCATCTGAAAAGAAGGTCAATTTTTTAATTGGAGTGTACAAAAGAAGAACCAAAAACAAAAAAAAAATGAAAAATTAACTATTATCATGGTAAATGACAAGCATGCAGCACATTGAGCATTTGTGAAGGGATAAGCATGATGTAACCAATTACTTCGGGGCATTGGTAATATATTGTAGTTTCGCCAGGGGTAAGATGTAAAACTTAAAAATTGACAATACCTGAGGTAGGTTTTTTTTCATCGTGTCCATGGCCATGTTTGGGTCCGGAAACATTGGTGCTTGTGACCTCTGTGCCTCTTCTTCCGGGACATGAAGCGGCCCGTTTTCCTATTATAGCCATGAAATTCTTTCTTTATGAACAAAAGCCTCATGTGATGCAGTTATGCAACTTATGGAATACCTTTTCTTTTCCCAGTAACTCTCTCAATTATGATTGCCATAACAGCTATGTTTGGTTAAGCGGCAAACTTACATCCAATAGTTTATTAAAATATCAGAGCTTATCGTAGGTATTTAACATCATAGCATACCCCTTGCATGCTTATGCAATACATAAAACCGGTATAAACCCAGCAGGTATTGTATTCTAATGTGCTAAGCAATACCCATACCAACACGTATATGCCTCAATAGATTGTCAATACTCTAATCAAAAGGCCTCAGTGGATAGTTGGCTGAAACAAAATCTTTAGGCAGACAATTGATTGCAGAATTTAAAATAACAAAACAGGATGCAGTCGGTGCAAGAACCAGTACTGTACTGTTATCTGGTACTAAAATTTTGTGTACCTCATTGGTGAAGTAAATTCGCCGAGAGCGAAATGACTTTGATGGAATTAGATGGGCCCCAGACCTCAAATTTCTTGCTCTAATTATTGCTTGCCTACATACAAAATTAAAGAAATTACCAATAAATTAGGTGTTTTCTTACTTGAAGTGGGCAAAACCTGGTAATCAATTACATTTTTTTTTCCCTATAGATGTTAACTCAAATAGAATTTTGCCTAGTCCAACTTTCTACTTGGAGACATGAAGTTATGGGTGCAAATGGATTGGATATGGATCGGATAGTGGTAAAACCATAACCGTATCCGTTTTTATTTTTCGGATATAGATACTAATCAGATATTAGACAAATACCTATGGATACGGATCGGATATCAGATATCTGGAGATATATACATAAATATTTTCATAACATATACTAAATTATATGGTATATATTTACTATTCGGATACAAATAATTAAAATTCAAAACCATATCCGTATCCATACGGATATTCGAATATCGGATATCCATATATATCTAATTTTCAGATACGGTCAAATAATATTATCCGATCCGTTTGCACCCCTACATGAAGTAATGTCCAGTTTGCTGTGGGGTAAGTTTAAAACCCAACGAAACAAAGCTAATTGTTTGGTAACTCATCGCAGCATCACGCCCTACAGAAAATCAAGACGACAAGATCTAACTATCGACTGGAACTTACTCAGATTAAAACAAAATTTCTTCCAAACCAAAAGTCTATAGCTTGGGCAACTGTATTCCCAATATAATCCTAAATTGGGTAAAAAGATAATGACGACCAAATCAACACCAGTTAGAAAATAATTATATAAAGCTAAACATAAAATAATTGAAATTTGCACGAAAATAAACAGAAATACCCTTCTTTTATCGCCTTTTTGCCAGGATTCTGTGATGGTCGAGTTAGCTTGGTGACGAAGTAGCGGAGAATCCCTATGAGAACCATCACAACAGAGAGAGGCACCAATACCCAATTCCTAATCGTCGTGTCCAAAACCAGATCATCGGCCATGTTTGCTCAATGTCAAGCTCGAGGAGCGGAGAGAGAGAGAGAGCGCGCGTCAAGTTTTTCAAAGAGAGAGAGATCTGGTCGATGCAAACTGCAGCTTTATCTGCGTGAGGACCGTATATGAATCGAGTGCGCATCCTCTGAGGTGTTTGATATTTTTACGTGACTGACGTGTCCGGTGCCTATTCGGTGATGCCGTAGGGGCCAGTATTATTGGAGGTTTGAGATTCGTGTGGAATGTCTTTGAACGGTTGAAATTTTCCAAAAAGGTCACGCAAAATATGTGATATCTCAGAGGTTATGGACAAACTTCATCCAAAGTCAGTTGTAAACCGTCCGATCTGTATTAACATTTACAATGATGGTTTAGATTTACAAATTCATTCAGAGATATTTTTACATATGTTGGCACTAATCTTAATGCAAATCAAACGGTATATCCCATTTTTGGATGAGTTTCTGTCCAACGTCCTTTGGACAAAATCCAATTCCCCTGATTCTAAATTAACGAAAGACGTCTTAATTTCCCTTTCAAAATGATCCCTGTAATATCCGAAATTATCATAAATAAAAAATGAGCTCTTTTATTGGATTTATATAATTAGAGTATTGGTGTTTATTAAAGAATTTGTCGAATTTTTAAAAACTGCGTTTATTTTTGGAGGTACAGGTTTGATTTATTTGGACAATCTAAAAATAATTTAGTTATTGTCAATTTGTCTTATTAATTAAGAAGATGCTAATATGAAATCAAAATTGCTAAAATAACTATTATATCGAACGGCTGTTTTAATTGCACGGTTCTCGTAGTCTGATGTTGCCATAATTGATGTGATTTAACACATAAGATATGTTTGATTGGAGTGAGAATAGGTTATGTTTATAATAAAATTATTCTGAATAATTTATTCTATGTTTAGTTGGAGTTAATCAGTTAAATAGTTAGAATAGGAAATTCAAACTTTTCGTCTTATTAGAATAATCTATTCTTATAAAATATTAAATTTGACTATTTTAATAAAACAAATGACAAAAAAAATATTCTAATTATTCTTATTTTGCAACTAAATATAATCTATTCTTACATAATCATTAATCAGTTGTTTATACATCAACCGTATGATATTTTAAGATTTACAAAGTCATATATTTATCATGAACATTATTGTGCAGATCAAAGTACAACATGATTGCATTTTCCTAATATTGATTACGGATATACAAACAAAAAAATAATAAAAAATATACAATAAAGGGTAAGATATTTAAAATTTTTTAAGATAAAAAAAACAAAAAAAAAGGAAAAGAATGTGATTTTTAAAAAGAAGGATGACTGCTAGATGTTTGATAATAAAAAAAAAACAAAACAAAAAAAGAGAAAAGAATCAACACATACCATAAAACAAAAGAGGCCGAGTAAAAAATGTCCCAGATGTTTTTTTTTTTTTCAATCAAAAAATGTTTGAAAATAATGATAGAAAGAAACAGATGTTTTGATATTTTTATGAAAATGTACTTGGAGATCAAATTTTATATTTTTAGATATTTTTACTATTTTTTTATATAGATAAAAAATATAAAGTTTAATCTCTGAGTACTTTTTCATATAGAGCTTATGTTTGAAATTTGAAAAATAGAAATAGAAATTCTTATTACTAGTCGATCAGTAATATTACATAGGGGCTCATGTATTAAAAAGAAACATTTTAGTTGAGTTATAATATATTCAATAGAGTTAATTTTTATTTTGGGTAAATTTTATGGGGTTCACTAAACTTTATTTTTTATTACGATTGGTCACTCAAATTTAATTTATCTCTTCGAAATTCTTAAATTTTATATTTATTCCAATTAAATTATTTTGTACTATTTTTGTGTAAAATAATAACGTGATATTGCATGGCACCCACTTCACATACAGCTCATCACTCAAGTTTAATTTGTTTCTTCAAAGTTCTTAAATTTTATATCTGTTCCAATTAAATTATTTTGTACTATTTTTGTGTAAAATAATAACGTGATATTACATGACACCCAATTCACATACAACTCATCACTTTATATATATAGTTTAAATACATCAGTTTGATTTTAATTAGAATCAAGGGTACTTTTAACGAAAATAGCAACAAAGTAATTTGATTGGGACAATTATAAAATTCAATGACTTTAGAAGAACAAATAAAAGTGATAACCAATTCGTAACAAAATAATAATAATAATAATAATAATAATCTCCAACAAAAAAAATTATTTTACCTTCGCTAATTTATAATAATTGTACCTTTCACTTATCTTGTATGAGAGAAACGAATGCGTTTGGATGAATTAAGGAATAGCTTGGAATAACAGCTATTTCTGAGTTCAGAAGAGCCACTAACTCAATATTTCATAAGAATAGCGGAATAGCAGCTAACCCGAGCTATTTCTTTTTTTTTAAAATAGCGTTTTCTTTTACCCAAACGTGTTGATGTTGAGAACAGCTCGTTAGAAATAGCAGCTATTCCTGTGTCACCCAAACATTTAAAAAAAAGACCATACTAGAGCGCAAGTAAAAACTTCAAATTAATGTAAGAAAAAGTATCTGGTGATCAAATATCCATTATATCAAGAATTACGAGCGGATGACTTGAACGACAAAAATAACAAGAAATTGGTTCAATTAATTGATTCGAGAGAGATATACTCCAATACAAATAACAAGACTCTTGAACGACAAAAACAAAATCAGAAAGTTCAAGAGAATCAAATCCCCGAGTCAAAGAGAAATAAGAGAAATTAAAAGAAAATAACAATCTGTAATAGCATGTCTTGTTTTGTTATTGAAAGATCTAGAACTAACTATTGAGATTTTAGACTATTCGAACACATACTACTACAAGAAACGGTTGAGTATATAACAAATCTCATAACAAAAAACCGTACAATTTTGGATTTGTTTGTTACACCTATTTGTGGCCGGGACCAGAAACTTGAGAATAGATGGAAATTAAGTGTTGCTACTATATATTCGAATTCAATCATTCATAGATCAAAACGGAATTGAATAATAACAAAATTAGTTAACAGTTAGTTTTGACTTTTGACGGATGAAACAAACGCATGAAATATCACAGTCAGTGTGTCATCTGACAGAAAAGATTTAATCTTTTTTTTTTTAGTATAAACCCGTACTTGTAGAAAATATTTAATCACCGGTGAGGTGAACGTGATAACAACAAAATCGTTTTTTTTCACGTGCGGGAGCTATTATTTATGAAAGAAGAATAAGTTGTAGGGGTGTTTCCGAAAATTCCCAAGAATATTGAACCCAGCCCTGTCCCAACCGAAATTTTTATTAATAAAAAAAAAAAAATATATATATATATATATATATATATATATATATTGATGATGGAGAAAAAAATTGTATTTTTTTGGCATCTAGAAAAAAGCGAGAAAACATTATAAACTATCACGATCAGTATGGCCGGTCCTGATCATGGGCAGCCAGAGCGACTGCTCCGGACCCCAAGATCCAAGGGACCTCAAAAATGAAAATGTTTGTGTATATATGAAAAAAATTTAATTTGTATATATTAAAAATAAATAAAATATTAAGGCTCAATTTTTTTTTATAAATAAGTATGATTTATTAGCATATCAATAAAAAATCAAATCGGCTAAGCGCTTTCATAAATACTTTAACACCATATACTTATAATTAATTTTTGCATTTTAAAAGTCTAAATAGTCGATCCAAACCGTTCAACATAATATCTATATTAAAACGTGCTTGGAGACCAAAATTTACATTTTTTTTTACTATTTCTAAGATAGGTAGAAAATCATTATTTTTTATGATTCAAAATCTTTTGAATCAATGGATTTTCTATCTATATTAAAAAATAGTAAAAAAAATCCAAAAAATTATAAAATTTGGTCTCTAAGCACGTTTTAATATGAATATCATATTGAATGATTTGGATCGACTATTTGAACTATGAAAATACAAAAATGACTTAATAGGCATATCATTTCATAAAAAAATTGTATATATAAAGGGCCCAAAATCTTCTCTCGCCCTGGGCCCCAAAATCTTCAAGACTAGTCCTGACGACCAGTTTAACGAAAATCTAATTAATTTCTTTAACTAAATCGCGGAAAAAAAAAATCTGAACTTCATAGTCCATCATAGTCAGAGAACTTTATGGTCTATCATGGTCAGAGGGCACAAAAAAAAAATTCTAAACACAGCATACAAACGCCACAAACACCTTTGACTGTGATGGTTTATAAAGACCAAAATTTTTTTCCACAATTTAATTACTTTATAATTAGATTTTAAAAAAAAATTCTAAATACAGCATACAAACGCCATAAACAGTCACGTTCTTCTTAGATGTAAAAAAAAAAAAAAAAAAACCAATTTCCTTCTCCATTATCTTTGATATTTATTTAATTATTTTTCTATTAATAAAAATTTCGGCTATCGCAATCCACACAAACGAGAGATTAAATCCTGTACAGTGGTGTTCCAACAAAGGAATAGATTTGAACCGTTAGATATTATCAGACGGCTGATATCAGATATTCTGACGAGATCCGACTGACTGGATGGTGCGGAACTTCACATACGTACATCAGGGGTAAAACCGTCAAAGTGTACTGGGTCTCTCACAGCATACCATACCCTACGTCTTAACCCAGGCAAAGAGAGAGAAAGACACATTTGGAGAGAGATAGACAGAGAGAAAGGGGAAAGAGGCGAAAGAGAGAGAAAGAGACAAATAGATAGGAGAGAGATAGAGAGAAAGAAGGAAGAGAGAGATAGAGTCGAATTCTTTTTCCAATAATTCCAGTAATTTCAATTTCCCCTCTCCCGCCTTTCCCACGCCATGGTGTCTGACCAGGAGATCGCCAGTTGCGTCGAGTCTCTCCTCTCCTCCGGCAGCTCCACCGGCGGAGCCGCCGCTGGAGACACCTCCTTCGCCACCGTGCTCAGAGGCGCCGAGGCCAAGCTTGGAGTCGACCTTTCGCATAAAGCCTCCTTTATTCACGACCAGATCGACCTTCTCCTGGGCCCACGGCGGCCGGCCCTCAACCCTGCCCCACCACCACCGGCTCCTCCTCCGGTACAGCAACAGCCGCAAGCGGTTCAGCTGGTACAACAGCCAGTACAGCCAGTTCAAGTGGTACAACAGCCGGTGCAGGTAACCTTGCCCCATCCTCCACCACCAGCTCACCTACTGTTCCAACCTATTCCGGGTCTACACCTCATTAATGTGGGAGGGGGCAATGTGGCCGCACGGATGACAACTGGTACAACAGGACCTGCTAGTAGTGGGACCATGCAAATGGGGCAGGTGCCAGCTGGCTCAGGGGTAGGGGAGGGGGTTCAGCTCGGGCAGATGGGGCAGGTACCAGTGGCTTTCTATCCACCCCCTCCTCTGGCTTACAGGTTTGGCGCATACCACACTGTACCGGGTCAGCAACCTGTGATGGTAACTCCACAACCTGTGGTTCAGGTCAGTGGGTCTCACACTACAGATGCTTCTAAGGAAAGGTATAGGCTTTATGTACCTCTCTCACAGATTTGAGTTTTCTTCCCTGGAATTGGGTTATGGTTGAAGTATTGATAAACTGTAAACGATATAGGTACTTCAGCGGTTATAAGGAAAATGTTTCCAGAGGTAATGTCGATTGTAGTTCTTCATAGCTTTATCCAATTTCATGAGAAAAAAAAAAAAGAAGCCATTTAGAACTAGAGCCTTAATTCATTATTGTTATTTAGTAATTGGTTTGGTAAGGTTTATGACCATATTTGGGCTAAAGTTAGAAGAATTCATATCTTCTAAAGTACCAGAAGCTATGTACAAGTACGGGTTCTTGTCAGGTATGAGAGAGGATGGGAAGCCAACGTAATTTTTTTAGGTATCATTGTGTTTTATCTGTAATTAACTTTGAGTGAATTTTAGAATGTCGGATTTATGTTCTTAGTGTTGTTTGTACTAGTATCGACATATTTCAAGATAAAAAAATTATCATACAAATGACATATTTTCATAAGAAATAGACCAATGAAAATAATTATTGTTCATCATCAATAAAAAATAGACCAATATATTTCTGTAATTGATCATGTAATTTGATCTACATTATGTTATTTTGTAATTTGAAACCTTTTGCACCCTTTTATGAGGGAAAACTATTTCATTGATCATTATTATTTCTTATCCACTAATGACATTCCTTATATGATATAAAAAAAAAAATGGAAAGAAATGAAGACAAGGCCAATCAATTATCAATCAATTCAAAAATTGACATTTAAAAAATGGAAAGAAGTTGGTACCAAAAGAAGCAGACTACGTATCTAAATAAATTTAGACTTCTACATGTAAATAAACATAAAAAAGATTCATAGAATCAAAAGAAGGCAGACTATTTGGTACGAGGGTTGATATTCAATCCAAAATTTTATCTTTTAATCACAACCATTAGCGGATCAGGACATCTATGTGCTTAATATAAGAATGAAGATATCAGAACCAGTTGCTTGTTTGAGGCTAAATTGCGTCCTAATAGAGGGTGGTTGTACAATTGAGGGTTAATTGTTGTGAAGGTGGAATCAATTGAGGCTTCTTTGCACAGTAATGCTTTATTTCTGAATGATTGAAAAATATTGTTAGATTTGAAAAATAAGAAAAAAAACTAAACATTGGGTTTTTGCCAGTACCTATAAGCACCTAATTGAGTTCAGTACAAATCTCAGTCATTGGATGGACATTATTAGTTTTACATATATCTTCTTTTTAATACAGTGGGACTGGTGCGGTTAAGCGAAAAAGAGGAGGGCCTGGTGGCCTGAACAAAATCTGTGGTGTTTCCCCTGAACTCCAAAAGATTGTTGGTGAGACTGCCATGTCTCGTACTCAGGTTTGTTTCCTTTCCATATACTCCTTCAATCTGATCTTTAGTCTCCAATACAGACAATACTTGGAGAACATACTTTTGGATAGAAGAGCAAATTTTGACAAAGTAAACTTGGAAAATTTTATAATTACAAATCCCGTGTACAAATAGAGTGGCTCAGAGATCTCTGTTTTCTGTTTTCCTTTTGCACCAAGTGTTTGGAAAAATAAACCTCAATGAACAACCTCAAACTATGAGAAATTTCAAGGCAGCTATCTTTTGCGCACAACCCTGGCATACGTCTTGTCCTTCTTCTTCTTTTTTCATTTTGTTTCTGTTTTCACTGGAATGGCACCCAATAATGGATGAGGAAACCAATGTAGACAACACCTGGCAGGGCAAAGGAGAGGAGGGGGCAAAGAGTGGGGTCTAGATATATGGAGTGCTGCCAATGATTAGGGTGGCCAGTTTCTCTTAATAAGCCAAGTGACAAAGGAGGGTAGTTTGTGTTACTTGAATGAAATTGAGAAAGATATGTAGGTTGGTTTCTACAATGCTTCCTGGAGATCATCTATGAGAAATATTATTTGCACTGTTATCCTTGCTTTTTTGTAGGTTTTATAAGGAAGGGTACAGCCATGAAATTTAAAACTGGCAATGTTAATGCTTTACTAATTAAATCATATATGATGAAAAAACAGATTGTGAAGATGTTGTGGGCGTACATAAGGGAGAATAACCTGCAGGACCCAGATGACAAGAGGAAGATAATTTGCAACGATCAGCTCAAGATTCTATTTGAAACTGACTCCACTGATATGTTCAAAATGAACAAGCTCCTCTCCAAGCATATCATTCCACTTGACTCATGTACACTCCCTCTTCCTCTAAAATAATTTATTTTGCTGTATTTAATACATGTGTTTGGATTTACTGGATGGCTCCATGCAGGGTTTGTGAGTCTTGTTACTGAGAAACTTGTCATAACATTATGCAACAATTTCATAGTTTTGTGAGGAGTCCGTAGTCCTACTCTATTATTTGTGCATATTATGTTTTATTGTTAGCATTCCAAGAATTGGTTAAAGTATCAATATCCAATCAAATGTTGACAAACAATCATTATAAAAAGGTTTTCTAGTTACAGTTGACATTAACTGTTCTTTTATTAACTTTGAGGAAATATTTTGATACAAGCCCTGTAAAAGCTGAAATCGTATGCTCTGCAGAGCTTATTATTACATAACACAAAAATATCTCCCTCTTCACACTATTCCTACTTAATGTTGTCGTCATTCAAACCGTGAATCTTTTTCTTCTGAATTGCATTGTGAATCATGAATCAGATCGGTTCACAGCTTCACTAAACTATTCTCAATATGAACTTAAACAGCTAGTTCCTGTTTATAGTAAACAAGTACACACAAATCATTATAATACCATATTATATCATGTCTATGTGGGGACCACTTAAGACGAGTGCAATTTGAGGTTTTGAGCGTGAGATCTAAAGAGAAAAATGAGAGAATCTTTATTTTTCCAGTCCCACTTGTAAATATTCGCCCCTGCTTGACCATGTCTCTCTTGCAGGGAGCATTTTGCTCAACAAAAAAATAAAGGAATTATGAAAATGCAAAAAAGAGTGAGAGAGGGGACAGGCTTCTCTTTTCATTGGATAGAGGTGGGGGGGGGGGGGGGGGGGGGGGGTGGTGCGGTGGGGGTGAGCAGCCTGCCTTAGCACTGGTATTTCATGCATGTTTTGATTAAGCATTGAGGATTTCTCTTTTGTGGTTTGCAAAAATACACTTAGGATTGACTTGGTAACTTATGTGGATTAGACCCTAAATATGCTAGTAAGACAGGTTTTGTGTCTTGGATTAGGCACTATGTGACTCCAGCATAACAGGTGGCACTTACAAATAATTTGTTAATTTATCTATTTAAATATCTCTTAATTACTGCATTTGTTGAGCAGTTGAACTGGAAGCAAGAAAACGTAGGGCCGCAGACCTATTGGCAGCTAAGGGTGACAAGCCTGAATCATCAGATCAAAATTCAAGTTCAAATTCAAATTCAGTGCTGGTTTCTGATGAGCTGGCCATGTTCATTGGCACAGAAGATAAAGAAATGACACGAGATGATGCACTAAAACATGTATTAGACTACGTCAAAGCCAACCATCTAGAGGTACAATTATCAGGCTAGCTGGTATATCTGGATTGATACCACTAAGATCTAACAAAATGAGAGGCAGATACTCAGTAAATGAACTTCTTGTCATGGACCACATAGTTACTAATGGAACTTTAAACCTGGCTTGTTGCTTCAAACTACCTGTTGCTTTATTACCAAATTATCTTAGTACACAGTACTGCTAGTTTTGGGCACCGGTCAGTTCGTATGAATATTGAGTGTCGTGTGCTGGTAAGAGCCTGGCTGTTTGTTTGGTTTCTACTGGATATGCCACCACACTCTGCTCGGTCAAACTTGGTTCTAAATTGATTTCATACAGGATAATGAAAATGCAACAATATTATGTGATGCAAAGCTGAAGGAACTCCTTGGTTGTGATAGTGTACCAACTTCTGGTGTATTTGATATGCTGGTCCGCCATTTTATTGCGGAGTCATGATAGTTTTCTCCTAACTGGTTAGTCTCTCTTTGCTTCAGATCTATATTCTCAATAGTTCGTGTATTATAGTTTGTAAAGTTCTGTAAAAAATAATTACTATATATATTTTTTTTTTACAGAAGCAGATTTAGTTGATTGCGGTGAACCCAAGTTTAGTGTCTAACAATTTGGAAGAGGACAGATATACAATAATATTTTGTACTTCTATCTAATTAGATTAGCTCAATTGTATGAAAATCATAAGGGTTTGTGTTGATGTTGTTTGCAATCTGTGTAGCGTTGGGAGATTCTTTTTAATGTTGCTATAAGTTTGATTGTAGTTTGCTTTGTTAGTTCTTTGTAGTTTAGTTCTAATTTAGTGCTTGGATTTATTGTCTGACTCCTATATGTAAATGTTAAATTATTGATTGCAACTTGCAAGAATTGCCTTTTGTAGTTCCAACTGTTCAGTTATTTCTCCCCTTGAGGGAATCAAAAGAGAATTTGTATCCTCTGAGTTAACTCAAATTTTGAGTTAAGATCTAAACCGACCGATTTAAATCCGCAATAATATTAAAGGCCCTGTGCGTTATAGGTGTGGGCTGGATTGGTCCAAATTCTGATCACATGGCAGAAAAAATTAACTCAAACGGTGTGTTAATGCAGAGGATATGGATTCATCAGAAGGTAGGAGTAGGTGAAGTTCTCAACCAAATCTTTTCAGTAGATGTGAACAAGAGTAAACAAGTTCATGCATATGTGCCCTTATAAAATCTCATTGCAACTATTTCATACCCTGCAAGAAAACCGAGTTTGCCAAAATAATAATCATATTTCCTAAAAATCATGCACGGTTTTGAAGAAATGTTAATTGTCAAATTAAGGACGTTTGCTGAGATTATTGAGAAATTCAAAAGCTACTAGACTTTGCTATTTGCATGAACAACATTCAAGTCAATACTATCACATACATAATTTCCTTTTATCAGCATTCTTATTTAGTTTAATTACAGACATGCTGCGTTCTTTATTTTCTTTGTGCAAATAATAACATATATTTTTTTCATCGCTAATTCGATGGGATTTTGCTTCAATAGTACTAATGAACTAGAATTCGATGGGAGTTTGCCTTGAGATGATTATTCAATTGGATCTGTCTTCTTTCGTTCAATTGGTATTCTGCAACATATTTTTGTTGCCTGAAGAATTAGATTGCAACTGAGAAGAGCCTTGTCAATTTTCCTATATAATGATATATAGGAATAATTAATAATTGGACAAAAATAATAAACACTCAAAGAATTAGAAGTCCTACAAACAACACTGATTTAAAAAAAAAAGGAACAGAGTGGATTACCTTTAACTTAATTTCTGGTGTCAACTGATAAAATCAAAAAATTAGTTCAGCAGCAGACATTTGTCAGAATCTCAAATCCCTTGGCAAGCTAATTTCAATGAAATATAGGCTGCACAAGAAAACATGCCATTGTAAAGCATTTGCATTTTTGATTGTTATTGTGTTAACCTTGATGCAACAGAAAGGGAGAAATTCATACTTCCAGTTTCTTTTGTTTTCAAAAGAGAACTAGGAATTGAGAAACTAAAATGTTAAAACTCAAACCTTGCAGACATGAATGCCATGCCTATAAAGACAGCTCTGGTTGCATGTCCATGACCGGCATAGTCAAATGCAAGCGGTAGCAGCTCGTGAAATGTCAAGACTGCCATTACTCCACCGACTAAGTAAAAGAGAAGAGTTTGACAGATAAACAGAAGAATTAGTATTTAGACGAAGTTGTAACTTATCTTAATTCTAAATTAGTTTTCAAATAATATGTATTTTTCTAATTAACCTGATCCAAGTAAGCCTTCAAATATTTCAGGATCCAAAGTTTTTGGAAATAAGTATGCTGCAAATTAAAACAAAAAATTATCAGAAAAAAGTTCAAATTTGATAGAAGATTATTCATAGGAGTTTCATAAGATTCAGATAGATTGGCCACAAAAATAGTAAACATATCATTTTTCTCAGTAAACAATAGGAAGAAAACAAGTTTGCCATCCGATAATAGTTTTCATTAAATATAAAAATTTGGGGGAAATTTTATGTTGCAAGTACTAATTTCTTTGGATTAGGAGCCATTACCCCATAAGAATAATTATAAGAATTGAAAACCCTTTTCTTCATTGAAAACTAGATCAAAAGTGAAAAAAAAAAACAAGGTAACATACATACTCATGGAATGAGAATAAATATCAAAACCTACCTACAATTATAACAGCTAAGGGTTCAGCAAAACCAGCGAGTGTCGCAAGCTTAAATGCCTCCCATTTGCTGTTTATTCATCATATAAATTAATAATCACAGGTTCTTTTAAAAAAAAAAAAACTGCAGATCAATATATCCTGTGTCTTTTAAAATTTCAGTAAATGTTCAATCTCCACTCGTTTAATTTTACACCAAGCTAATGAAACATCTACCTGTCAGTTGCAAAGTAGGCAGGAAGAGCCACCGCAACTCCCTAACAAAAGATACATTTTTACCAGTAAACTTCTGTCTAATATCAGGAAACAAAGTTTGATTTTTTAAAATTTAAAATGACAAGCAAATTGAGCTTATTTATATGAAATACACCTCGGGTATGTAATGTAGAGCAATTGCAAGAGCCAAGTTGAGACCCACATGGAGTCCCTGGAAATTTCATATAGACAAACCATGATATGTTATTTTGAATTATAAGCAAATTATTCACGGAATATCGATAAGAAAACATGTACATACCTTGGCGGATCCAAGAAATGAGGCAGTTCCTTCAGGAAAGTTCTGCAAGCTAATTCCTGCAACTGTTTTAAAACAGATATATTTTCATGTATAACTGAATAAAAACTCATATGTGGCAAATATACTTTTGGAAAATTACAAATTCAGTGCTAACTTGATAAAACACAATATGTTTCAGACCACTATGAAATTCAAAAAGTGAATTAAACAGTCAAATAATATGTACCAACAGCAGATGTTAAAACACTGAAAACAACTCGTCGGCAATGCCTCCTCATTAAGTCCTTGTTTGTTCCAGTTCCATCACTCAGCTTTTTCTCCTTCAACAATTTCATGAATTAAATGAGTAATATAAACCTAGTTAGCACAGAATATATATATCTATAATGGAATTAATGTTAGCATAACTATTTGTTTCTTTCTGGTACAAAAGTATATTAATTGTTCATGTAATTTAAATAGTCCAAAATATTTAGGCCCAAGCACCATCTGACAAACCTCTTTTTTATTTACATCACTAGCTGAGATCTCTGGTTCTGGGAAAATATCCACAATAATTGAAAAGAAAAGTGCCCCTGCAAAGAACTACATGAAAAATATAACTTAGTATAGATCTTAGAAAAGTATAAAATTATCCATAATGAATGAAAAGAAAAATAACACCACAAGGGTCTGAAAAGAAAATTAATCTAACTTGAGTATTTATAATAGAAAAGTGTTATATCTGTTTATTAGATATTATCTTATTATGTATGAATGGAAATTTCTCATATTTCAACAAAAGTTTACTAGTATCTTAATTAATAACTTTGTTGTCTTCTTGTTTTTTTTTTTTTTTTTTGCTAACTGGGTGCAATTGATATAATAAGATTGATGGGAGGAACATTGGCATTTATGCAAATCAATTCTCCTTGTAAATATTACTCATGAATAATTCCACAACTTCCTTTTTAATTTTCCTCCTCATTTGATAAGAATATTATCAATCACTTCCGAGGCTTATCATTCCATTCTCAATTTCCTTTTGAGTTTCAAGGAAATGAAGAAAACAAGTCATGCTCTTTCTGATCAACAATAACATTTCATTAAACTTGATATAGAAATTTGAGGTATCGCTTCATTTCCATTGAAACAAATGTCTTCTGAACTGTAATTGTGCACTGAAGAGGAGACGAGACATTTGCTCAGGAATATGAACCTCGGAAATATATAAGCGACTAACCATTTATGTGCACGCGCTATTCGACAATTGACAACACGATCACACACACATCATAATAATTATCCAAAATGAAGAATAAATTGCAAATTGGTAATTAGTAAAAATCATTACCCAGAGATTGGCTTTTAGGAAGCCAATGGAATTGATAGCATTGTGTGCCAAGTCTAGGAAGGAAATGCACAGCATAAAACCAGCAGCAAAGCCCTGAAAAGTATTGTTTAGGAATTTAATAGTTTTATTATTTTAAGCATTAAAAACTAAGCAAGATGTCTGAAATTTCAAATTAGACATGAAAACCATTGCAAAGGAAAATAATAAGATGAAGCAAAATCACCTGAAGGAGTCCAAGCATGTGAAGACTAGGGGTGCGATTTAGAATTACCAGAAATGCCCCTGTTCAATACAAAAAAAAAATGGTGAAACTAAATGATAATTAAGTGATTAAGTCAATTATTAAGAGTCATAGTATTTTACAGGGAAGATCAGAAAAGTTGTACTTACTTTTTCTTGAGATACAATGGACACAATTAAATGTAATAGCGATATTAGTTTCAAATATATAGATTTTTTTTTTTTGAGAGAAACAAATATATAGATATGCTCCTGGAGCTAGGGGTGTTCAAACAGTAGGTTCGGTTCAAACCGAAATAATACGATCAAATCAAATTTTTCTTCGATTTTCAAAAATTGAACCGAACTGAATCAATTAAACCTATCAACCGATTAAAAACCGAACCGAACAAACCAAAGTAAATTTCGGTTTGTTCAGTTCAAAGCGAAGTAAACTTATTGATACCATTATTAACGAGAAGAATACATTGTCATACACAACAATTGAAGTTTGGTTTGGTTCGGTCCGGTTTGGTTTAATGAAATCATTATAATACCAATAAAATTAGAATCGAATCAATAAAAATCAGTCGGTTCGGTTTAGTCGGTTTTGAAAAGTCTAAACCAAACCAATCCATTTAAACTGAAATTTTCCGGTTTGGTTAAAAACCGAACAAACCGAACCGTTTGAACACCCCTACCTGGAGCAATGTTGATCAATATACTAGAAAGAAAAGAAAAAAATAGATAGAGAACTCCAAATTTCACTTAAAGGATGCATAATATATTTACAGCAAGTTCTCTTTCCCTTTAGACAGCTAAACTAATTGAACTCACACTTATGACTTACCTATAGAGGTGCTAAGGCCCCCAACAAGCGAGAGAACCAAGGCGACCACCAGCTCTGCATCCATTTTGCTTTAGTTAGATAGATATGGAAGAGAAACTAAGCTATGTATATTTTGGAGAGAGATGGATGTGGTGCTAGCTGTTTAATTAATTAAGTGCAAGAGGAGATCATATATAAAAGTAGTGCACTTTTTGTATTATATAAAGAACGTCCAATGGGTTCATTGGAGAACAAGTGGAGTAAGAAAGAGGCTGCGTGTCATCGCGAGCTAACCTAGAGAGAGAGAGAGAGAGAGAGAGAGAGAGAGAGAGAGTGCGTGTGTACGTGTGTGTGATGAGAGAAGGTCAAGTTTGGAATGACTTGGGTAATGTTTTGCAAACAAATGGGGTCTTTGGCTTGTGCTTGCTTAGAACACCAGACAATGATGGCATTCTACACAGGCCAAAGACAATTGATTAATGGACTGGGTTTCTTATCTTTCGGGTCGGGTCGGGTCGGATCGGGTCGGGTCGGGTCGGATTACGTGTAATTCTTATTGGATTTTACCTGTACGTGGTTATTCCAAATCCGAATTTCAATGAAGCTAACGTTTTGATTTATATGGGGTTAGGGGTGTTCATTGGTTCCAGTTTAGTTAGTTTTGAATCGAACTGAATTAGTTTGAATTAAACGGTTCAGTTTTTTCGGTTTAATGGTTTGGTTTGAAAAAATTTTAAACCAAAATAACTGAACTAACCAAACTTTTATATATTATGACTTTGAGATGGACCCCAGTTTATTTCTTAATATTTTGATTTATTTTTTAATCAATTACTTTAAATACTTCAATTTATTATAAATTAATTGCTTTAAATAAAAAATTAATATATTTCAGTTTGAACTAAAAAAACCGAACAAACAAGAATAAAATTTTGGTTCAATTCGGTTCGATTATAATGCTAATTAAATCGGTTCAGTTCAGTTATATTTTTAAAACCAAACTATATATAACTTTGATTTGCCTAGTTCAACTAAACTGAACCGATGAACACCTCTATATGCGGTACAGTAGATTTTAAAATAATATATATTATTTCACGTTTAATCGCTGTTTAATTGTTTTTATAATGATGCGGTGTCTTCAATTAAAGTTTGATCGTATTTTATTAATTAAATTTTGACTGTGCATATAATATATAGATCTAGATAGATAGATAGTCTTTTGTATGTGGCTTTGCGCAGATGTCTGGATTTGATTACGTGAATTAGTTAAAGAGT
This sequence comes from Carex pumila, assembly GCA_033356055.1. Lineage (NCBI taxonomy): Eukaryota > Viridiplantae > Streptophyta > Magnoliopsida > Poales > Cyperaceae > Carex > Carex pumila. Next base: position 170,360 of record JARJHM010000006.1, on the reverse strand, counting down.
AGTAAATTGCATTGTATGATTATTATAATTATTTAAGTGCACTGACATGACATGACATGCCTGCACTATATTAGTAGTAGAACTGTAGAAGTGTAGAACCAAATGGATCGAACGCATGAAATTAAATTAAGATGGTTAATTAGCCTGCCTGCTACACTACGATTTTTGCTTTTCTTTCCATTCTTAAATAAAGAATTTGATATTCTCATATATAAAAAATATATTTGAAGGAAGGCTACAATATATCAAATTCTTGATTAGACAGCTATATACTGTCAAGCTTTCAAAAAAGATATTAGCCTGCCTGCTAAGTACGTTGTCTGCCATTATATTAACAGTACGTCTATTCATTTCCGGAGACTATTCATGCATATATAAGAAGATACCGACGGACTTTATCTGAAACTTTGACACGTCATATATATATATATATATATGAGGAGGGATCAAGTTATAACATTTTTTGAGTTACAATAAGTTACAACAAGTTTTTTTTTTAATTTTGAAAGTCCATATCGTCGATCCAAACCGTTAGATATAATCTCTACAATAAAATGTGCTTGGAGACCAAATTTTATATTTTTTGAAATTTTTTTACTATTTATTAAGATGAGTACAAAATTCAATGGTCTGAATTTGATTAGTTTTTGTACCCATCTTAATAAATAGTAAAAAATTTCAAAAAAATGTAAAATTTGGTCTCCAAGCACATTTTATTGTAGAGATCATATTTAACGGTTTGGATCGACAATTTGGACTTTCAAAATTAAAAAAAAAATTGTTGTAACTTGTTGTAACTCAAAAAATGTTGTAACTTGATCCCCTCCTCTATATATATATATAGAGAGAGAGAGAGAGATGGGCTATGGTGCATTGCAATGCATAGACCATGGTGTGCATTGGACCATAAATCACCGATTCAAAGTCCAAATGACCGATCCAAACCGTTCATCTTGTTCTCCATATTAATATGTGCTTGGAGACAAAATATTTACATTTTTTGGAATTTTTTTACTATTTATTAAGCCACTTTAAAAATCGCTGATCCAACGGTGACTGTTTGGAACAGTAAAATCAGAAGCCACCGTTGGATCAGCGGTTTTCAAAGTGGCTTAATAAATAGTAAAAAAATTTCAAAAAATGTAAAATTTGGTCTCCAAGCACATATTAATATGGAGAACAAGATGAACGGTTTGGATCGGTCATTTGGACTTTGAATCGGTGATTTATGATCCAATGCACACCATGGCATATGCATTGCAATGCATCATAGCCCATCTCTCTTTATATATATATATATAGATATAGATATAGAGAGAATTGTGCTATGATGCATTGCAATGTATAACTCTTCTTGTACATTAAACTATAAACTGTTAGATTTGAAGTTCAAAGGGCTCGACATGTTCTTTATATTAAAATATACTTGGAGACCAATTTTTTTACTATTTTCTTAGAATTTTTTTAAATCATTTTTTTTAGAAATTTCTGGACTATAGAAAAACAATGATTTAAATATATTTTTTTAAATAGCAAACAATTTTAAAAAAATTTAAAATTTGGTCTTCAAGCACATTTTAATATGGATATCAAATTGAATGTTTCTGGATCGGTTATTTGATAATCTAAACCAATAATTTATAGTCCAATGTACAAGAGCGACTATACATTGCAATCCACCATAGCTCAACTATATATATATGAGTTCTCTAAGCAATATAGGTATAGGATGGTGTTGGATAAAATTTTCATACCAATTTATATAGTTACATAAATTAAGTTGAAATAATATTATTCATGTCGTGTATAAGATGTTGTTTTTAAGTGTATTTCGATTCTATCATGTAAAATTTGAAACTACAATCAAAATAATTCAAAGTTGTTGCTCCTTAAATATGATTATAAAAACGATTGATAATAACTCCGTAATATTCAATAGTTTATTAGAACTAATCAAATTGGTGACAAGAAGAAAAATGTAAAATCAATCAAATTTATTCAATTTATGTGGGGCCAAGAAAAGAAATTTTCATTTGGTTTCTTTCTATTAACGGATACTCAGAATGAATATCTCAAATCAGAGAAAGAGAGTGGACCATATTTCCAATCAGACGTGTGGAGAGACACTATTAGAGAACTAAGTCAAATTAATTAGATAGTAAAATATGAGGGGATAAAAAATTGAGTAATTCATAGTGGAAGGAATAAATGAGAATATACAGAGAGAGATGGGCTATGGTACATTGAAATGTACAAGCATTGTTATATATTGGACTATAAATAAGTTGATTTAAACTATTCATCTTATTCTCCATATTTTTACATTTTTAGATTTATTGAAAATAGATGTTTTCAGACAAATCTGGACCATAAAAAAAAAAATTTTCAGTAAATCTAAAAAAATAGTAAATTTTTTCTAAATAAGATGTAAGGGGAAAAAAACAATATAACTTTTTCTATCTCAATTTTCTTTGATTCTGCCTCTGAAATAGATATCTCGGAGAATAGCTCCTAGAAAATAGTGAGGAAGAAAGAGAAATTTTGTTGATCAAACACTTTATGTCCTATATGTTAGTCTATAAAAATTGAATTTTTTTAGTTTCTTTAAAAAAATATTTTTTACAAAAAAAATATATTATTAGTTTTTTTTTTATGAAAATAAAATTATATAAGCCTTATTTATCAAACTTTCTCCATCTTAATTTTCTTAATTCTACCTCTGAGATAGATATTCTGGAGAATAGCTCTCAGAGAATAGTGAGAAAGAAAGATTAGTTTTGTTGTTTTTTTCCTTCTTATTTTTTATTTACTATTAATCTGATAGTGGTATCAGTTCAGCCAAAAAAAAAAAAGATCAGTTTTGTTGTCCCATAGCTAGTGTGTGGTCAACAAAAAAGCCAATTAACAAGATACCTTTTTTTAATAGGTTTCAAATGTTGAAATTAACGGTAAATGTTAAAAATGTTCATGTCACGAAAACAACAATTTTTTTGTAATTAATTATATATATTTCCTCTTTCAAGTTGAAATCGTAACATCACGCATCACCAAATTCAAAAAAAAATTTATTTAAACGAGAAGAATTATCAAGTGATTAATTTGTCTTTCCCAATGGCTAGGTGAACAAAAAGTAATTGCATTTTTAATTACCTATGTCGGAAGTAAATGAGAATTTGTGACATTTGACCATCTAAGAAATCTATTAAATTTTTTGAAAAAAAAAACATTGTGAAAAATCATATGTTATTCATACCAGTCAAAGGGCCTATTTTAACATTCTGGTTTTAGTCATGAAAATAGTTTTAAAAAAACGAAATAAATCAAATAATTGGATGAAATTAACTTAATAAGAGCATCTTTATTCCTGATATTATTAGAGATTCTACACGAATGTACGAGAATTTCTTATTTAGAAATTATGCAGAATTTTTTTTATTAGTTAGGCTGGTGATTAATTTGCAGAGTATAATTAACAGAGATCTATCATGCTTTGCAAATTAAAGTGAGTATTTTAATTTGTGTTCATATTTCTAGTTTCAAAGTTCAAATAGTCAATCTAAACTTCTCAAGATGTTCTTCATATTAAAAATGAAAACACTAATTTTGAAAAATTCTAAAATAATAATAATTTTTTTCTAAAAAATGTAAAATTTGGTTTTCAAACACATTTCAATACGAAGAACATCTAGAGAAATTCGGATTAACAATTTACACTTTAAAACTAGAGATATGAGTGCAAATTAAAGCACCAACTTTAATTTGTAAAGCATGATAGCTTATCTATAATTAATAAGCAAGTCTTTATTATATGAATCTGAATTATCTTTTGCATATGCTGATATTAAATCAATGATCGACAGTGAATTAGTGATGTAGATTGATAACGAGACATTACTTTTTTTTTCATCTGATAACAATCTTTCTAAAAGTAGGTAGGTCGATGATCGATAGTGAATTAGCGATGCTTCCCATGCTATTAAATATATTTTTATCTGATGCTGGTACCATGTAATTTTCCAGGAAATAAATCTGCTACGATCCCTTAGAATTGTAGGGTCCGACAATTCCGAATCCAACATTTCATTTATTTTGAGATTCGTGCATAAATTTTTTTTATAGAGATTCGAACAACTAAAAAAATAAAAAGTTGGATTTTGAATTGTAGGTAGAGTGACAAGATTCACGTATTTTATCCGAATTATATCCAAATAATTCATTTTTTTTGTAACGTCGAACCAAACACCGAACTAAACCAGAAAAATTCATGAATTTTTCTCGAATTTGATGAATTTTTATCATAATATTATTTTTCTTGTTTTTGTTCTCTTGCAGGACTGAAATATCTTATTTGGATAATTTAAAATTATTCTTGAATATCCGAATTATATTCGAATCACGAATTTTTGACCTCGTATGAACTAAATCGGAATAATTCATTTGTCATTATGATTGCAGGGACCTACAATCCCTTAGGATAGTAGCAGATTTATTTCCAATTTTCCATGCTTTGACAGGGAATCTGTTTTGATATTCTTCGTGGCCTCCAATGGATGTAATCTTCCATATAGTGGATCATAAAACTCTTTTTTCAGACTCGCTATATATTTTTTAGTAGGTTAACACCAGGAAAAATCTCGATTGGGTGATTCGTTTCGTTCAACGTTGAAATTAGGTGATGGATTGATAGGTAATTTAAGCCAATTTGGCCGAAAGTTGGCAAAAACTGAAGAATGTTTTTTTATATACATATATATAAACTTGATAGTAGCTATCAAAAACTGAAGAATGTTGAGAAGGCAAATTTGAAATTTGGAAAAAAAGACTCGGGTCTTTATGGCCGATTACCAATTTAAGCCAATTTGACAAGAAGTTAGGTAAGATTCTATATTGCATAGATACAGATATGAAAATTGTATTGAATACAGACATAGGGATACAGTAATTTTTAAAAAAATTAGATGCACTATGTCTATTAAATATATTTATGTTATTAATTCAATCCTTTTTTTTTTTATAAAAATAGTGATGCCACCAAGTTTCATTAGAATGAAAACTAAATCAAAGTATTACAAAGTTTTATTGGTGCCACCAATCTGGTACCAATAATAAACCAATAGCCTACACAGATATTAAGCAAATACTGACAAACACTAACCTGAAATACCCATATAAAGTTTAATAACAACTACTAAAATAGCAATATAGCTTAAATAAAAGCACAAAACAACCACAAACCTACAAAACATATCATATACCTATAAAAGAAAAAAAAAACTTAAGTCCCTACTGTTGGAAACCTTAATGTTACACATAAACAATCCAATTCTATATGCCACTATTGATCTACCTATGCCAAAATGGCCATCATGCAAAATTCATCAATTCTTAGGGAGCAGACGCAATACCTGACTCCATTAGAGTATTTATGCACAGCTTTTCTCAAAAGCAGTTGATGAACTTGTAAGACAGCGGCAAGAAAAACTTCGTGCTGATGTAGAGGTTGAAGCGTCGACAGCCTCCTTAGTGTTAGGATAAAGCCTTTCAAAGCTACAAGACTGCCCTTGTGAGATCATGTTCACAATTTCTTAATGATCTCACCTCTCTATTCTTTAATGGGGAGAAGTAGAGAAGGCTACAGAATTGACTAGATGACGGCTAGAAAATTCTGCAACTTTTCGTATGTCCTTGTGCTTTGGGGACCAACCTATTTATAGAGATGTAGAGTCGGCATATTGCCAAACCCTAACCCTAACCCTAAACCAATTTTCTGCCACATGCCAACTTAAAAAACGTGCAACTGCATCAAAATCCGTGCAGCAACTGAAAATTTGGTTTCCTTAATTGCAAATTTCAGAATCAGTCCATCAATGATTTGATTTTTGCCTAAATTGTTCTACACATTTGTGGACCACATTCTAATGAATATATTGATTGTCTACTTCCTTATTTGATCACTTTAATTGACAATCATATATGACAGTAAACAATGCATAATTAGATTACATATATGCTCAATGTTGACATTAAATCCAACGAAGTTGACAATAAATCCAACACCTACATCTTCCAAAATCACCAAAGGCACCAGCTGCATCTCATCCTCTCCAGCCGAACTTGTCCCTCCTCTCATATGGGTTGTATCCTGCAAATCCACCATAGAAATTGCCAACATGATACCTGACAGGACATTCACATCACAAGGCATAATTAGCTTAGATGATCGGTTAGAGCACATTTCTGTGGTGATGCCCAACAATAAGCAAGAGAAATAATTTTTGAATCTAATGCTTGAATATTCAAAATACTGCCATCTCTAAAAATAATTATGTTCATATCCAGCCAAATAGACCACAATAATGCACCTCTTATAATTCAACCCTTATTAAATATCAAAAATATTAGAGGGTGGTTATACAATAATCCAATTATATATTAAATATTACAAGTACTTCATTCAGCCGTCAAATATAAATTGGTTTAGTGGTAATACGATATGTTGCTAAACCAAAGGGAATGAGTTCAATCATACAACCATATCGCTGTAGTGTATCCGAGTGCGTTTCTTCTGAGTAAGAATTTGTCACGTACTCTGATACACCAACTGGCATATCCAATCTGTATCGAATGCGTATCTATATCTGATATGCATTTAATACGAATATGGAACCCTAAATGAAGTATCTCTTTTAAGGTTTGTTCCGCTGTCATGTGGATACGGGAATGGATTTAGGTTTAGATTCAATTTGAATTGACAAAATACTGTGCGCGTGGGAAAAAAAAATTCACTCTAAATAACTTTTTATTTTCCAACGAACACAGTGGCAACCAAACAGACCCTTATAGAATAACGTAATATTTAAATTGCATGAAATTTGACATCCAATCAATATGTAAGGCCTACAATATGTCTATAAACATTTTTTTTATCTAATTTGAATATATAATCGAAATTATAAAGTTAATTCATTGTCAATATATTCTAACCCTATTTTTGTAGCGAGTTTAAGACTCGGTAAATTTTCTTGCGGTTCACTTTACATATTTGAATTTGAGACATTAATCGGGTAGTTAACGGACAGGCCTGATCTGATTATATCTATTAATATTTAGGACCCTGATAACAATCCCCTTAGGTCTATTCCTGCAAAAAACCTCGTACAAACTGCCAAAAATATCATGGGGGATCGCTCCATAATTAATACTCCACAGAAACTGTTAGTATTTAACTTGAAGCATCAAAGTATTTATTCTCAATTTTCAAAGTATTAATTCCTATGCAATGATCTCTATTTATGAAAGAATAAATCAATTCATTAATTATCTCCGCACAAAATTTCTTGTTTTTTTTAATCATCCCCGCACAACTGGAGACCATTAAACATGGGGGGACCACTCAATTATTAATGAGCGTTTAAAAAACGGTTAGTATTTAACTTGAAGCATGAAAGTATTTAACTTGAATTTGTCAGGTATTAAACCATATGCAATGATATCTATTTATGAAAGAATAAATCAATCCATTAATTGTCCCCACACAAAATTTCTTTTTTTTTTGAATCGTCCCCACACAACTGGAGACCATTAAATAAACAATCCCTTCACTCAATGATAAATACTTTGAGACATAATGATAAATATTTTATATTACATGGGTAAATACTTTACATTATATGGATAAATATTTCTTATGCATACTTGCAACTTTCAGTAAAACATCAATGATAAATACTCTCATGCATAATTATAAATACTTTATGTTACATAGATAAATACTTTGTATTGCATAGATGAATACTTCTCAGACATAATTGCACCTTACAGTAAAACATCAATGATAAATACTCTCAGACATAATAATAAATACTTCTCAGAAATAATGATAAATACTTTTTTGAACATCAATTAACAGATAAGCATTATTAACGAAAATTGTTTTTAGATAACAGTATAATTAATGCAGAGATTGTTTTTAAATGAATAATTAATGCAGGAATTGATATTAGAGGAAGACATAATTAATGTGGGGATGGGAGTGGGAGGTTTCTTATAATTAGTTGGGGGATAAAGGAAAACTTTTAAGAAAATTAGTGGAGAGATATATGACAGCTAAGGAAGAGAGAGAGAGTGCGGGAAAAATGGAGGGATGAGAATGGAGGGTTTGCTATAATTATTCTAATATTTAATAACATTATATTATAATCAGTTTATAAACTTTTGCTTGAATCAATTATGCTGATTGGATGAATGTTACATTACATGCATATATCCAATGAAAAGCACATTTTACAGATTGGAACATACAACAATATTTTAAAACGTCCTACTTTGAAATATTTTAATTTCATAACACCCTAAAACTTTTTTTAGTTAGCACTCTAAGGTTCAGATCTAGTAATTATAAAAGATATTATAAAAGTGGTCATGCCACCAATTTTCATTAGAATGAAAACTAAACCAAAGTATTACAAAATTTTTATTGGTGCCACCAATTTGCTACCAATAACAAACCAATAACCTACACAGATATTAAGCAAATACTAACAAACACTAACCTGAAATATCCATATAAAGTTTAACAACAACTACTAAAATAGCAATATAGCTTAGATAAAAGCACAAAACAGCTACAAACCTACAAAACATATCATATACCTATAAAAGTAAAAAAAAATGCACTTAAGTCCCTACATCTTCCAAAATCACCAAAGGCACCAGCTGCATCTCATTCTCTCCAGCTGAAGTTGTCCCTCCTCTCATATGGGTTGTATCCTGTAAATCCACCATAGAAATTGCCAACATGGTACCTAACAGGTAGTGGATTGATCATACCCACTGCGGGTAGCCCATACCCTACCCGCCAAATAGACCACAATAATGCATCTCTTGTAATTCAACCCTTATTAAATATCAAAAATATTAGAGGGTGGTTATACAATAAACCAATTATATATTATATATTATAACAACTCCATTCAAACATCAAATATGAATTGGTGTAGTGTTAAAGGCAATATGTTGCTAAACCAAAGGGAATGAGTTCCATCATACAGCCGTATTGCTGTAGTGTTTTTGGGTGCATATCTTCTAAGTAAGAATTTGTCACGTACTCTGATACAGAGGCAGAACTAGAAGACATTTATTTGATAAGCTTGGGAGGTGTCACATGAACATTACTTCTTTGGTGCACATTAGATCTAGTAAGAAAATCAGATTTTATGAGAGATGCCTGGCCTCTACTCGCACCCCCTTGGTTCCGCCCCTGCTCTGATATGCCAACTGATGTATTTGACCTATATCGAATCTGTATTGAGTGCGTATCTATATCTGATACGCATCCAATACAAATATGGAACCCTAAATGAAATGCAGTATCGAGTTAACATAGCCAAAATTGAAATTTGGAAAAAGCCTCGGGGCTCTTTTTGTTAAGCATCTAGGATCGAGTTCTCAGTCGCATATTGAATTTAAACTTTTGATTAAGGCAAGGTTTGGCCAAAACGATCCATATAGCAATCTTTTAGGGTATGTTTGACTATCAAACGGGAACGAAAATGAGCTTAAATTTGAATTCAATTTGAATGGGTGAAACATTGTACGCGTTGGAAAAAGAAATTTACTCTGAGTGAATCTTTTATTTTCCAACGGACACAGTGGCAGCCGAACAGACTCCTATAACCTACGGGTTTTCAATCAAAAAAAAAAAAAAAAGACTCCTATAAAATAACGTAATATTTAGATTGCATGAAATTTGACAATATGTAAGGCCTACAATATGTCTATAAAAAAATTTTATCTTTTATTTATTTTTACCTAATTTGAAATATATAATCGAAATTATAAAGTTAATTCATTGTCAATATATTCTAACCCTATTTTTGTAGCGAGTTTAAGACTCGGTAAATTTTCTTTGTGCGGTTCACTTTATATATTTGAATTTTAGACACTAACCGGGCAGTTAACGGACAGGCCTGATCTGATTATAAAATATCTATTAATAACATTCTATTATATTCTGTTTATAAACTTTTGCTTCAACCAATTATTCTGATTGGATGAATGTTACATACTTACATGCATGTATCCAATGAAAAGCACGTTTTAAAGGTTGGAATATACAACAATATTTTAAAACGTCGTACTTTGAAATATTTTAATTTCATAACACCAATATACAATATTTCAAGTATATTGTACCTGTTTAATTTGTTAGAGACTAATATATTCAAACATATACAAATTAAGATCTTTATGTGATTCTTGAAGCTGTGTTTATTATATCATCCATATTATTTTAGTTGGCAGACCATGTTAAAATTCGAAAAAAAAAAAAAAATTGTAGAGTTTTTACGGTCCCCGCAAAAAGTTATCTTTTTGCATTAATTTTTGATGGTCCTCTGCAGGTACAATGCGGGTACTGTTATCTTCATGCTATAATATTCACGCAATAAATAATTGTTCACCCCATAGCTATAAATATTTTAGAAAAAAAAATTGAATTGTGAAGTTTTTGCGATCCCCGTATAAAGTTATCTTTTTACTTTTAATTTTTGGTGATCTCCTTACGGATACTGTTATCAACCCCCTATATTTAAATATATACAAATTAAGACCATTATGTAATTCTTGAAGCAGTGTTTATTGTATCACCCATATTATTTTAGTTGGCAGACCATGTTAAAATTCAAAAGCACCACATTGAGAACAAATTAAAACTTGGAACTTCAATTATGAAACAGCCAGATGAGACTAGATTTAATTGGGTGAAATATCAGTTGTCACTGGTCAATGGATAAGATAATAAGGTACAAAACCACTAAGCCATTCAAAATTAATAATAATCCAAGAAAAATCCTAGTCAATAAGCACAGAGCAGTTAACCAAACCCTAAAAGGGGGAGAGCAAAACAGTCTCCTTTTTGCCCTTTTCTCTTCTAACCCTAATAATAATTTATCAGAGATAACTAATAACAAATTTATACCACATATATATCATGATGATTATGTACACCATACATCAAAATCAAATGTCCTGCTTTCGGTCTAGAGGGAATGATGCCATGCCATCGCCATGGCCTTTATTTGTTAAATCAGAGCTCCATCTTTAGCTGTTGGTTGGATTGGATAGAAGGTTCCACTACAAATTTGCAAGAGTCAGCCATTAGAATAGAAACAAGATTACTGATGCAATCAGTTACCTAATAATAATACAGTGCACCTGCTTCATATCCAATTTCTTTTGAGCAGAATCATTTATAATTAGACAACATATTCATTTATTATCGACTCAGATCACACGATCATTACTTCTAGACCAATCTGATGCATTTATTTTTGTTCAGAAAATCCAAACAAAAAAGCAGAATCATATGATCTGAATTCAGAATAACAGCAAATACAGACTTGAAGAACAATTTTGGGATATAAATCTGCTGTTATTCCAAAGGGATCACAGGACCCTATTATTCCTATCACAACCGTTCAAATTTTTGCATGCGCAAATCTCAAGGCAAAAAGTTTTTTGTGCCCAAATCTTGATAATGGTCAACTGCTGGGATCGGAATAACAGGGTCCTGTGATCCCTTTGGAATAACAGTAGATTTATTTGAATGCATATTCTCTCAACTATTGCAGAGGATCACCTAACTTTACGGTTTGAAATTAAATCTCAACCGGCTTGAGTTTCGGGTCAACATAGGGGCTGTATTTTTGGGCTTTGAGATTTGTGCCAAGTTAAAAAGAACGGTCCGGATCTAGTAATTGTAAAAGATTCCCTTATCAGGCATTGGAGAGGATGTGAATTTGATTTATTTCCACAATTTTGTTGTACTACAAGTGGGAATTTACACAGGATTCAATACCATGCAACCCAACCCACAAAATAATTTTAGGCCTAAAAAAGGTCCCAAAAGCTTTAGCAAATGCCCCACCTACATTTGTATCAGGATATCTATCTTTTGACAAGCCGGGCCCACAAAACAATAGGCCCAATATGTTGCGTACCAGCGCATCAGCAAATAAATGTCAGCTCTATGCTATACAGTAATGAGTGCTGGTACCACAATTCCAGAGGATCCTTTCTGTCAAGAAATTTGATGTTTTTATATAGAAAATTATATTTTATTGTTCAACTTTTTCAATTTATTTGGTGATGTCAGATTGAGATCTCTCAGTTCTTAAGTGGTATATTATTGATTTACCTCTGGTAAGAAATCATACAAAAAATCAAATTAGGAGGGAAAATCGTAGGAGCATATATTATATATACTTTCTAATAAAATAACATGTTAATTGAACGAAAATATATTAAGAGGGAAACATGAGGGTTGGCACTTTTCTGAAATCAATGTCTGGCAAAAAATATAAGTTTCCTCTCTAAAAATTTGGGATCTTTGCCCTGCCGAAATGAACAGAAATATAAGTTTCCTCCCGAAATGAACAGAAATTTCTCAAATTCAATTTTCCTGCATTGGGAATAGACAACCAAACAGTATAGCGAATCACTGACATCTAAAATGGCCTACTTATCTGTATCTGCAACACAGATTTACTCATGAGCATCTGCCACAGTGACTCAGGATATCTCTATTTGCAACATAGATATACTTATGAGCATCTGCCACAGTGACTCTAGAATTTCAAGCAAGGGGACCAACCCAATGGTGCCACCCAAGCTAATCTGGGTCCGGATCCCCTAAAGCAACCCAACTTTTGGGTTTTGGATCGAGACCGTCCAATTCGAATCTATTGTCCGAGATGCTTCGGGATTTGGATTCCTTGCTTGGGATATGTGCAATTCACTTCGGATGGATTATCACATATTCGAATCAGATTTGTATCCTCTCAGGTATTATAGAGAATTACCCTCAATTTACAGTTTGAAATTAAATCTCAACCGGTTTGGAATTCAGGCTACAATAGGGGGCAGTATTATTGGGCTTTGAGATTTGTGCCTAGTTAAAAAGAACGGTCTAGATCTAATAATTGTAAAAGATTCCCTTATCAGGTATTGGAGAGGATGTGAATTCGCACAATGGCAGGGCAAAGATCCCAAAATCTTCACTTGGAAAAGAATCATTGATTGCATTTGCTTGTGTGTGGCCCCCCAGACAAAGTGCCAGCTAGCCCCCAATTTTACCAGAAAACATGGACTATGTTTCTTTTTTTACCAGAAACCCATCTCCTCTCTCTCTCTCCTCTCTAAAATTGTCACAGCATAATTCTAGCTAACTATTGCACCTACAACTTACCAGGTAGAACCTACCATAAGTCAACCACCCAGATGTGTCTTTTGAGGTAAATCGTGTTTCTTTACTGTCAAGCATTCTTTTTACATTATGTGACCAATGATATTGCATTTTGACACCGACATAAGATGAATGATGTGGTCAGGCTGTAAAGCACTATGAAGATAATTTTTTTTTAATATTTCAAAGTTGAAAATTTTGATCTCATTGTTATCTTAAAAAAAATTGTGCTTGGAACTTGGGGAAGATAAATTTATGTAAGCGCACTTGCCAGGGTGTGCATGGATATCTAATATTCAAAGAACTATATTGTTTTTTGAGTCATGTAATAACAATGATTATTGAAAAGTTCCGTAAGAATATATTTCCAAACATAAAATCATGCTTAACTTAGAAAATAATTACCCGGATTTACGCGATCAAATGCAAGCAGCGGAACCGTGCTGCCAGCGACCTCATCTTGCGCCCAAATTGACGGTTGCAAGTGGTTTTGAGCATTTAACAAGTCGACATGCCAGAATTGTTGCAACTGGTTTTGCGGCAATTGGCTCTGAGGTCTTTTGCTACTTGTACTGTTGTTCATTTGGTTGGCATCGCTAACTCCGACTTCACACCACACTGGCTGTTGCTGTTGCGGGTCGAGCTCGGAGTTGGCCTTCATGTTGCCTATAGTTAACCTCCCACACTGCATTAACAGAGAGCTGTTACCTATCTTTTTATTGTTTTTTATTTATATTTTTGTTTATAACCAGGAGCTTGTTAGTCTTATCAAATGAAATTACAATGATCAAGCTAAGATTATATGAACCAAAGAATAATCATGTCAAGAAAAAATAAGACTAATTAATCAGACGTCAAAGTAAAAAAACAAATTTCAAAGTAACAAACAAAAACCAGGAGCTTGTAGTTGTAAAAAGTACATAATCAATGTTGTTGTTTTTGTTAAATTTATAATAGAAAGTGTACTTTACTTTTTACCTTTTTCTTTCTTTTTCTTGGTGGTATAGAAGTATAGAACACCTTCCTCTTTTTCCCTTTTTTTGTGTGTGGCAAACAGAAACAATTTTTTTTTTTTATAAACCATAATTAAGAAAAAAATTATGAAACCAAAATAATAATTTTTTTTTTACAAAAATCATAAGAATTAAAATGCTATTTTGGTCCCAACTTTTTTTTTTCGAGACTAAAATAGCAATTTAATTTGAGGCATTTTCACAAGTTTTACAACATTATTTTTTTTCAAAATCTGTGAAAATAGCTCGGACTGAAATGACAATTCGGTCCCAAAAAATAAAATATTTTGAACCGAAATAACATCTTAGTTCTTGTAATTTTTGTAAAAATCAAAACAATCAAGTTTATTTGATAAAATTTATTTTTTTTATTTATGATTTTTAAATAAAAATTCAACAGAAACTGGCAATAGAACTCTTTTTTTTTTTTTTTTTTTTGAGGAAAAGGCCGTAGGCATAACTGACAATAGAACTCTAAAGGGACCTATCTGTTCAACTTTATTTTGCAGGGTCACTCAGAGTTCAAGTGACTTGTGATGCATTGTTACAAAAACCGTACAATGGTACAAATCAGAAAGAGGCTTTTTAGATTCTAACGATGTCAATAGGCTGGCTATGACACATAAATTATATAGGATAGGATTGTATACCTTGTTATATCACCTTTTCTCTTTTTCTTTTTCTTCTGATTTTCAATATATTGTATTATTATATTACTTGAGTTGAGTTATGATATGTTATGCTATGCATCGTAAATCGGGTACCGTGCCAGACCCGTGGTTAGATAAGACATGGCACTAAATTCCGTACCACCTGGGAAACATGCTTCTGGCAAAAAGCTTGATTTCTTCTACTCATGAGTCATGATGGTACCACCGCAATAGTAAGTATATAGTAAAATATAGATTTGGTAAAATTTTGTTAAAAAGCAAAACAACGAACGACGATTTGGTAAAGTTCAGAAGTAACTCAAACTTTGAGTTTTAAATCCAACCGTCCGATTCAAATCTGAGATAATCTATTTAAAGTGGAGCACACATATTCTGAGATATGAATTCGAATTGCAAAACAATTTCAAGCAATGAATTCAAATCGGACAGTTCCAATTCAAAACTCAAAGATTGGGTAATTTCAGGGGATCCGAGCTCGATTTGGTAGGAGTGAAAATAGGACAGATGGTGGTAAAACTATATTCATATTTTTTTTTTCCGAATACAAGTCCAAATCAAATTGATTATTTATTAAAATAATATAAAAATATTAAAATTCGTAATATTTATCTAATTATAATAGTGAATAACATAAATTTTTCATAATATATATTTAAATATATAGTATATACAGATACGGATAATTGAAATATAAAGCCATATCGGTATTCTTATCCACACAGATAATCAAATAATCAAATATCAAATATTCACATCTAAATTTTCAAATATGAATCGAATACTAATCCGATATTATTCATACCGTTTTCACCCCTACAATTTGGCGAAGCTAGTTCAATGAAAAGAGGCTCTTTAATAAGAAGCACCAACTCACAACTGGGACATCTCTCGTTTATTTTTATTTTTGATTGAAACATCTCGTTTATTATGTCGGCCTCTTTGCTCAGTTGCTGTTTCTGTCTCAGATATTTACTATAGTGCTTTATATCCTCTCCATTTCAGTTAACCGGACATGTCCAAACCCCACTTGCATGGCCGACAAATACCAGTTTCTTTCACAAACATCGAGAGACTCTGAATGGAGAGGATACTGGAGATAACAACGGAAAGAACGACCAAAGGGTTCAATTAGAAAGGTAGACCTAGTGGTCCCATTGTAGGAAATTAAATGCTTCCATGATAAGTACAGGACGCAACTGTAGTACAAATTTATTATATAAGAAACGGAATTTCTTGGGAAAAAAAACAAAGAGAAGAGAAAACAGGTACTTTTATAATTAACAAAACAAAAAATTACAGTGCAATCGGCATGGTAATCAGAGAAGGGTAAATTTTATTGAGGTTGCCTTCTGTACCCTTATTAATTTTCTATGATTTTAAATTCAGTAAGAATCATTAGTCAACCCAATTCTTGGCCCATGTGCAATTCATATCCTCTGTTAAAAGGCGATTGGACATCTCCAGTTCACAACATATCATAAAATTTTACAAATCTTCTGACACATTTCAGAGCTTTATTTAACCATTTTAATGCGGGGGAGCACATTTATTCAAAGAACAAATTGGAGAGATGACCATACCCTCTTTCGGAAAGACAAACACATAGGTTTCAAATTGTCTCCAGTTCAAGGTCACTGGAGGGATCCCTACCGTCTCAATTATGTGTTGTGTGATGTTTTTTCATAAATGATAGATAGATAGATAGATAAATACCTCCGTGGTTGTAGAAGTTATAAAGTTGTCCAGTCCACTAAAGTCTATTCTTGGATTCACTGCTGCTAACCTCATTGATAAATACTGTGCATCAAT
Organism: Carex pumila; assembly: GCA_033356055.1. Classification (NCBI taxonomy): domain Eukaryota; kingdom Viridiplantae; phylum Streptophyta; class Magnoliopsida; order Poales; family Cyperaceae; genus Carex; species Carex pumila. The sequence goes on along the minus strand of JARJHM010000006.1, from coordinate 153,624 downwards.
TACACGCTATTAGTATCTCACTACTAAAAAATAAAAATAAAAATAAAACACATTCAACAAATGGCACTAAAGCTTGTTTCGTGATATAGTGCTATAGCTGGGGTGAAAACCATACTTGTATTTGTTTTTTTTAGATGCAGATACAAATTAGATATTAGACAGATATATACGGATACGGATCGGATATCGAATATCCATAGATATATACATACAGATTTTCATAATATATATTAAACTCTATGATATATATCTATTATACGAATACAGATAATCAAAATTCAAAACTATACTTATATTACTATCCGCATGAATATTCGAATATCAGCTATCCGTATCTAATTTTCCAATACATATTCATATTCGGTCGGATAATATCTAATCCGTTTAAACTTTGAACAGCATTTCTCTGGTGCAAAAATTTAAGAAATAATGTTGAAATGGAGAGAGGGACCCTACCTCGACTTGGCGTTGTAGGTATTGAACATGGTTAATTATTTCATCCAACACCAGTGCCGTACCAGATATCTGCATTTTACATTTTGACATGCGTCATGAACATCAAAAAACATAGTAAAATCAATTATATAAAATGCATACAAATTGAAAAAACACATTTCACACATGCTACCTAACATAATTTAATGTAATAACATAAACCTAGATACAGGGGCGGTTCTAGTGGTTCTAGAATTTTCGTGAAGAGACAAAAAAATATCGAATCGGATTTAAATCCATTAACTAATTAGATACTCGATAAAAAAAACAATGTGTTGCCTTATATTTTTCAATACCCTAACTTAAAATTTCTAATCATATAACTTATAATTAATATTATCAATCATAATTCAAGAAATTTATTTTGATTTTACCACTAAACTTAACTCGAATTACAAATCAAACATTTAGAAGAGGGCAAAAAAAATTTCAGAGAGAGACAAAGTCAATCAGTATCAATAGATCACCACCAAAACTCGAAATCTAGGGAGGAGACGACTGCCCCCCCCCCCCCCCCCCCCCAAATGCTACAGTAGATCCGCCCCTGCCTAGATATATATAGAGTAGAACTAGAGTGTTCTTAAATTCACCAAGCTCTTCGATGAACTCAAATCTAAAACCAGTCAAATCAATTTCAAATAACGAATCTGAACCGTTAAAATCCACCTACCTTACGAGTGATGCATCTACTTGTAAAAATTTTAAACATTCAAATTAATTTAGTATAAAGTCAAGCGATCAAAAAAAGTTCAAAAACGAATGCGTTAAAAAAAATTTGACCAATTGACTTTATACTAAATTAATTCAAATATTTAAAATTTCCACATGTAGACGCATCATTCGTAATGTAGACGAATTTCAATAATTTAAATTTGTCATTTGAAACTAATTTAATGGATTCTACAACTGAGTTCACCAAAAAACTTAGAGTGAAACACCATAGTTCTACTCGATATAAAGATTATTATTGCAATTTGGATTCGTTGACCAGTGGATTTGACCTCCAAAAAGGGACAAGTTAACATAGTTAGATAGCCCAGAGATATGTTAATAGAAATAATATTTTGACAATAAAAATAGAGTGAGTCTACGGTACTATGTATATCATGGATTGTTACTGTGGTACAGCTCTATATTTGAGTTTTCAAATTTTAATGGTCGATTCAAATTGCTCATTTTGTTCTCCATATTAATATATGTTGGAGACTAAATTTTACATTTTTTTTAAACAATTTTACTATTTTTTAGATATTTAGAAAATCACTTGATCTGAAAATTCTGGACCATTTAAAAACAGTGATTTTCAATAAATCTAAAAAAATAGTAAAAAATTTTCAAAAAATATAAAATTTGGTCTCCAAACACATTAATACGGAAAAAAAATAAATGGTTCGGATCGACCATTAAGATTTGAAAACTCAAAGATAAAATCATAACACAGTAACAAATCGTAATATACATAGTAACATAGACTCAGAAAAATAAAGTATACGTCTCTACCAGGACCTGTACTTCTCTAAAAGAAAATTGCACTGAGTCCAAGAGAAGTGGACATGTCAGAACTCAGGGCAGAGACTGAGACTATATATGCAATTGCTGCACAAAATGCTCAATTTAATGAGTAGAGACCTTTTGCAATAATTGCTGACAATAATTATTTCGATAATAACAAGTGTTAAAAAAATTCAAATAAAAATGATAAATAAATAGTAGATTTATTGGTTTTTCATTTAGCATATACATAGCCTAATAACCAACTTTCAAGCATTTTAAATATTTTTTTAATAATGTATCAATATAAAATATTATCAACTGATCCTCAATCTATCTTAATTATAGTTTCATTTTATAATATTAAGATAGATTATAATGTCAAGTGATTTTAATTAAGATATGTTTGCTCAAAAGCTATGGTTGGTAAGCAAAAGGTGCTTGTTGAAGCTTACCATAATTGAAATCCAATTATTAATATACTTTTTTGATACATGAAACTCAGTATATTGAAAAGATTTACATAACCACAACTTATTTCTAGATTTTTTTTCTTCTGTTTTTAATATAGTTTCCCTAATCCAACAATAATTATTAATCATGCGAACAACATTCCTATATTTAGACGGAACCAAATCTCAAATTCCTGCCTAAAGGAACCATCTGTCCATCCATCTATGATTTGGACGGTCATAATTAAAATATGAGTTTGTCTTCTCAAAAATTATAAATAGATAGACGGATGGACCTGTTGGCAGGAATTTCTTACCACGTGTGGACAAAAGTTTCGGTTCCTATTTAGACACGTGAGGTTTACATCAACATTTCTAAAGTTAATTGTCACTTCAAATTAATGATAAGTTGATAACCAGGTCCGAAAGATTAGAAACAGTCAAACAGGTGCAGACTAATTTAATTACCCCTAAGATTACTACAATTATTTATTCTCAATCCCTAACAGATAACAATAGAGAAATATATCTAGGCAACAAAGGCCCGGGTCCTCACATAATTGGGTGGTGCCGTGGTGGTGAACCGGGGAAACCTCTATCTTGTTCAGATCCGGATTCTATGTGGCCAATGTTTAATAAAAAGACAGCTGCAACAAGTTACTGAGAGGCCCATGGAGGCATGGAGTCCATGGTCACAAGATTCGCGAATTAAACCCCAATAATTTATTGTTTTGGTGATGCCAAACCGAACACTGAATTATTCGGTTCACCGAATTAAACCCAAATAATTCGTGAATTTAACGAATTATTCACGAATTTTTTCCCGAATTTTTCCTATAATTTGTTTTCCTCTCTCGCAGGACTAAGATATCTAATCTGAATAATTCCAAATCATTCCTAAATTATAACTGAATTATTCCCGAATCACGAATTTTTGATCTCGCCAAACTGAATCCGAATAATTCATTTATCACTGTGATGGAGTCCTTATGTAAGCGGTGCATTACATCAACAGACACATTGTCGAAGCCACAAAAATTCAAGACCTGACCTTTCCCAGAATCAAAGGTTCCCAAAATAATTTGAAGATCGGTATGCCAAATTAAATTAGAACCCACTTCTCTTTTCAATATTCAACCGTTTAAGCAAAAATTCTAAAGTTGGAACAGACACGTGGCACTTTTCCATCCGGTGCACCAGACGAAGGTGTACGTACCTTGCCACGCATTGCTTCCATATAAATTCTTCCGCACTAATTAATTTGAGGCGTTTGTTTGTGAAATATTTCTTTATTGAAAATTTAAACAAATTTTGAGTTTGTGCAAAAGAATATGCATAATAAAGGCATGACTTGGAACCTTATCTATTGACCGAAATAGTAATTATTAATTTTATCAAAACAACGACCAATAAAAATTTGAAGTACTATAATAAGAAACATAAAAACAAACCTTACTGCAGCCGGGGACCAGCTCTTGAAGAAGCTTCATCCGAGCATTTATTTTTTCCCTTCTAGCCTAAATTTAAAAAATCAACAAAAATCACTTTTAGCTCAAAAATAGCAAAAGGTACAATCAAAATGGGCAAATCGAGAAAAATCACCCGCTACAAATTACGAACAAACATGTATGCCACATAAAATCCTATTTGAATAGTAAAGAACAGGAATGGTTACCGACCCGCTCAGCGAGGCTATGGCTATCAGTCGCCTGACCACGGCGCGCTCTTACGTGTACATATGGAAGCTTATTCTCACCATCGGTATCCTCCTCCGTCGGCTTTCCCTTCTTTATCTTGGCCTAGAAAACAGTAAATCCGATTTAAATTAGAAACTCAATTCAGGTAATAAATGACGGAATAAGAAATAGTTTGCTCAAGTCAAGCCACCGGATCCCATGCGCCTTAACTTGCCCGAAATGGAAAGCCTCCGTTCCGTAGACTTGGTATATACGATACGTACACTGCTACGTTTTTCACTTTGGCCCCTTTCATTCATCATATTGCAAATCATAATAAGAGCGCGTTAAACGAACATGCAGTATCAAAGAAGATACAACATTTCAGTTTGCACTTTGCAGTAACGAAAAAAAAAATCATTTTGCACCTTTAAATTCCATCATATTCCAATGTTATAACCAAATCCAAGCCTAACTTAGTTTCATACTCCGTGTTCAATGAAACTTAAAAAGTTGGTGAAAACAGAACACAATAAGAGAAATCTCAAAACCTTGCCATTGCCATTGCCGCTGCCAGCATCCTTCCTCTTTTTCGCCAATTCAGGCGGTGGAGGAGAGACCTCCGTTGACTGGACGGAAGAGGCGGCGGCGAAGACCGAGAAGCGAGCGGCGCGGTCAACCAAGGCGGGGTCCGAGGGAAAGGTCGGCTCGTGAAGCAACTCTACAGCTCGACTCCGCGGGAGGCCGAGAAGCGCCGTGAATGAGGCGCCGGAGGGGGCGGCGGGGTGGAGCAGGGGATGGATCTCATCCTCCATTGGTACGTAAAGGCTGGAATCGGGTAAGTCTGTATGGGGGTACAGGTACCACACGCTGGCTGTCTCTTAAAATGCGTGCGCGAGTGTGTGGCAAGAGAACAAAACACTGGAGAAAGGCGAGAGCAGTATAAAAAGGTTAAGAGGAGAAAGTAGACAGGTGGATATCTCTGTCTCTGGTTTGGTGGCAAATGAGGTCCGGATCCCTAAAGTAACCCAATCTTTGTGTTTTGGATCGAGACTGTTCAATTCGAATCTGTCGCTCAAAATTGCTTCGCGATTCGAATTTATTTTTCGAGATGTGTGCGCTACTTTGGATAGATTATACGGATTCGAATCGGACGGTCCCGATTTAAAACTCAAAGATTGGATTACTTCACTGGATCTGAACTTGGTAAATGGAGGGAGGAGTCCAAAGTTACTGAATCTGGTAAATAAGGATAACATCGTACAGAATTCTTCCCATCCTCTGAGTTATCTCAAACTTTGCGTGTTTATTGAAATATCTCAACCGTTCAAAGACGATCTGAACGCATCTCAAAGCACAAATGTTACTTGCCCCCTTGCTGTCCCGAATAGGCACCGTACACGCCAGTCAAGCAAAAGTAGAGATATCTCAGAGGATACGCACTCCATGGTACATGGATTACAGGATTAGAAAGATGCTTTTTCAAAACTATAAATAAAAAAAATATTTTCTCAAACTAAGTTTTGATTTTTACATACGAACCAAAATATCATTTTGGTAAAAAAAAAAAAAAAAAAAGTTCGGATCAAAATGTCATTTCAGTCCGAAGTATTTTCATAAATTTTATCATCATATTTTTATGTGAAAATGACTCGGACCAAAATGACATTTCAGTTCTTATAATTTTTGTAAAAAATAAAGTAATTAAGTTGGTTTAATAAAATATTATTTTTTATTTATAGTTTTAAAAAAAAATCGATTAGAAATGCTTTACTCTTTCTGTCCTAAGAGTGTTATGTTGGAACTTTTTTTTTCGATTTTTTTTTTTGAAAGAGATGAAAGTCTACGTCATTACCTTTTAAATTCATATATATATGTATATTTTAATTCTTTGCTTTTGTATGGACATGATGGTTTTCCTAACGAAACTGGTGGTATTATTATTTTTATCAAAAATAATAATAACAATAATCAATAACCTCCCACTTAGAAGATGTATCTTTTTTGAAGCAAAAAAACAAAGATGTATCTTTGTTAGGGACCGTTCACTGTGGAAAATAAAATTTTGTTTAGAGCTAAGTTTTTATTCTCACGATAAATAGTAAAATCCAGTTCATAATTTTTGATTCCCACACCCATTCCTATTCCCTAATATTGAATCAAATATTAGTTCTTCTTAAGTTGAACTTTTTAAAACTCAAAAGTATGTAATTGTATATGAATTAGGCTATTGTGCTTCATGAATAAAAGTTGATTTTATTTCACATTCATATTTAGTGATTTTAAATTTCAAACAGTTAATTCGAACCATTCAACTTGATTTTCGTATTAAATTGTGTTAGAAAACCAACAATTTTTAAAATTATTTACTATTTTATTATAATATTTTAATATCTCTATTTTTTACGGTTCATGATAGGCCTAAATTATATACATATTCGATCTGATTTTTATCACGAAATAACACCAAATATCTTGTATTTTGAATATAAAGTGAATAGATTACACCTAGGATCAAGTTACTGCGTTTGCTTGGTTTTAACTTACAAGAAATGAAGAAAAATGAAGAAAAACCGAAGAAAAATACCCACTGCGAACACACGGTTTGGAATATGGGCAAAATAAGTACATAGATGGATTTCTGGACGCGCGCCAATTTTAAAAAGATATAATAAGCTATACATCAAAATCCGTGCGGATGCACGGATCTCGATGCAGCCGCACTCTGGTTGCACAGGAAAAGTCCGAGCCTAGTGCGGATCTCGATGCATCCGCAGTGCGGATAGTGAAGCCGCAGTGCGGATCCCAGTGCGGATTGTTAGGACGCAGTGCGGATCTCAGCGCGAATGATACTGTAGCAGTGCGGATCCCAGTGCGGATGATACTGTAGCAGTGCGGATGGTACTGTAGCAATGCGGATTGCAGTGCGGACGCACTGTAGCAGTCAGCTAAAAATAGAGTCTGAACTTAAAACGGTCATAACTTTTGACTCGTAACTCCGATTAAGGCTTATGACCACTTTTTGGAAAGCTAGCGAGAAGATCTACAACATGAGAAACTAAAAACTAAAATTTTTCTCAGTGCGGATCAGCCCACCCGCAGTGCGGCTCGGAGCACCCGCACTGGACCCGCAGAAAGCCAAAATTGCACGTTTTTGACAGTTTTTCTATTTTTGGTGCATCATGGACGCGCTTTGACAGCCATATGTAGATAAGACAATCCTGAAAAATAATCCAAATATAACACCCACTAACTCCACTTCCTAGGCTCTTAATTGGACATAATCCTTGGCTATAAAAGAGGGGATATCTTCTCATCCCATCCATCATCTCTTCACATCCATCTCTTCACATCTCATCTCTATCTCTTCCCATTCATTCTTTCATTCTCTCTACACACATAGCGATAAATTCTGAAGAAAGGAAAGCTTTTAGCCAAGGAGAAGAAGGGTGTCCTGAGCAAGAAGTCGGCAAGATAGAGGTTTTTGATTTGTCAAAGGGTGTAATTACTTCCTTTATTTCATTTCTTCTTACTTTGCCAACTTTTGTAATGGATCTCTCCATGAGGGAGTAGTTCTCTCTCTAGGGGTTTAGGTCAATACATGAACTTGTTTAATTCTATTTTATTCGGTTATTTGTTTTTATTATGATTGTTTTATGGGATTTGATTGTTAATTTCTGTGATTTAATAATTTGTGTTAATTACATAGTTAATACTTGAATTGTAGTATCCCGTTTTGGATTCGAAAGAACCAAAATTGACTGTGATCAATAGGATAGTACCAAACTATGAATGCAAATACCTTAGGTTTAGGTTAAGATTGTAACCAATTTAATCTAAGCCGGAACTATAGAAATTGAGGTTAGGAATTTGGTGAAGAACCTAATCGTGAAGTCAAACCCTAATTAGGACATCTCAATTCAAATCGGGTATTGGTATGATGGACTTAATTGCGAAGTACCAATATTTGAGGAGATGAGAGACTAACAAGAGCTTATAGGTCTAGGTAACTAGGGTGGGGAACTTCATTGAGAAGTTCGAGTTACCTAGGCACGTTATTAATTTACGAAAGTAACTCTTAATAACATATTAGGTTAGAAACCTCATCAAATCATACATGAATTCAAACAAATACCGAATTAATAGAGTTAGCAAGGAATTGTAGACCAAAGACCCCTAGATCTCTAAATCTTTAAAGCAAATCAATTCCTTTCTTTTACTTTTATTTACAATTATTGTTTCAAACTCCTTTCTTTTGGGTATTGAACCCAACTTTAGGAATTGTTAGAACAAACCCCCCAATTTACTTTTATTGCACTTTACTTTATTTTATTTTCTGAAATTTATTACTAAAGTTTGAACTAAGTTTTATCGTACTCTCTGTGGATCGATACCTAAAATACTACTTTGATAGAATTGTGCACTTGCAATTTAACTCAAACGCGTGTTAAAGGTTTAAAAGGTACATCTTATTGTACTGAAACTTTGTGCATACGCTTTTGCGCGCATCAGTTCATAATTTAAAAATGATTTTAAAAAATTCTAAATAAATAGTAAAAGAATTTAAAAATATATATATATATATTTGGTCTCCAAACACATTTAAATATAAATATCATATGAACAGTTCAGTTCGACTTTTTACTCTTCAGAAACAAAGATATGAGTGTAAAGGTTATTTTTTTTTATATAAAAAAAATTAAACTATCAAACTATTTAATACTCTTATTATTAAAAAAAATTCTATAAATCCATAATAAATGTGAATTAAAAAACAGACTTTACTTAACCAACTGTATATCAGCTGTTCACCAGTCAAAATCAAATGTGAACGTGGTTAAAAAGTTTTCTCTTTTTTTCAGTCCATGCACACCAGTCTAAATTTTGTTTCTATCCTATCCTATCCTATCCTATACAGACAACAAGGGTTAAATTTTGGGTGCTTTCACAAAGAATTCAAAGCGCACGTAAGTTCTACCGACATTTTTTACTAATTTTCAACTTTTAATATATTTTATTACAAATAATCAAGTTTTTAAATTTTTATTAAAAATACTTAAACCCCTAGAATTTATTGCGATTTAAAATTTGTATTCCAAATCGCAAGAAAATATTGCAGTTTGAGATTTTTTTTTTTAATTTCTTGCACTATAAAATTCCGTTTCTCTCCTCTCTTAGAATCACCATATATCAAAGAGAGGAAGAGAAAGAGAAAACGAGAAGGTGATTTCGGAGGCAAAAAAGGGTGACTTTTGAGATGATTTCAGATTTTTTTTAATTAAATGTTATAAAGTATTACAAACTGCTCCAGACTAATTGTTATTAATTTTTATAAATTGTTTACAATTAATATCTAATGTCTAATCCATCACTATTATTTGAAACCATACGTCTTACCATGTCCATTTCACGTGAAGAAAAAAAAATGACATTATTATATTTTTGGATGGGTAAAGCCCTTGCTGGAAGGAAAATGCGATGTATGTATTCATCCGAAAATTATGACTAATTCCTTAGCACCCTTGATTTGTCAATTGGAGAAATACTTAATGAGGGCTGGGGAGACAAAAACCCTCCAACTGATTGGAGACATTGTCTTTTATGTCAGGTAAAGGGGATATGGTGGGTATGTTTTTTTTTTTTTTTAATTGTGTCATAGTTATTCACCCAACTGCATGGACAAGGTTGTAGATATGGTAAATGACACTCGTCTCACTAAGTGAGAAGGTCTTTCATGCGTACGCCAGGCTTCGGACAAGAAGAGAGCAAGTTCCCCAACTCGTAAACCATAGATTGGTTTTTATTATATCGTCGTAATTTATAAACTCTATTGTCTTGTGTAACATTTTTATGCTTGAACTCTAATGATTTTTAGTATCTGAATTTTGTATTGTATTATTTTATGAACTCGACTGTACTGTATTATTTTATGAACTCTATTGTATTGTTTTATGTTATGATTTATCGATGTTGTAGTATTTTAAGTTGAATATGGATTGTAGTATTTCATGTTCGTAACTTAGAGGAGACAAACTTGCATCTAATCAAAATAGTTCTCAACACAAGTTGTCAAATAAAAGTTCTCAAATATTCATTTAATCAAAATAGTTTTTAACACATACAAATAAAGTTCGTACAAACTTCAAATAAAAATGGTGTGCAAACCTTCATCTAATTAAATAAGTTGTCAACACATAAAAATAGTTTGCAAGTTCATTTCTACTACACCTAATTTTCAGGTGAATACATACATCACATTCACCTTCTTGCAATGGCTTTGCCCGTCCAAAAATTGTTAATAATTTCATTTTTTTTCTTCACGTGAAATGGACATGGTAAAACTTATGGTTTCAAATAACAGTGATGGATTAGACATTGGATATTAATTGTAAACAATTCATAAAAATTAATAACAATTAGTCTGGAGTAGTTTGTAACACTTTCTAACAATTAAAAAAAAAATACCCGAAGTCACCTCAGAAGTAGCCCATTTTCGCCTCCAAAATCGCCTTCTCGTTCTCTCTCTCTTTGATATCTGGTGATTCTAAGAGGGAGGAGAGAGAAACGGATTTTTATAGTGCAAAAAACTAAAAAAAAAAAATCCCAAACCGCAATAAATTTCCACGGTTTGAGTATTTTTAATAAAAATTCAAAACCTGATTATTTGTGATAAAATATATTAAAAGTTGGATATTAATATTTTATTTCAAACTGTAACAAATTCATGTGGTTTGGGTATTTTTAATAAAAATTCAAAAATTTAGTTATTTGTGATGAAATATATTAAAAGTTGGATATTAATAAAATAAAAATGTCGGTAAGTTCTGTAGAACGCAAGATATACAGGAGATGTCGTGTCATACAATAGCTAGCAGTCTGAGAAGACATTTGCTTTTCATGAAGTGACAAAATATTCTTCATAATTGGTGAAAATATGTGGTCAATTATTTATGGAGGTGTCTCGACGAAGAGGTAGTCAATTGATAATTTTTATAATATTTAAAATTAATTTTGAAATTTGAAATATAACATTACAAACATAATTTAATTATTCACTTATTATATCTTTAAAATGACGAAATGTGATATATGTTATATCATAGTGAAATCCCCTCTCCTATTTTCATACATCAAAAACTAGTACATCTCATTAAATTATAACAATCCAAACAAATTATCTTTCTAGAGAAATAATTCCAAAATGCAGCATAAATATTCAGAGACAGATTTAAGATTTCAATGAAAGGTAGGAACAAAATAATTATAAGAGTACAAGTGTACAACTTTCAGATCTCTAATATCAGACCTCATTAATTTTTCTCTTAACAAATCAATAATTCTTCTGAATGAAGTAGCGAATTGGAGCGCATCTCTTTTGTTTTACACAAATTAGTATAGGCAGGCTTTCTTTTCCGCATAATTTTATTCTACTGAACCATAAATTGAACCATGAATTAAATGCATTTGTTTTATTTCTATCTAGAGGTAAACATAAGTATAAAATATTATTGGGTTAAAAAATTTTCAAAAGCGAAAAAAATCTAAATTCAAAACTAGACACACACTTGTTTATGACCCTCTTTAGATCGGTCATTAAATCTATTGGGACTATTCGACAACACATGGTGGATTAAATATTAAACCGCGCTAAAGTGAAATTGTTCGATCAACTAAAGAAAAAAGTAAAGGATTAAGGTTGTTAAAAGAAAGGAGGAGGTGCCTTAAGAAAGAGACACGAAATTAAGATCTGAACAAAAATAGGTTAAAGGAAGTTGTCTTAATCCGTACTAAAAAATTAATGTTCAGTAAAATTAAGCGGCTAAGGAATATAAAGGAGGCTTCTTAAAATTTAACCATCTATCTCAGCCGAGGAAATCATACCACGTGGCAATTATATATTGCATTAGAGAAAAACAAATGCCACGCTAAAGAGAAAGTAGAAAAGATTGTTTATCAGATAAAATAGAAGTATGGGAGACAGAATTGGGGACCGAGTAGATGAGAAGCGAAGCAGCCTTTTTAAAATCTGGGTACTGTCAGATCCCCTTCTCTGCGCCAGTAGATCCGTCCAGTGGGGACCACTCCTTTCTTTGGACCATCATTTAATTCATGGACCACGTTTCCAACTAATCGCCTCTTTGTATTCACACTTTCCTGTTTCCATGTGGTGTTTCTCTGCAATCTCATGTTTTTGACTCGACTCATATCTTTCTAGTCCCTGCTTGCCTCATAGAATCCGGAATCGTTTTAATGTCATATTGTGTTTGGTTAATTGTTTTTATTGTGTATTCAATTTTAGTCGCTTATTTATGAATCCTCACACGGTCATCGTTTCTGTTTATTTTTATGCAAGTTCAAACATTAATCACGTTTTAAATTTGATAAATCAATTCCAATATAGATAATCGAATAGATTGAAATTTTTAATTTTTCGATAGAATATTAAGGAAATATGAGATTATTCACATGTTAAGTTTGTGACCAAAAAATGTGGTTAGGAACTAAACACTTGAATGTAGCTTCCACAAGTTTGAATTTTGGATAACTTCCTTGATTTTTAATTCAAAAGAGGAATCAGAATTTTAGCAACTTTGGCAATAAAAAACAAAAAACAAAAACTATCATGTTAATATATAGAGTGAGTCTATGGTAATATACATATTACGATTTGTTACCGTGTTACGGTTCTATATTCGAGTTTTCAAATCCTAACAGTCAATCTGAAGCATTCATCTTGTTCTCCATATTAATATGTGTTTGGAGACCAAATTTTATATTTTTTGAATTTTTTTTACTATTTTTTTAGATTTATTGAAAATCACTGTTTTTGGATGGTCCAGAATTTTCAGATTAAGTGATTTTCTAAATATCTAAAAAAATAGTAATTTTTTTTCAAAAAAATGTAAAATTTGGTCTCCAAACACATATTAATATGGAGAACAAGATAAACGGTTCGGATCAACCGTTAGGATTTGAAAACTTAAATATAGAGTCGTAGCACGACAACAACCTGTGATATGCATAGTATCATAGACTCACTCTAATATATATTTAAAATGTTAAGGAATGCTTTTGATGATCGAATGAAATCTAGAGAGGGTGAATATAACTTGTTGACTTGACTTCTAAAAAGAAAAGAAAAATCTTATCTTAACTTTTTTTTTTAATCTTTTGCTTGCTTTTTTGTAATAGTAAAATAGACTTTGAAGTTCATCCTACTTGATTCTTCAAATATGATTGTTTTATTTTTATTTTTTTGTAGTTTTATGTATAAAGATAAGTATTATTAAATAAGAAGATTATGCACAAATAAATGATGTATATGTATATTAATATTAGAGGCAGTGGCAAATAAATGATGTATATGTATATTAATATTAGAGGCAGTGGCGTAATCAGAATTCTTATCAGGTTAGGTAAAAATATTTACTAAGACAACTAAAAAGGAAGAATATATATGGTTGCAAAAAAAAAAAAAAAATCGGTACATATTGTAATTTCAGAGTTTATTACATAGATTGATCAATTTCAAACTTTTCAGTAATAACAAGAATCACAACATCAATCAAAATAATAGAAAGGGACATCAAAGTTTTGAACTAAGTCCTTGTATGGATAGTCAAGTCAAATTCTAAACCAACTGCTTGTAAATTCTGAAACAATTATTACTAAATTAATTCACAATTACAAAAAAAAGTTAAAGAGTTAGCATAGCACACTCCCTCCTGAGGTTGCCACTGTCAGGTAACGCCTCTGAGTTCGCCTTTGCCTGAGTCATGACAATCTAAGAGTAGGCAAATTATTTTTCAATGATAGACAACAACACATATTTATAGAGTTTATATCAGTTTTTAAATTTAGGAGTAGGCAATTATTTTTCTCTGTATACACTTGGCTCAGTCTATAATTAGATGCATATTATCATATATTTAGTAACGATGTGGTGTGTTTGTTAATAACTATGCTCCTTGTAATATGCATTTCTTATTTACACTTTAAAATTGCTGATATTTAAAAAAAAATTTAATATCCTGTGTTCTAAATTTGATGAAGTATTATAAAAATGAAAAAAAAAATTGAACAATTTATGTACAAGATATAAAAAAGACATGCAGATGTAATACGAACAAGTTGTGTGTCGAGTATAGCACTTTCGGATGCTGACAAAATGTGTGAAATAATTCTATTTAAATTTAAACTAATTCACTATTCAATTTAAACTGAAGCAATAGCCGTTGAATCCAGATCTAAATCTGCTGCATGATAGACGGAGAGAGAAGAAGAAGAATTAAAACGAGAATAGAGGAATAGAGAAAACAGTGTTTTAAAATGCGGTCAGCAGTTGTGCTCATAATGTCTATGCGGTCCTTCTATGCGGCCGCATATGCGGTCATGCGGAATAAAAAATCGCATTTGCGAATTAAAAATGCGGCCATGTGGTCCGAATATGCGGCCATGCAGTTCTCTTATACGGTTTTGATTATATGATTATATTTTAATTAAAATTTATGTGAAAAAAGTCAAAAAACTATCGTTGATTATGTCATTATGTGGAAATAAATTCAAATATATAAATATGAATATATATATATATATATATATATATATATACACACACACACACACACATAAATTTTTATTTTAAAATCTGCATATGTGGTATGCAGTGGTCTTCCGCATGCATAAACAAAATCACATTTTAAAACACTAAGAGAAAATAAAGATAGTAGGATTTTGCTTTTATAAGAATAGCAGCAGATTTAGATTCATTAGCTTCTAGAAAGTAATTTTGGTAATTAGTCCATTGGCAGAATAAAAAAAAAAAAATTATGGATCAAATTTTATATTTTTTTAAAGAGAAATTTGTATATATCTCCATCAAAACTTTTCTTTTTAGATATATCTCCATCACAACTCTAAATTTAGTTATATCCCCATCAAAACCCAATTGTATTATTTATATCCCCATTTCTTCATTTGACCTCTTAAAATTTATAATAAATACTAATAAAATATTTTAAAAACTGTTTTGCCCTCCATCAAAATTACGGTACTAATTCCCTCCCTTCCTTTTTCTCTATCGTTCTTTTCCTTCCCGCTAAAACTTCCTTCCCTTTTTTTTTTTTTTTTTTTTTTTTTTGCCGTGTTTCTACTCCTTGGTGTAACGCTACCTCTTCCCACAATTCTTCTCACAGCGCACTCAATCTTCTCCAACTCTACGGTATGAAATTTTTCTTTATTTAAATTCCGATGGGTTAGGTCTGAAAAATTCTGATATTTCCCCCCAAGCTAATTTAATCTTATTTTTCTGAAAAAAAGGCATAATACCAATTTCAAAATTGAAAATAGTTTATCCAATATAACTCAAACTAGCAGTGACATATAAAACTGAAACTGTCAGTTTACATGAAAACACCAACCTTAGTTTAATGTAAAATTTAAACTGGTACTACATCTTTTTGTACCAGCAACAATTCATCAAAACACCAACTCTAGTCAAAACTGAAATCGATATCCAACTTGAACCATACTGTATTATCTAATGTAGTCTTATTAATCTTCTATAATTTTCAGCATAAACCTATTGCGCTACAAGTTGAAGGTTAAATTTTCACGCAAAATGTAAATTTATGTTTTTTATGGTGTCAAACTAGAAGATAGGCAAAATCTTGTCAGAATTGAAAATTTCTGTTTTTTAGCACTTTATGTAGCTTTCTCATATGAAATTCAAAAATCTCACATATTTCTCTGGCAGACAGAGGCACATAGTTTTACTTGAATTTCATAGCTTGGTTGTAATCTATTTGAATTTCATAGCCTGTGAAAAAGTCAATAGTTTAAATTTGTCCAATCTAGAATACTATTGGCCACGATCAATGCAACATCCATGATTGCAATTGAACAAAGAATAAACGAAATCAATTCGATTAAATCTCAGAAAACTGATACAAATGGAGCAAATGTCAAGTATTAGATGGAAATCATACAATTCCTTCATAATTCGCTAAATTGACTCCACAATTATATTCCTTATTTATACACGATCCTAACGCAACAATAATAAAAAAAATTGGTTTGCTATATCACTCCGACCGACCAGCTCCGCGCCTGACTGACTAGCTATGCGTCTTCATCTCCTTCAATGCGATCTCTGACTGGGTCTTTTTTTTTGGCGATGTTAGTAATTGCTATGATCTTTGACTGAGTTGAAATTGATAATAGCTGTAATGAAAGGTGGACCAGCTTTGGCGATGGACCCTTGACAGCAATGGATACATGGCCTCTCTGACATTGTGACTTAGGCATTATGAACCAGTCTGTTGTATTTGGGAATTAATCAACGAAACCTTACGGGGATTTGCTGCCAAAAAAAATATAATTTTTTTTTGATAATAGCGCTATATCATCTCCTGGCATGGGATGTCAAGATCAAACTCCTGTAATTTCAATCTCAATTGAGACAAAAATAATTGAATTCAAAAGAGAGCAGATAAAATTGAATATCAGCTAACTATAGCTTCACACGAGAGAGAGAGTTGGAACACACAAAATTCAGTATTTATTTCATAATCCGATTCCATACAAAGTTTAGTCTTTAATAGGTGATGCAAATACAAGAATCCGATCTAAGACTACTAATGAACTCAATAGCGAGCTCGTCTGATTATTTTTGTTCAGCGGGACCTCCATGTCAGTTCTAATTCGCTTGGAGACCTTCTACCGTATTGATTCGTCTGATTATCAAATTTGATTGGGATTATGACATGGGATTTAAGCATGACATGAAGGAAGGTTTTAGCAGAAGGAAAAGAACGACACAGAAAAAGGGAGGGAGGGAATTAGTACTGTAATTTTGATGGAGGCCAAAACAGTTTTTAAAATATTTTATTAATATTTATTATAAATTTTAAGAGATCAAATGAAGAAATGGGGATATAACTAAATTTAGAGTTGTGATGGAGATATATCTAAAAAGAGAAGTTTTGATGGGATATATACAAATTTCTCTTTTTTAAATACTACTTTTTTAGATTGGTAAAAAATCACTATTTATGAAATTCAGAATTTTCAAAATTAAATGATTTCCTATCTATTTAAAAAAAATAGCAAAAGAAAATTTAAAAATCTAAAATTTTATTTGCATGTACATTTCCATATAAAAATTATGTTTAACTTTTCAAACTGACTATTTAAATATTAACAAAAATAAGTCCATAAAACGAACCACCGTTCAATATGTATATTACCAATTTACCGTAGCCTTAATTATAATTATAACACTCTCATATTTGGTACGAAACAAGTGTTTCACTGTTCACCATTTTTTCTTTCGGCAAATCAGCAGTCAACATGCGACGTTTTTAGCAAAGGCGGAGCCAAACTTTCAAGATATGAGGGTCAAACGTGAATGGAATCAGTTATATAAAATATTTCATGCTACGAATGGGAGTCAATATTGCCGTATCTATAGCATTTTATCTTATACTATATTATTGTGTATAATTACAAAAAAATTCAAAATAAATGAAAGTCAATTGACCTCCATTCCTTGAATGTAGCTCCGCCTCTTGGAAGTATTCGGTTTACAAGTGTGAAGGGAAATGAATAATGATGAAGCGACAAATAAAATCAATGGGAGATTCCTCTCAAGTCTCAACAGGCATTGCCAAAAGTTTGATAGATTCTCACCGTCATAGCTTTGCTAGTTTGATTTGATTCCTCTTCGAAGCATGTCGTAACCTATGTTTTTTTTTTTTTTGGCTGAAAATTCGAAGACAATTTCATTAATATAAAGTAGTTGTTACATAGGATTAGATAACAAGTGTTTGTGAAAAATACACAGTTAAATAAAACAAAAAGCGCACAGGGTATGTGCATCCTGTGAACGCAAATTGATTATCTTTCCTTGATGAGAGTGATAGAAGTCTATCAATGATGCCCTCTATAAACATATCACAGCTATGTTGCATAGATACGGATACATATATTCTATTAAACATGATACAGATGTAGTAGTATAATAATTTTTAAAAATTCTAGATACTATATGTTCATTAAATATATTATTTTTTATTATTTTATTTGTGTCATTAATACAACACTTATTAAATATAAAAAAATCAGAGAGATTATACAATAATTCGATTATACATTAAATAGTATAACTACTCCATTCAAACATTAAATATGAATTGGTGCATGGTAAAAACGGCATGTCTCTAAAGTCTAAACCAAAGAGAATGGATTTGATTCATGCAGAGCATTAAAAATTGATTTTTGGCGTTCGTCTATCTATCGCGGTTCACTGTGTTGTGCATGCTCGGTCCATAGGTCTGGTGCATACAATCGTATCCGGGTGCGTATCCGGTCCAGGGCTGATGCATGCGGGCGTGTCCGAGTTCGTATCCGGTCCATATAGCCGTGTGGCTGTAGTGCCAACCTGTATCCGGATGCGTATCTTCTGAATAAAGATTTGTCGATCCCGTAAATTGCTTCGTGTTCTCGTTCTCGTGATTTCTTGCTGGTCCCTTCTCATTCTGCGTAAAATCTCAATTATCACAATATCTCATCTATTACGAATTGCATGATCAATTGCCACAATAAAACAGCATGCACAATTAATGTTCCCTCCATATTACAATTGCATGATCAATATAGCTGCTCTTTGCTACTTTGTAAGTTTTATCCTCAGTATATTACAATGTATTTTTGGTTTTTGAGAAGCCGCAATGACAAATGACAGCTCTATATTGGAGGCTTGCCATTTGTCGTTGCAGTCTTGGTAAATATCAAATTCTCTAAAACAAGTATACGGTACTATGGGTTACATAGAGGGCTACAATGTTACAGCTCAATATTCGAATTTTCAAAATCCTAATAGTCGATTCGAACCGTTCATCTTGTTCTCCATATTAATATGTATTTGGAGACCAAATTTTACATTTTTTGAAATTTTTTTTACTATTTTTTTAGATTTATTGAAAATCGTTATTTTTCAGACAAATCTGAACAATAAAAAACAGCGATATTCAATAAATCTAAAAAAATAATAAAACTTTGGTCTCCAAATACATATTAATATGGAGAACAAGATAAACAGTTCGGATTAATCGTTAAAATTATGAAAATTCAAATATTGAGCCGGAGCACCATAACTCTCTATGCAACCCATAGCACTGTATCGTCCCCACGATTATAATGGAAGTGATTTCATTATGACGCACATGGAACAAGTCGTAAGTCGTAACTAAAAAACATGTGTTATTTTGAAAAAGTTATATTATGACAAAATTCAGTGTACCAAACTAATGGGAATTGGTCTTTGACAGGTTCTGTTATAAGAGAACGGCAGTCGGCAGATTCAATCTAATACAATAATGTAATATATTAATGCAACAAAATAATGTATCTCTTCTAGAAAAATAAAAAAAAATCTAAAAAAAAGTATTGTGTCAATATAACAGAATATTTCGTTATGACGCATCTCACTTCTGACATAATAGAACTAGCGTAAAATGACGCATCTATCTTCTATAACCAACTTCTAAACAATCGAATGACCGAAAAAAAAAACCGATTTTTTCGGAAATAAAATAAAAAAATATCGGTAAAGGGTATGTTTTGCTGGAAAATCGAAATCTAGGAAAAACGGGCTATAATGTCTGGACGGAATAAATCATCTCGTCCAGATTAGTGCTCCGCTAATTTCGTTAAGCAAAAAGAAAGAAATTTTTTTTTTGGACGGGATAGATTATTCTGTCTAACACTGTAACATTTTTTTTTAGTTTCATCTTAGAGAATGCAAAAAAGAAAATTAAAAAAAAAATGCTACAGTGCCGGACGGAATAATCTATCCCGTCTAAGATATTTTTATTTTTTTAAGTTAAATCGTTAATTAGGGTCAAAATTAACGAGATGGGATGATTTATCCGGATAAGATAAACCATCCTGTTTTTCCTAAATTTCGATTTCCCACCAAAACGATCCTCTTTTGCGATATTTTTCTTTTTTTTTCTATTAATAAAAAAATCGGAAAAAAAAAATCTTCTAAACAATCAAGAGCAAATCAATATGATCCACGATTTTAAATCAAACGGCCCAAAGTCACCCAATTCGATTCCAAATCCATAGCAAAAGGAGAACACAAATAAACCGAACGGCGAGAACTTTGCACTACCAATCTAGGACTGTTAGTTATGGAACGAACGGTCCAGATCTGACGTCAGACGTCATAAGCAACGCAACTGGACAAAGTTTCATCCAAAGTCTGATCTAAATCGTCCGATCTGCATCAAAATTCGTGTAAGTATTTAGATTCAAGGAGCCATTTAAATTTATTAAATTTTAAATATGTTTGCACGAATCTCAATGCAAATCGGACGTTTAAGAATGAGCTTGGACGAAGCTTTGTCGAAAGCCCTTTGGACAAAGCCAATCCCATATCTCTAAAAGTCTTTTGTTCTTTTTTTGATCGGTTCCAAGTTTTCAAACGTTCATATTTATATTCCATTAGTATTCCCAGTTAATCTAGTCAAATCCCGAAGCTGCCGTGAAAGAGAGAGAGAGAAGAGAAAGAGAGATGAATCAACGGGTAGACTATGTGTTCAAGGTGGTTTTGATTGGGGATTCAGCTGTAGGGAAATCGCAACTGCTGGCGAGATTCGCCAGAAATGAATTCAGTTTGGATTCAAAGGCAACCATAGGTGTGGAATTCCAAACTCGAACTCTGACCATTGATCAGAAAACCATCAAGGCTCAAATCTGGGATACTGCTGGCCAAGAAAGGTACTTAACTTCCCCTTCTTGTTTGTGGTAACCTCGATTTTTGCATCAATAAAATCAATCTGACTGCTGTGCTGTTACTGGTATTGTTGTGTTTAATTGAATTAAGGATAGGCAAATTAATTGAATTCATGATGACAAGTTTTCATTTTGTTTTTTCTATTTTTGGTATTTTATTTGTAAGCTGACTGATAGTTGAGCTGCAATTTCCAAACCAAGGGTTTGGAATAGTAGAATAAATTGATAACTAATTGCAGAAAGTAGAGCTCATGCTTAAGCAATACTTAATCTGGTTAATTTTGGAAAAAAAAAGGAGCTGGTCATATTGTAAATCAGTTTAGAAAACCTCAAAAAAGAAAAACTCAAATATTCGAAAAAGGGAAAAGCATCAGATCTGCTATACGACTTGTATTATTCATCATGTACAGTTTCTTATGATCAAATCAAACCAGTAGCAATATCTCATACCAAATTCTTTGATCAAGCTGACTGATAGTTTATTTGAGGCTTTGTGGATGAAGTCATGCTTCAAGTACTGGTACCAATGTTACTATGTTTGTATTACACATAATGGTACCAATTACAAATGAAACGTCACTTGTATCCATTGGCTAGTTTACCAGATTGCTTTGACCATCTAATTTCTCTCCTCTCTGTACTGCCAATGTTAAACATGCAAATCCATCACGTACAAGAATCCATCATGTTACTATGTTTGTATTACACATAATGGTACCAATTACAAATGAAACTTCACTTGTATCCATTGGCTAGTTTACCAGATTGCTTTGACCATCTAATTTCTCTCCTCTCTGTACTGCCAATGTTAAACATGCAAATCCATCACGTACAAGAATCTAACTTGAGAAAATTATGAAATAGGTTCATGGTTTAATTTGAACCAATTTATTTTCTCTGCTACCATGCTCAGGAGCAACAAATCAACAAACAAACCATATTTTTCATAGACTCTTAGCTTCACAATTTCAAATCCATAACACAGGTACCGTGCTGTTACGAGTGCATACTATCGCGGTGCGGTAGGGGCCATGGTGGTGTATGACATCACAAAGCCACAGACCTTCGAGCACACAGTACGATGGATTGAGGAGCTGCGGGAGCATGCCGACAAAAACATCGCGGTCATTCTTGTTGGCAACAAGTCTGACCTGGTGACCCAGCGGGCTGTCTCCATTGAAGAAGCGAAGGAGTTCGCAGAAAGCGAGGGCCTCTTCTACATTGAGACGTCGGCGCTTGAGTCGACGAATGTGGAGAATGCATTCCTGACTGTTCTGAAGGAGATATACACGACCCATTGCAAGAAGGCTTTGGCGGGCCGTGAGGATGAGCCTGAAGGCACCAATCTGTTGGCTGGTACGAATATTGATATATCGTCAGGCCAGGATCATACTGGTACGCCATCCAAGAGCAATTGTTGTTCTTTTTAGATTTGGCTATTTCGTTTTTGTAACTTTTTAGTATTTTTTCTTGTTTTGTGTTTCCATTTCCCAATTTTTGGTGGTTGAAGTTGATTTTTTTTTTTGTGGTGGCGAGGCGAAGCTTGTAATGTAGCTTAAGCCTGATTGGGGAGGGATAGGGGGTGGGGTGAGGTGGTGTCGTTGAACATGATGTATAGTAAAATGAAAATGAATTGAGACAGGGCTGTTTTGTGTACTTTCAGTTCACTGTTGCATGTTTGCATATTGATCAATTATACATTTTGGTACTTTCTGGAAACTATGGCTACTAACTCATATGTCGAACAGACGAACAGTGTATTCCAAGTACCATTGTCATGCATAGTGTTTATTTCAGTCTAATAGACATGAATACTGGAGTAATGATGCGTCCAAAGGATATGGTGTAAAGTTTCAGTACAATGATGTACTTTTAAAACTTTTAACACGCATTTGAGTTGAATTGCAAGTGTACAATTCTTATCAAAGTAGTATTTTAGGTATCGATCCACAGGGAGTACGATAAAAACTTAGTTCAAATTTTAGTAATAAATTTCAGAAAATAAAGTAAAGTGCAATAAAAGTAAATTGGGGGTTTGTTATAACAATTCCTAAATTTGAGTTCAATACCCGAATAGAGAGTTTAAAACAATAAAAGTAAATGAATGAAAGAAAAATTGGTTTGCTTTCTAGATGAGAAGATCTAGGAATATTCGGTCTACAATCCCTTGCTAACTCTATTAATTCGGTATTTGTTTAAATTCATGTATGATTTGACGAGGTTTCTAACCTAATATGTTATTAAGGGTTACTTTCGTAAATTAACAACGTGCCTAGGTAATTCGGACTTCTCGATTAGGTTCCTCACCTTAACTACCTAGACCCATTGAGCGCTTGTAGTCTCTCTTCTACTTAAATATTTGTACTTCGCAATTAAGTCCATCATACCAATACCCTATTCGAATTGAGATGTCCTAATTTGGGTTTGGCTTCTCGTTTAGGTTCTTCACCAAGTTCCTAACCTTAATTTCTATAGTTCCGGCTTAGATTAAATTGGTTACAATCTTAACCTAAACCTAGGGTATTTGCATTCATAATTTGGTACTATCCTATTGATCACAGTCAATTTTGGTTCTTTCGAATCCAAAACGGGATACTACAATTCAAGTACTAATTATGTAATTAACACAAATGATTAAATCACAGAAATTAACATCAAATCCCATAAAACAATCATAATAAAAACAAATAACCGAATAAAATAGAATTAAACAAGTTTATGCATTGACCTAAACCCCTAGAGAGAGAACTACTCTCTCATGGAGAGATCCATTACAAAAATTGGCAAAGTAAGAAGAAATAAAATAAAGGAAGTAATTACACCCTTTAACAAATCAAAAACCTCTATCTTGTCGACTTCTTGCTCATGAAACCCTTCTTCTCCTTGCTTGAAAGCTTTCATTTTCTCCAGAATATATTGCTAAGTATTGTGTGTATGTAGAGAGAATAAAAGAATGAGGGATATTCTAAATAGAGAATGAACCCTCTCTTTTATAGCCAAGGATCATGCCCAATTAAGAGCCTAGAAAGTGGAGTTAGTGGGTGTTATATTTGGATTGTTTCCCAGGATGTCTTGTCCACATTTGACTGTAAAACACGTCCATGAAGTGCCAAAAATAGAACCCGTATTGAAACTGTGTAAATTTGGCTATTCTGCAGCTCCAGTGCGGATGGATGATCCGCACTGCGGGTGATCTTCATCCGCATTGGCTCTAAGTTTCCTTATTTAACTTCTGCAAATTAGTTGAATGCGGATGGCAGTGCGGATGGCTGACCCGCACTGCGGGTGGTTTCTGTTTCTCTGAAAGTTCTGAAATCGGCTAAGTATTGAGTGCGGCTAGGCTCATCCGCACTGCGAGTGGAAGTTCATCCGTACTACGCTTGGACTTTTTCCTGTGCAGCGCTTGGATGTTGGAAATGCGGCTAAGTCCTCAGTGCGGCTCATCTGATCCGCACTGCGGGTGGTTTGATCCGCACTGGAGTGAATTTTCACTATTTTTCATCATTTCCTGCAACAAAAAGCCAGACAACCGTAGTAACTTGATTCTAGATGTATTTAAATCACTTGATATTAAAAATACAAGATATTTGAGATTGTTTTATGATAAAATCTAGATCAAATGCGTATATAATTTATGCTTATCAAGTAACATTAACTGGCCAGGATCAACCAGGGTTGCATTTTGTTAGAAACAATAGTACATTTTTTGAGGTGAATTTTTTATATTCTGTTCTAGCTACCAGTCTACCACTCCAGCAGGCCCTCAATCTTACATCCATATCTTGAAAATCTTTGAAAAGAATCACTAAGCTATTCAAAATATGCTTCATGCACCTGAATACCTGATGTTGATGTCTAACTAATTGAAAAAAATATATTATCTGGGTGGAAAAAAATAATGAAACTGGATATGTCCAATGTAGAAAGCACAAAAGTTACTGTCATAACAGTACAAATATCTTTTTGGAATCTGGTTCTCCTTGATTCTATTCCTCAAGCATAAATAAATTTCAAGGCAAATGTAGTTTCATTTGAATTTTCATTTATCTGTGATTTGCACGTACTCGTCTCAATTTGTCGGATCAACAATTATCTCATCTCCCACTGAAAAGTGAAAACCATGCCCTGTTTTTTTTTAGTAAGGAACAGGAATCAAGCTCTTATTTTATTTAACCACGATTGGTTTACAAAAGTTGAAGGGTTTTTGAGAAGTAACCCTTCAATGTATTTACAATAAGAAAAACTTTTCTGAAAACAAAAAAGAAGAAGAAGAAGAAGAAGAAGAGAGATAACAGAATGAAGAAACAATGTTAGTAATATACAATCATTTTGATTTATCCCTGATTGATGAACTGTGCTATCGTGACCTAGCTCAATTTGCCTTGAACAAGATATCAGAAACAAATATTCACTTGGGAGGCTCATGAGTAAATAAGAATGAACATTATTATCTATTTCTGAATTTTCTATTTGGATTTAGGATATAATGAATCCATCAAACTTGCATTTGCGGTATCATTAGATAATTTGATCTTTTTAAATCTAATAAAACACAACCCCATTTATAAATTCGGACGGTTAGGATTGATTAATTTGAAAATGCCACAACCAAGGTTATAGAGTTCCTAGATTATTGTAAATCTAACCCTCAAACTCAATCCTGTGCACACACAAATCACCCTTCTCACCAAACGAGTACCATGTTAACTCCATGATGACCCCCCAACCACCCCCCCCCCCCCCCCCCAATCTCTTTCTATATATAGCCTAATCTCATATTTTAAGTTTCTTGAAACAATAAATAAATCTTCAGAATAATGAAATCCTTAATTACCAAGCCTCCTAGAGTAAACCTACTCAATGCACTCTTACTGCCCATTCTATTATTGAGCTTTATGGACCAAACAATTGGCCAACTGTGCGCTAGCACTTTTGTTGGCTCGGTACTTCAGCTGATGCCATGCCGGCCAGCGGTTGCGGCTTTTGCTGCAGAGCCTCCGAATGAGCCTTGTTGCACTGCACTGAAGGTGCTCGGTCAACCGTGCCTTTGCATGCTAATCAACGGGCCACCAATTGCTGGCCTGGACCGCAGCTTGGCTATGCAGCTGCCAGCTAAGTGTGCGGCTAACTTTGATCCATGTAAGTAAACAAGTCATCTTACTATTCTTTCAAACGAAAAAAACACTGTCACGAAAAAAGAGAGGATATTTTGACATTGTTTATTTCATCTTAATTTGTCTTTCTGTCTTGAGATGTTAATCACACACTGATTGTTCCTTCATTCTTTCAGGTAGCATTGCTTCTCCACAAGGAAAAAAAAGATAGGAAATTCAAAGCTTTTCCAAATATAGAGGAAGTTAGATAGAATAAGGAGAGACTTGAAGTAAACAACCTCAAGTTTGTACTGATTACAATTATTCTAACAAACAAGTTTCTATAAATCCATGTCAAGTCCCATCGAAGTCAGTAATGATGATACTATAATATAAATTTTGAACATTTTAGTATAGTTTTCATACAAGTTCAGATTTTACAGTGCACTCTAGAACCTTTTACAACAATTTCTTTAGCTAAAATCTCACTAATATGCACCCAGCATTTCTTACATTTATCTAACTTATCTTGGAAGGGAAATTTGTGTTTTCGTACCCATTACCAGTATTTATCGTCTCCGTTTCATCTAAATCCAAACTTTGTGATTCGATCATATTCCGGCTCGCTTTGAGTTGCTCTTCGAACATTTGTTGTAGCTTCTTTCCTTGTTCTTCAATCCTCAATTGCAAATTTCTTTGGACCTAATTATAACCATTATAACCCAACTGACGACTTTAAAAAAATGCTGGAATTAAAATTGAAAGCACAAATTCTTCAAGAAATTTGGAAGGATAAAAAGGGAATTTTGTTCCTGTTTTTAAATGTGTAAAGTAAATGGTGAAAACCCTCAAGCCCACAAGTTTAAAGAAATATATATATATACCTCAAGTTGCTCGTGAAGTCGCCTTTGTACCTCCAACTGGATTCGTAGTGCTTCTGTAATTTCTATGCCACTATATTGAAAAAGCACATTCAAACTCAAACAGCTAAAGAATCAAATAAGAAATATATATTTATAATTAAGAGATTAATATAATAAGCATACAGCACTATAGTACCAGTGGTGATATGTACCTATCATTAATTTGCGCTCGCTTTTCCATTTTTCCTGAACATAATCCAAGACAGTAAATAAAAGGAAAAGAAGGATCAGTACTGGCAGACTGGATTTACAAAAGGAGAAATAGATGCAAGATTGTAAGAATAAGCGGTAAAGATCTACCTTCTACTGATTCTGGCATGTATTTAGCAGTACGGTACTTCTGTGAAAAATTAAAATTAAAAAATTCAGTACAAAATGTGCAAAATTAAGTCATTCTTCTTTTTATATCTTTAAATAAAAATAAAAATAATAAGAATTGCAGTATGTCAACTTGCAAGTGGACTATGATGCCTTAATTGTTAATTACAAGTTGATCCTATGGTCCTACCCATTTTCTTTAGGCAACTTCAGTTCTTGCAATTTTGGAATAACACGTGGTAGTTTTGCGAAAATCGCAACAAGAATTGTTAAGTACCTGCAAGTGACTCTTGATATGAAAAATTGTCAATCCTTCCATGTTCATCAATTTCAAAATACCCTTTGGAGTTGCCTCTGCATCACAAATAAGTTATACTGATATATAAGCTTGTTGATTTTTCTTACTTTTATATGTACCAGTACAGACCATTAAATTAGGTAACTAGAGAACATGTAATACCCAACATGAGTGAGGATAAGATGTCAAGAAACCTTTCTTGTCACAGTTCATAATTATGCAAGTACATAATATTACAATAGAGAGTGAAAAATAGAGGAAAAAAATTACTATCAGCACCACCGAGCTGGTTCACGCATTGAACAAACCGTTCATGAAGATCTTGAGTCCACCTAATCCGTATTTTATTTGGTACAACAGAGGAAGTGGATGAAACATTAGGCGACATAATGGAGATCTCTATCGGTGGTCCCGCTAACTTCTCCCTTTGGTGCATAAGAGTTGGTCTTCCGACAGAACTGAATGGATTTGATCCACTCTTCATTGAAACAGGCATTAAAAAAATAAAAATTTGTCCATGTGAGCTATATATGAATGAAACATAAGTTTCCTTTTGCTCATAAAGCTGATGATTTTCATTTTTCAGAATCAAGCAAAGAGGTAGAAAAAAAGTGTTTTGGTGCAGTGAAGAAACACAGAAGATTATAAATATACTTACATAAGGTTGACGAAACCCTTGTTGGAAAACCATGCGTGCATCTTCAGACGAAAACATGTTTATGGAGCTTCCATTTCCATGCAAAGAGTTATTTGGCACAGACTCCAGTGCATCTCTCTCATATGACCTCATAAAATTATCACAGAAATTTGGATAACTAATTCCATTTGAATCTGCTTCTATTGGTTTCGGTGGACATTTACCAAACGTAGGGATTGATCTAAATTGATGATCAAATTCAGGTATAGCCATGAATCTTTCAGCAGCATAAGAGGTTGCAAGATTGGAACCGCTGCGACTTGAAATTGGAGTAACAGAATTTGGGTAAAACTTGGGCTCATCTGAATTTTCGTGAAAACAATTATCTAATGATTCGTAGTTGGTCTGATTGTAAAACCTCATTTTCTTGTTGTTCATCTAAGTTTGATGGGTAAAACCTCCAAAATCCTTTAAGGAGCTCTTTATGTGATTTGGGAGGGAGAGAGAATCATGCATTAGCTGCATTATATAAGACAAGAACATAATAACCCGACATTTTTAACATTGCGTTGAAGGGTCTCTGTAGTTGAAGGAATAATGTCGGTTGGATTCTCGAAAGTCTTAAAAGTGAAGCGTGGAATACTATGAGCGCATGTTACAATAATTGTTGAATTATATTTACTACAGATAGTGATTTAACAATGATATGCACCTTCTCGAGAAGTAATCAAATTAGTCGCAAAATTGGCAAAAGGCCAAAAAAAGGGACTGAGAGGAACCAGAAAATAGCGTGAGGAGAGTGTCGGTAAATATACAAAAGAGAGAGGTGGAAGACACATGTCCTGGCTCTTGTTACATGCAATCCCACTTGCAGGAAATATAAGAAGATGGCAGCATCTTATCCTCTGATTGGAAAAATGGAGAGAATTTTGGGGTCAACTTGAGGGATGGTATCTTTCAAGAGAGATAAGAGAGTAAAGTTCAATTGTAAATATCATCTCAGAATAGGGTTCTGGTTCATCTCTTGTTGCCCGGGTATCATAGTGTAGTTCCTTGCACATCTAGACTGTCTATTTTAAATCACTTAATATTAACAACCTTTATTATATTGTATCTGCTCAATCTGAAATCATCTCAATGTCTAGCCTGAAATATACAGTTTTAGAACTACTTAGAACTATCAAGTGAACTCTGTAAAACTAGAGGGAAACCGAATAATTGCAACTATTCACACATCATAAAGGAGGGTATCTGCTATCAAACAATAGAAAAGAGGGATAAGATTGCCAGAAGAATTATATCCAAAGCACATTTTGTACACATAACGAGAAGTTCATTGGTTTCATTATATTCTTTAACTCAAGTATGTTGCTGTCATTTATTTGATTCTGTGTGTAATTTTT
Source organism: Carex pumila (assembly GCA_033356055.1). Taxonomy (NCBI): domain Eukaryota; kingdom Viridiplantae; phylum Streptophyta; class Magnoliopsida; order Poales; family Cyperaceae; genus Carex; species Carex pumila. The sequence goes on along the minus strand of JARJHM010000006.1, from coordinate 124,038 downwards.
AAGAATTACTTTTGTTTATGATGAGAAGGATAGGCATACAAGGAGGTGAAAACTTTACTTTTAACAAACCATTCATTGTTGTACCAATCTCTGTAAATAGTCAAAATATTAAAAAAAAAAAAAAAAAAAAAAAAAAGGTTTCTCTAAAGTAAAAGATAAAAAGATAGCCCAATAAATGAGACATCCTAATCCTATACAAGACATGACCTCAGTATCTTGGAATCTCTTTTTAAGTAAAACATGTGGAGTACTTGTAAGCTCCACCAGCTGCTTCCTATTAAAAAGATGAGATGGTAATGGATTCTCTTCTCATTGACACAGTGACATGTCTAACTAAATAGGTACATCATAACACAAATTGTAGCTGCATCGACAGCGAGAAGCAGAGAAGAATACTAAGATAATAAGTAACTCACAAAAAACAATTTGTTTTACTAAGCATTCCCTTTTATTTGATATTAATTTGTTTAATCTCCTAACCTATTTTACCTTATTTTATTAAGTGTATCTTCCAAAATACACAGCGTATTCTTCTACTTTTTGTGGTGTTTACAAGGGAACTTTCTATATTTTCGGATAATCTGAGATATGCAGTTCAAGGAGATAACAACAAGGTTAGATCCATTTTATTCACCAATTTTATTATGATTTTGATAGACATGATATTTAGGAGTTATTTGTTGGTGAAAATATAGGCTCTTCAATGCCAGAAGCTAAACCATAGTACACATCTATGGTACCTATAACTATTATTACCAGAACAGCATAAAACACCATGCATACTAGCCCATTTTTAACTGAGGATGAGAATAAATTGATCAGCACAGTGCGATACGTATAACTAGTTAATGCTTCGTCAGTACACAATTAAGCTTAGTTGGCATGAGATCTCGTCACAACTATGTGTACTCACTCTAAAATTCAAATGCTTTGAAGTGGAGAATGGAGACTGTTCAATTTTAACATAGTAAAAGTAGTTTTAAGTTAAGGTTAGGTGTTACCAAGTTAAGCGCGAGATCAGACAAGGATATGAAATTCCATGTTATGAGAACTTAAGGGAAAGAGAAAGGGGAGGTAGCACAATTGGCTAGGAAAAAGTCTTAGGATTGTTGTACCTAAAGATCGAGAGTTCGATTTCCTCTCACGACTTTGTAGCTTCTGCGAAGGTTTTAAAAAAAAAAAAGAACTCAAGGGGAAAAAACAATATATACCGGCCGAAGGGTGAGGACTGACAAAAATAATTGTGGAAAAGCTGGGTTTTACCCAAGCCTGTTACAAAGTGAACTGTGCCTTATACTGGCATGTCATGTCGATTTGTTTCGTTGCCAATGCGACCTACGATCTCTTTGGTTGATCTACCTAGCATAACAATATTGACAGGCTTTAATTCCAATATTAAACCTTTTTCTTTGGTTGGGTCAGAGAAAAGATCCTAACTATGGCAGGGAGATGATAGGCATGTCAATATAGGATACTGTACCAGAGTGTGGTACCAACATACTCTACAAGTTCCAATAGAAACTGATGGGTAACCACTGATTAAAAAAAAAAAAAAAAACTATTTTAAAGGGTAATCTCAATTATTTTGGATTTAGTACAAATACTTACTACATACATCATAGTGGAAAGATTTAATGCAACAAAGAAAAGACATAATCTGATGGAATTTTGAAAGCCGAATAGTATCTTAGAACAATGGGTCTTTTCTTTCAAACTTTCCTTCCATGCATTGTGGAAGAATAATTCCTCCATGGTAATTTATTTCTATAGGTAAAAACCATTCAATTAAGATGGCCCTCTTGTAGATAGTTTTAGTTCCCACGGCACTGCTAATCTTTTTCTAGTGAGACAAAATCAACATTTCAAGTTGCAACCAAAAGCAGAATGAATTCACTATTCCTTGTTTTTATGTAAAATACATATAGATCGGACTTGGGGTGGATGCATGTACAATTAACATTTATTTTTTTAAATCTTTTCATATTTATATGTGATTTTCTATATAATTTAGAGTAAAATGTTATGAGTGCTGTTAAATTGATCCTCATTATCTATATAAAAATTTTATACGATTTACTTCTATTCAAGTTTGACCGTCATAGTTTAAAAGTCTGATTTCATCCCTGCATCGAACATAGAGATGTCTTCAATTGTTTGGGTGAACCTATTTTTGTTCATGTTTACAAGATCATAAACCAAACTTTGAGAAAGAATATAATGTTTTTAATTGTGTTTCTAAAAGAACTAATAATAAATATTGGAACAAAACTAACAAAAAAAATCCAAATTTTTTATTTCTACCATTCTCAAAAAAAGAATAAACCAAAAAACTCTGATTCTGGAGAATTCAACGTCTACCACGGCCACAAAACACCAATGCAGACCTAAATGCTGGAGTCCGCACTTTGCCGATGCAGCCCCAGATATGGATCCGCATCGGCATAGTGCAGCCCCAACATTTTTCATTTTTTTCTTCTGGTCTAAAAAACATTATGTTTGTTTCTTGGAAATTGCATACTTTGAGATATGCAAATTTTTGCGGGCCTCAAATTTCAATTTCAAAATTGAAATCAATGTAAGAAAAAAAAAATAAAGGAAAAGGTTGGGCCAAACACTGGTGTGGACCCCATTTCCGGGCCGCATCGGCATAGTGCGGACCCCATCATTTGAGTTCGCACCAGTGTTATGCAGCCGTGGTAAAAATCAAATTCTCTAGAAAATATGATCTTTTAGTTTTTTTTTTTTGGAAATGCAAGAAATAAAAATTTCGGCAGAAAAAACAATGGATCCATGCTAAAAGTTGGAACAATATTAAAGGGAAAAAAAGGATGAAAACCACACCATATTGTATCAAAATAGGAAATTATTAAAGAGGCAAATAATAGTAATAATGATACTTGGATGATTGAAAAGGCGAGTAGTCTTTGAATAATTGGTTAGACGCATTTGTTTTCATTCCAAGATTCCATGGAAAAGGTGCTAAAATTAAAAGTATCAAGTTGCCAATGCTAAGCCCTTTTAATGAGCGGTTCTCATCATGCTTGGAAGTTTCATTGCAAAGTAAGTTATCTTTTGGGGAAAAATGCAATGCTTGTATATAACGCTCTTTTGTCCTTGGCAATAGTACACTGGTACATCAACATCTTACTGGTACAGTGTTATACAAAAGACTGACACTTTTCGCAATGGAGTATCATTATAAACGTACTTTTTTTTATTCACGACGGTACTTTTTGCGATGAAATATTGTTATAAATGCACTTTTTTTCTTACGAAAAGTGTCTACTTTGTTGTTGTAATTAGACAAAAATGGTAACTTCACATAATTAAGAAGATATCCTACCAATTTAAATGCCTAATAAAATTAACAATAATGATCGAGGAGCGATTTATATCCGGCTTGTCGATCAATAAGAGCGTGTCGCATCGTTTGTAAGTGTCAATTCTATTTCTTTTTCCAAATCTGTACCTGTCACTTGACAAAACAAGATTGACATGAGGCATTTTTATTCATGGCATGATAAAATAAAACAAGTAAGCAGGCTTTCATGTAATTAGATATTTCTCAAGATGAAAATTTAGAATGGATTCTTTCCATTTAAACTGCGTAACAAAGAGAGAATACATGTTGAAAAACTAGATCACTGTGACAAATAATATCGCATGTATAGAAGTTAGCTTGTTATGCAATGATAACAATGAGCCTTTAATTTGATACCGTAAGAGCATTTACATTTCAGCAATTCAACTGAAATTAATTTTAGAGTTTCTAGTAAGCCATATCAGTAACAAATTAAAAAATATATATATTTTGAGTCAATCATTTAGTTTATAAAATTTTTCTAAATAAAAACTTTTACTGCATATTTTTTGAATAAGAAACTCTCTCACATCTATAAAACTGAATTAGAAACTGCCATATCATAATAGAAACTCTAATAGTTTCAGCAATAGTGATGCTCTAAGCTTCTAATGGGAAGTTCAAAATGATGCAATAACTGAATCATGTTGTTCTCAAAGGAAATATATTTATAGGTCCATTTAGGCTTTTAGATTTTTTACCGAAGTTTTGACAAAAGTGGCCCAAATGAACACCTTCCTTTCATTTCAGTACGGCCCAAATTAATTCGACGCCGATAATTAAAATATAAATATTTGCTTTGAGATTTGTGTCAGATTAAAATGGACGAATCAGATCTCATTCTACACTGTTAGGTATTGCACTGGATATGAATTCCAGGCTTCCAGCTAACAAAGTATGCCATAGTTTATTTAATTCAACACTTGTATTATACCAATAATTATATATTATAGAGTTTGACTAGTATAACATCAGTGTCATTTAAGTCTATATAACACCAACTTCAAAACCTATCAAATCAATTTCAAACAGTGTATCCAAACTATTCAAACAGATCTACTTCATTAGTTGTGCATTTACATGCAAATTTATAAATTTTCGAAGTTATTTAGTATCAAGTCAAGCGATCAAATTAATGAGTTTTTAAGTTAATTTTAATACATTCATTTTTCAACATTTTTACCGCTTGATTTGATACTAAAATAACTCAAAAATATAAAAAATTTGCATGTAAACCCATCACTCATAAAGTAAATTGATTTGAACGGTTTGGATTAATAATTTGAAATTCATTCCATCAATTTTGAAGTTAGTGTCATATGACACCAATATCATATTAGCTGAACTCTATATTATAACATAAAAGGGTAACTAGTGCAGTGGTAGTTGGTAAAATTGAGAACCATAGTTTCTGAGTTAGAGTTATGTTCTAGCAATAATTAATTTTGAATATTTATATTGGAGACCTCATTTGAAACAATTTTTTTTTTTTGCCTATACCCGAGTTTACTTATACCATATTTAAAAAAAAAAATTTTAAAACTACGTTTTCTGGGAAATTCTAAAAATATTAGTACTACCAATTCAATCTGCGGCTCCATTCTTGAAGGCGCAGATTGAATTGGATGCATTCCAAAAACTCAAAAATGCACTTTAATATACTGATATTTAGGTTTTTGTGAGAGCTCCAATTCAATATGCCCCCCCTCCCCCCGCGCGCGCAATAATAATATTAAATTGGAGACCCTGATGTTTTTCGAATTCTCTAATTTTAGTGATATTTTGATTTTTTTTTAAAATGAAATTAATAAAAATTTCGGTTATATTTATGGATCTTATGTGTTGTGTTGCTAGTTATGCGCACGAACAAAATTGGATGGACCGAGTCAACTTTCCGGTCAGTTCTAACTTGAATAAAAACTTTGGTTCGATTCTTGTTATTTTTTTAGCGGAAAAAAAAAAAAATTAAACAGTGTGTTGTCTGACACTTCAATTATATATTTTCTAAAAATAAAACAGATTCCTGCTAATCTCTTAATTGCCTGGAGACGATGTCATGTCATGTGCAAATGATTGCAAAGGTGAGGTCATTTGCGTACATGAAGGGCAGTTGAATGAACCTTCCTCGTTAGCTGTAACTCCTTTTGCATGTCACACAAAATGCATGAGTCTCCAAAATAAACCTCAAAGTGATGCCTCCAAGCAAAAGGTACTTGAAGCACCGTTGCAATCAAAGGAAGCTTCTCTTGTCACCCATTCCATGGATGCCATCAAATTTAAGGGGTCCGCATCTTCTACGTTAAACCAACTTTTGAGTTAATACATCTCGGCTGTTTGATCAGAATTCGGACTAATATGATTTCAGGTGAAAAAGCACGAAACAATTTTAATATCGGTGTCAATACGTATTGGATGGTCTGAATTCATTCTGCATTAATTCAAGCATTAACTAAAAAAAAAAGTTAAGTTAATGCGGAGGATACGAATTTAAATTTAAGGCCCCCTTTCTAAATTAGTGTTGTAAAAAAGAGTTTAAACGGCTGATTAATCGTCCGTTTAGTCACAGATGGTGACCATAACGTCACGAACTGATTTATCAGATGGCTATTTGTGGATGAAACAGACCAATCGACCGATTTGTCCAATTAATCGTCTGTTATTCGTTTAAACAGCCCGATTAAACGTTTGTTTCCCGTCTATGTAGTCGATTAGTCGGTCATTTTTATTATTTTTATTTTCAATATTATTTGTTATATATACCAGTGTTTTGCAGTTTTGTTCATGCATATGAAAAGGTACTGCATACATCTATGTGGTCGTATGCGGAAGTACATATATAGTTTTACTATGCATTGTTAAAGAAAAATAGATAAATAAAGCTAATTTATATCACATAAAGTTATTTAACCTAGTAATTTGTGCTCTTTATCATATTCTAAAGATTATTGGTTCTAATCTCCTTCAATGTATAAGAATTTTCACATGAACTGAATATGTGTTTGCATTTGCATGACTGTTTATGCGATTCATATATTGAAAACTGTATGAACTTGATTGCATAAAATTTTATATGCAAAAGACTATCACATACGCATATGTGGTCCATGTGGCCGCATTTAAAAACACTGATATGTACTATACATTGTATGTTTATCTAGACCTTTTTAGATAGTAATTCATTAAACTTTAATAATTAATAAAGAAACTAAAAGTTACAATAAATATACTTGATAAATTTGATGAGTTATATTAATTGTCTTTAACAAATTATAAGTATGTATATAACTTTTTAAAAACGTAAAATTATCTCTAAAATTTTAATAAATTAGTTGCATACCGATTAAAACAATGTGTTAAACACTCGCCTCATTTGAATAACTATATTTAAATTTATATCGTTGTAATAAGTAATAGAAACCGTGTAAAACGGTAGTCAAAATTTACCTCGCCTAAGAGCTTACTCTATCTCTTGCTCCACTCACCAAACAGAGAATAACATAATTTCTTTATGAAGAAGAGGGTTCAAATGTTTCTATTTTTTTAATTTTCATCATGCCTTTATTTTTAAAAACTTTCAAAAGTCAAAATAAAACCGTTGGATATGATATACGTCATTTTATCTATTCACATGTAAAAAATTATAACAATTCAATTTTGTTTTGGTTGTCAACTTGTTATCAAGTACTTGTAAAAAAAAGCGTACTAATTAATGTAGATAATTTTTAGATATTGATTTTTCAACTTATTGATTCACATAAAAACAAAATTAAAATGTGAAATTTTTTATGAGCACATGAAGAAAATAACATAAATCATATTCAATAATTTTATTTTGACTCTTAAATTTTAAATTTTGTATTATTAAAATTTTGAAAAATGAAGGCATAATGGAGGTGCACAACAAAATGAAGGCATTTGAGGAGGATAAGTTTTAGCAGAATTTAGCTATATTCAAATTTATTGGTTGCCCAATTTCGTAAGCATTTCGTTACTATTTATTTTTTTTCCAAAAAAATGTTCAAGAATTTTTCTTTCTCAAAGTTGTTGCTCTCTTTCCAAGTGACCTTAAAAATAAAAATATTTATTCCCAAACATAATCTGATCACCTAAGTCCTTTTTGGTATGGGCTTCACATGTTATGGTACTAGAAATGTTTTTTCTTGCTCCCTCTTACTTTTAGGATTTAATTAATTCATTTAGATTTAGAATTTAGTAATTATTTCTCTTAGTTGTGTTAAGATACTTCCCAAAGTAAACACTACTCTGACCAAAAGGCTTACCATTTGAAATCCAAATCACCAATTCAAACAACTCATTATGTTGTTGTTGAAGACCAAAATTTATATACTTCTAATTTATTTTCATTTATTTTGAAAATTTATGTATTTATCTATGTTTTTCTATGCAATTATGAGTGAAATGTTATGAGTATTGTAAAATTGACTTCCATACTTACATGAAAACTTATAAGATTGATCTCCGATGTGTTTTTGACTATCATATCTTGAAAGTCGAACTCCTCTCCTGTCTACAATTATATTTTTTATACAGAAATCATGTTGAACAGTTTATATCGACTATTTGAACTTTAAAAACAAAAATATTGATCCATAATATAGACTAATATGCGGTTTACATATGACCATAGCCTTGTATAATTTTAGATTATATATATAGCTTCGTAATTTCTCAAGAACAATGCTAATTGCTTCCATTTTTTTTACTTTTACCACTCATAATACTACATGGAAATTAAAAAAAATAGGAAAAAAATTATAAATATTTCAACAAAACAAGCACGTTGAATTTTATTTTTATAAAAAACAGCTCCACCGGCAAAATTTTTTACTCCATCACACTTACTATTAACATATTAAACCGCTTCCACTGATCATGTAAAGCTGTTTTTCATAAAAAACAAATTTAATATACTTATTTCATTAAAATATTTAAATTTAATTTTATTTATAAAAAAAATTCTAGATGGGTTTCTAAGATTTGTAAACTTTTCGTGGTCCCATTGTCAGCATTTAAAGCCACTATATTTCAATATTCTCACCTCAGAATTGGATAAGTCTATTTGAATTATTGCCTCAAAGCTGGGGCGCCAAGTTTAAAAGAGATGCGTCATGTCCTAATCACCTTCTCGTAGTGGGCCCCACTGTCAGTACTAGACGCCTACTAGTAATTACAAGGATCCTATCTTGGTTTGTGGTTGTGTAAATTTTCAATAGGGGAAATTTCATGCATCTCTCTCAAAATTTTCAAAATTATGTATTTCGTCTTTTAAAATTCATGATATCATAGATATCCTTTTAAATTAAAAACAATATATATAAATTTATCTAATTAAAAAAATATATACCATAAATTTATCTAATGTAAGAGATATATTCAGTCCTCTAATTGGTCAGTTTCGAGAGCAAAACGATTTATTTTCTTACTACTAAGGAAAACACAAACATTTGCTTAAATATCAATGTGTATGTATCACAAGTAGAGAAATAGATCATTATTTCTCCGAAGCCAATCACTTAGAACACGAAATATCTTTCTTACACTGATAATATATATTTTATATTTTTATAAAAGGTAAAATAGATACTTCATAAATTTTAAATGAGTTTTTAACAGTCAATAAATTGATTAAATTTGTAAATTTTTAAAATTCAGAAATATAATATGATATTTATGAATTTTAGTGAGGAAAGTATGCAATTTTCAAAATTTTAAGAGGTATACATGAAATTTTCTGTGGTAAAAGCTGCCACAAAGAAATTGGCATAAGAATTCAGATGAATTGATCAGATTCTTTAATTAGGTCAGGCTTGAATTTTCTAGAAACACAAACAATAGGACTTGCAGTGAATGCTCTCCAGCAAAAGCAAAAATAAAGGAAAAGAAAATGACAGAACAGATCTCTGCTGTAATGCTCATAAGTCAAGACCCTTGTTTTGTCTTTTAACTAAAGCCATTTTCTATTGATGCACCTCCAAATATATGAATTTAAGTTTTTACCATCAAATATATGCTTGAGAATCTATTTCTCCTTTGTAAAAACGAGAATTATAGGAGTGGAATTAGAGTGCTAATAAAATCACCAAGTTTATTGAAATGACTTTAAATAACAAGTTCAAACTATTAAAATTGATCTACGTCATGAGTAATATATTTAGATTTAATTTAATTTTTTTTTTCTATTATGACATCAACTAATATATGCATGTTTTTATAGTAACTTTGTTATTTTAAATTGTGTATTATCTATACATGCATATTTATTAGGAGTTTGACTAGTATAACATCAGTGTTATTTCAACCTACATAACACTAACTCTAAAACCTATAAATTGACTTCAAACGGTGAATCCAAACTATTCAAACCAATCTACTTCATTAGTTGTGCGTTTACATGCAAAATTTATAACTTTTCGAATTTATTTAATATTAAGTCAAGCGGTCAAATGTGTGAGTTTTTAAGTTAATTTTAATACATTAATTTTTCAATATTTTTACCGCTTGATTTGATACTAAAATAACTCGAAAATATAAAAAAAAATTGTATGTAAACGCATTACTCATAATGTAAATCGGTTTGAACGGTTTGGATTAGTCGTTCGAAGTTGATTTAATAGGTTTTAGAGTTAGTGTTATATAGACTGAAATGACACTGATGTTATACTAGCCAAATTCATTTATTAGTAATATCTGTAATTCGTCAATTATCCGTTATTTATAAGTTTTTGTTTAAAATAAGTATATTTTAATTTTGAATTTTAACATAGATTCATTATCTGCATCCTTATTTGTATTTTCTTAAGAAAATATGGATACGAAAATAATTTTAACACTATGCTATCTAAATAAATAAATCTGTTTGGTTGACACTCTCAAATACATGAGTAAAAAAGAAGCCAATTCGGACACAGGATTTTTACGCAATTCAACTAAAAAGGAACAACAATAACGGCGAACACAAGGCATGAACCAGTGTCATTTCCTTTCTCGTGTTAAAGTAAAAAAAAAAAGAACTCGTGATGTTACTTTACAATTTACATTGTCATTGGTAACGACCCCACCCGTTCAAAGAGTGCGTATCCTCTGAGATATCTCAACTTTTGAGTGACCGACGTGTCCGGTGCCTATTCGGAAGTGATGTAGGGGTCAGTATTATGTGTGCTTTGAGATTCGTGCATAATGTATTTAAACAGTTGAGATTTTCCATAAAGTCACGCAAAGTTTGAGATATCTCAGAGGATACGAATTCCCCGTTCAAAACCCAGATTTTGTTAGAATTCACATCCTCTCCAATATTGCATAACGAAATCTTTTACAATTAATGGATCTGGACCGTTCTTTTTAACTTTGCACGAATCTCAAAGCCCAATAATAGTGTCACCCTCTACGCTAGCCCAAATTCCTAAGTGATGAGATTTAGTCTCAAATGAAGATAAGTTGAATCTGATTTTGTTAACGGTTGGTTACTTCAAAATATTAATTAAATTATAATTATTTTTTGGACTGATAAGAAAATATTTATTGAAAAGTTTAAATTTTAGAACGAGATAATTCTAAAATAAATTTTTGGACTTAAATATTTTTTTTAAAGCGCTAAAGGTGTGTATAATAAGTAATTTCGAAGTTTTTGAGGGGTATACATGAAATCCCCCCTTTAGATAAAAAAGAAGAAGAAGCAAACAGTACATATCTTGACGGTTTAATCCTCTTTTATAAATTTTATTACTTATTGTTAGTAACATTATATCTATTATAGATTTATTAATCACAAAGAACAGAATTGTGCAAATTCATTCCCAGAATCTCAGGTCAAAGTAGAAATGAAATCTGCTGCTATTTTCTTTCCATAAACAGTAACCATGCTATTCCTGTTTTTTCGAATCCAACCGTTCAATTTTTTTTGAGAACGAATCTCAAAAGAACTTTTTTCAAAACTTTTATGTATACGCATCTCAAAACAATTCAATGACTGAATTTGAAAAGACAAAAATAGCAAAAACACAGTTCATGCACGAGAATAACAGCAGAATTTGATCTGTCAAAGTATACCTACTTTTAAACAAATCAGACCAGCATGCATATCCGTTATTTAAACCGGACCAGACCGGCTTGGTTCCAATCCGGTTCACTTTTCCAACTGGCGCGTATGTGTTATGATTTCAACTTTTCACGGATTTTAATTAAAAGAGAATATAGCTACTAAGTATCACAGTATATAAAGCCCCTGAGGTGCTCCCTCTTGAACTGCCAGAAATTAAAAAAAAAATTAAAAAATAGAAAATTCATTTCATGGCTATTGAAGTGCAGCCACCAAAACTGCTCCCCTCTTTCAAATATTTCAAATTCAAGAACCAGAAGCTGAATTCACAGAAACCCAAGAAGAAGATGAAATCTTTTCTCCACACAAATATCCTTCCCCATGTGACCCATTTTGCATTTGTCCTTGTAGATTTGAAATGCTTGGTGTTTGATCTCCTTACCAAGAAGAAATCAATCTCCGAATTACCAGAATATCAGAAATGTGTAACTACCAAGCAAAACAAGCTTGTTAGCTTCATAAAATTGCACCTCAAATGGTGTCCCTCTCATGTCACACCCATTACAGATTCCAGTCAACTGTACAATTACAATTTCAATTTCAATTCCTCTGCACAAGAGGATCGCTACGAAGAAGAGAGAGAGACTCAGTATCTGCAATGGTTGGAGGAGAGAGAATCGGCTGAGACTATGACTGATACTGACATGAATGAGATCGATCGGCTCGCCGAAGAATTTATTGCGAGTTTTCATGAGAAGTTTCTATTAGAGAAACAAGAGTCTTACAGAAGGTATGAAGAGATGATGGCTAGAAGCATATAGTCTACTGGCAATAGCAAATATCAACAATTTAAGGGGTTGTTTGAATAAATGTACATTGTTTTCTTTTCAAAATATTATGTCATTGTTAGTTTGGAAAATTTAACATGAGGTTTCTAAGGAAACTGAAAGCTTGCTCTTAGTTAAGTTGTAGTTAATTAGTGTTCATTTTGTGGTGGATATATAATTAGTATCATATTTAATTTGCTTCAGAGTTGTAATTAATTAGATGCGTTGTTTCGTCTGTTCTTTCGAGGAAATGCCGTTGCGCATGTAATTTTCCGACATCCGAACATGAACAATTTTTAATCCAAATTTTGTAAGAAGAAATTATGATGAATCTGATCCTATAAGTTTGTTAACTAGCTGAAATGCACTTTTATTCACTTTTTGAATAATATTTGAATATACAAAGTTAAATTTTCCCTCAATTAATATTTGAATTTATATTGTAAATTATTGCTTTTATTCATTTGGGAAGAAGACTGGGAGGGAGGAAAAAAAATGAGCATTTTGTCTTTCCTGCTATTAGTTTAATCACTTTTTCTTCTTCTTCCTTTTTCCTTTTTGTGTGTGTAAATGATCATGTAAATTTTTTTAGTATCATTTGAGAAAGAGGCCCATATAAGGCCCACTATAATAAGCTTCACGGCCCTTGAGAATATATGCATGAATTAAATGCAAAACGGAACTCAGCTATACAATAGTTTACATTGACACTCTAGAGTCACTTTAGAGTGAGATTACAGTACTTTGCAATGCACGGATAATTCCTTACATTTAATTTATATTTTTGTTTTAAAAATTTAAATAGTTAATTTGAAATACTTAATATTATTATTATATAAAAATATACTTGGAGATCAAATTTTATATTTGTTGGAATTTTTTTATAATTTTTTGAGACAATTAGAAAACCACTTGATCTAAAAATTCTGGACCATCCGAAATTAGTGATTTTCTACCTACCAAAAAAAATGCTAAAAAAATTTAAATTTGATTTCCAAGTATATTTTCATATGATAATAACGTTGAGCGGTTCAGATCAACTATTTAGACTTTAAAGACGGATATATGAATCCAATGCACGAAATAACTTGCGCATTACAGAGTACCATAGCCTCACTCAACACTTTAATGATTGTCCCATATAGTTATACTAATTTTCTTTGGAAATAATTTATCATATTGAAATTTTAGACAAATTTTCAAAAAGTAATACGTTGTCGTTTGCAATTGTTTTTAAATATCAATTTTAGAAATGCAAAATAACAAACTACAAAGATGCTGAACAAATATAATAAAATATTTAATATTTAATATGTCTCATAAATTAAAATTGTAATATATTGTAGGGAACAAGATGGTTTAAAAGTGAGGTGTGAATTTTTTGACAGCGATTTATCTTAACAATCTTGACAATAATTTCTCAAATTATGCAACAACAAAAAATAGAAAAAAATATAGGCATGTTATTTTTCTTACATATTAGTAGAGTTTCAATTTTCATGCAAATTAAGTATTGATGCTCCATCAAAATGATGTTACAGACCGTTAATATGATTTTCATTATTTTTTTATGTATATAATATATGTGAAGTTAGAATGTTAGACTATATTTGTTGAATTTATAATGAATGAGGGTCCACTACTATGCATGACACATATTGATTTATGCTATAGATCAATATCTTTATTTTTTAAAGTTCAAACAATCAATCTAAATTACTGAGCATGATCTTCAAAAAATATATATATAGATCAAACTTTTCATTTTTTATTAGAATTTGAACTATTTTTAAGATAGGTAGAAAATCACTTGATCTGAAGATTTTAGACCATTACAACAACAACAACGACGACGACGACGACGACTAAGCCTTTAGTCCCAAACAAGTTGGAGTAGCTAGAAATGAAACTCAATCACAATTATAAAATAAAGATAAATAGTAATAAAATAATAAAAATAAAAGTGAAAGTGAAGGTGATAGTGATAGTAATAATAAAGAAATTATAAAAAAAAAAAAAAAAATTTAGTCTGCAAGTACATATTCATACGAAAATCATGTTAAACGGTTCATATTGATTATTTAAAATTTGAAAAATTAATTAAGCGTAAAGTTGGCTCACTACATCGCTCTTCTATTGAGGGGCATATAAATATTTCCATAATATGATGGTTTTGAATGCAACTTATCTGACAAACAAAATAAAGTATGGATTAATATGCTATGCATGGTAACACAACCTCGCTCATTTATAATTATAATTTTTTTGTAAAGAATCTCTATTTTTAACGTTATAATAAAAAAAAATTAATTGTTGATGTACTGTTTTTTTTTTCTAGAATAAGAAGGATCTAATTCTAACGTTCTCATAAAGATTTAAATTTGAATTTAGTTTTTATAAAATAAATATATTTCTGGAAATATGAAATACGCAATATGATTCTTTTTTATTTATACGAATTCTAAGTTGCCGCCAAATGCCCTAAATTTTTTCGTTTATCTTTCTGGAAAGTGGGGTCCACATCCTGGATGACGTTGTACTTCACGAACTCCATACATTGGCACTGCACATGCACCAGGCGTAGGAGGTCGTATCCTCTGCATTAACTCAAGAAGAAAACTTTTGAGTTAATGCATCTTGACTGTCCGAAAGTCTTCATGATTCGTGTGAATTAGATCCGCACTAATATTAAAGATTTCGTATGGTTTAGAGAAGGCCGGATGGGCTCCGTTTACAATCGGACGGTTAATATGTATTAACTCAAAAGATGCTCTTCAGGGTTGATTGCAGACGATGCGGACTCCAGGTGTAGTTGCGTAGATACATTCCGAATTCGCTTCCTCTGAGATATCTCATATTTTGCATGACTTGTTGAAAAATAAAAAAACGTTCAAATAAGTTCTACACGAATCTCAAAGCTAAAATAATACTGCCCCCCTGCGCTATCCCGAACAGAAACCGGACACGTCGGTCACGCAAAATATGAGATATCTCAGAGGATTGGCACTCATAGATTCCTTGACACCGGACCCGAACCTAAAGTTAAATCTGGCTATGACCCGTCTCGCGTCCACCTTCCATTAATACATCTCCACCTCCTCATTTTTAACCTCCTTTCCTTCTTTTTATCGAGTCTATCAACCTCCGCTCTTTCTAAACCCTAACCTCTCTCTCTCAATCCACATCCCTCTAGTAAGCTTTTTCCATGGATCCGTCCCGTAAGAGAGGGAGGCCTCAGACTAATGGAGCGTTCGGAGGTGCAGCGAAGAGGCGGCCCAAAGGTGTGTTATTTTTTCTCAGTTCTACTTGGATCTTTGTTCAGTGTCTCTTCTTTCCTATTCATGGTGATCTGTTTACGTTGCCTCCGATGTTCGCATTAGATGCATGCTAGATATAGAGTCTCTAGGAAACGTGGTAGATCTAGGATTTCGTTTATTTGTCCATCATTTATTGCAGTGTTCTCCGCCCGAGTTATATTAGTTTGCAATTTGCGATTCTTCGTCTATATATTTGTAGATCTAGTTTCTTATGTTCTTGTGTTGAGTTTCCTTTGCTTACTCTTAACCTACTATAAGTCCCTTATCATTCTGTATTCCTGTTTACTTTTTTAAACGATATTCAGAATAGCTAGCAAAATCAGTAGCCATTAAAGGCGCCAAATTTTATTGTTTTAAACTCTTTGAATGCCAATTACATGTATTATTAGTTAACCTTTTTAAAAGGTAAGCCATTATTAAACCAATTGGATGGTATGGAATATGATCTGAGAATTCTATTGTTTATTAATTTAGTTTAAATATTACATCAGGCTGAAAACAACTCGTTTTTTGAAACAAAACCAGGATAAATATCAGATTCAATTCATTTATTGGAATTAAGTCGACTCAATAGTAAAAAGGAGAGACCAATTAGGTGGTCACTGTTTGTGAGATGAAAATTGAAACCATGCAATTTGCTACTGTTCTAAATGGAAAATGTTTAATGAACAGAAAGGAATTCAGTTGAATCTATTGATGTTTCCAAAAAAAATAGTGTGGCTATGGGGAAGTTCAAAATCCACCATAAATCAGTTCAATATTGACTGTATATTTTTTTCTGAGTTATGTTGCTTTAAAATTGAGGTTACCTAATCAGAATCTGAAGATTTATCAGGATGTTAAAATTTATTATGAACATAAGCTGAAAACAAGAAATTAATTTTATGTAACAGAAATGGACTCGTTCCAAAGTGGTGTAGGAAGCAAATCGAAGCCATGCACCAAGTTTTTCAGGTTAACAAGCTGAACTTTCTATATTCATAATAAATAATAATGGGCATCATAATGGTATTACTCTATATTTTTTCTCTACCATTGTATGTTTTATGAAATGATAAGGCTCTCTTTAGTTGTGGGATATAATGAAAATTAATAATACCTTTTAGAAGCAAATTAGCCCAGAATTATTTGGGAATCACATAACGGTTTAATTTAATTCAATTCATTCAAATTGGGTCTGCCATTTTGTTTTATCCTACAATTAAAAGGGCCTTGCGACATTAACTTTTAATTTTTTTAAAACTTGTGATTATTTCTTTCAGGTACACCTTTGCAATTTTTTTAAGGGTTAATGCATTAAAAATTGGAGACTGATGGTTAATTATCTATTATGCGCCAATGAAAATTCAATTGAAATATGAATCCACAAGAGATTAGGAGATAATAGTCATGAAATTGAGCACATACATTGCTTAAAGTAACCAAAACTTGACTGATACAAGGAAAACATTCAACTCTTTTCTTTTTTGAAAAACTTAATGTCTTTGTAATTTCTTTCTAAACTTGAAATTGCATTTGACACATGGTGGGTGTTATACTGCTTGGTGTTTCTCTTTGAGTTGTAGTTTTGTGGCGATGTTTATTGAGCAGCCGCAGCATTATGTGGTATCTGTTGGGGCAATGGGGATCTGTGATACAAAAGTTTTCTATTAATATGATTTTATTGTTATTGTTTTTTCTGTTTTCTTTCACAGTTCTGTTTTGTTGAATTGTTGCATGACTTGGAATTTGTATCTTATGCAGCACTACGGGGTGCCCGTTTGGGGACACCTGCCATTTCTTACACCACTATCCAGGTGGGTACCAAGCTGTCTCTAAACTGATGAGTCCAGCAACGGCCCCACCACCTCATGCAATGGGTCCTGCCCACCATTACTCCATGCCAGATCCTACCTCTGCTCCATCTCCTACGACCCCTTCTGTCAAAACCAAGCTATGTACCAAGTACAACACGGCTGAAGGGTGCAAATTTGGGGACAAGTGTCATTATGCCCATGGTGATCGCGAACTTGGAAAACCGGTGTCTGCTGCTCATTCCCATTCTAATCACATGCAGCAAGCGCCTCCAGCCTATGGAATGGGTACACCCAGTGGATTTTCTCATGGTGCCAGGTATGATCACCCTGCACCAGCCCCAGCACCTGGCAGCTTTGGAGCATCAGCTACTGCTAAAATTAGTGTGGAGGCATCTCTGGCTGGCGCCATTATTGGGAAGGGAGGGGTTAATACAAAACAGATCTGTCGTGTTACTGGTGCCAAGCTGGCTATCAGGGACCATGAATCCGATCCAAATATGAAGAACATAGAGCTTGAAGGTACTTTTGATCAGATCAATCAAGCCAGTGCTATGGTCAGAGAGTTGATTGTGAATGTAAGTGGAGGGGGTGGAGCCCGAGGAGGGAGAAATACTTCTGGTGTCGCTGGTGGTGGTGCAGGTCATGCTGGCCCCGCAAACCATTTCAAGACGAAATTGTGTGACAACTTTGCCAAGGGGTCGTGTACCTATGGGGAGAGGTGTCATTTTGCTCATGGCTCAAGCGACCTACGCAAGACTGTTTGATACTTGGGAGATCTCAACAGTCGATTTGTGTATCGATGTGGAATAATGATTTAGTTTTGTTTTTAGATGTGTTTTTTTTTTTTTTTTTACTTGTGTGAGATTGAGGTCTTTTGGGTAAAATGAGAGCTAGCTCAGTTATTGTATTTGATGTTTTAGCTGGTTGGGTAGAGAGGTAGACTTCTATTTCATTTTCACTGTACTTTCCTACTTTGTTAGCTTGATTCTCGGCACACTATTCAATTACTATCTATTTGTAGAAGCTTTTGAAGTTAGATATTTGAAATTGAATTTTTGAAGTGGTCTTTTTTACAAAAGCATAATATTGCCATACTGGTAAATATATTAGAAATTCTACAGGAGTAGTGTGTCGTTCTCAATTGCAGAAAAGGATTATACGTTAAATAAATGTGTACCTAAAAGTATTGCCATTCTTTCTTTGTTTTTGTTTTTGTTTGTGCCTTTGCTGAACGTCTGTTTCAATTTTGGTTCAAGTGAAGGGTTTCAGTTATAGTCACTTCTGGCCTGTTATGAGCGTGGATGACGAGAATATGAATGGAATTTCGAATTGAGGTCGAAGAAGGCTAGAATAAGAGTATGTAACAAGAATTTACCACTGAAATGAATTCATTTGAGCTATTTTCAGAATGCCAACTTTTCTTACGAATTAAATTGTAATCTTATAAACCACATCGAATCAACCCATAGTGGTTAATTTGTTGTTACGCAAGATTTTTTATTGTAATTGGATCACCTCATACACATTTCAATTTACAACATATTATTCTACAATTTTACTAATGAGTATTAACACTCGTTTAAAAGCGACTCAAAAATTGAAATCATTATACCTCGAAGTGAAAAAGAAAATCTTATTTTTTAGCGACTATTCAGTATATTTAAAGCCATCATTTAATTTTAATTTTAAGTAAGCAAATATTGATGACAAACACATTTAGAGTCTATTCAGCTACACGGCGGAAATGAGAATGAACTTGGATTTAAATCTAATTTTTTTTTTTTTTTGAGAAAAGTGGCTTAATCACCACCGATTTCATTACTCGAACGAAACCTACAAAGTTATACAAAAGTGGTACCAAGCTGATACCAATCAAAGCCAACAACATACCAAACAAACCATATCAATCATCTAGGAATATCTATCAAAAAACATTACATAACAACCAACAACTATCAAAAGAAACAACCAACTAATCATCACTAACAACTAGGCTATTAGAGACTGCTGAACTTCGATTTAAATCTAATTTAAATAGGCAAAATACTGTGCACGTAAGTGAAATTTTTTTTTTCCCGCAGCCTTGGTGACAAAAATTAAACTTTGAACTTTAAAATCATACATTTAAAAAAAATTAATAAACGTTCGTAATAAAATAAATAAATTTTAAGATCTGAAAATGAATGCCTCTTTTTATATGCACCTGGTCCCATGGACCCTCCACAATGAACTGTGGATCCCACAAACCCACTTCCACGACAACAAACTCGGTCCAATATCTTCTCTAGGCAGTATTACTGTACCAGTCGAACACTACAACTGCCCACAAGCACTGCTTCAGGACTCACATTCTGCGTGATTTACACAGAAACCCTCTCAATTTAAAAAATTCAATTCCATGGCTATTGCGAGCACCTGTCAATGCACAACTCTCCCGTGGTACCGTCGCCGGGGCGGGATGAAGGGGCGTCGCAGTGGTACGATGGTTTGCAGAGCAGCTGTACAGCAGGAGACTTACATGGGGGGCCCAGCTGGTAACTACGCGCGCGAGATGGAGCGTCTATCTGCTAAAGAATCCCTTCTCCTGGCCGTTCGCTTCTCTGTTTATTTTAATTTTTGTTGTGATTATCTGGAACCGTTGAAGAGATATTTTATTTTATTTCGCATTAATTTCGTGCAATTGAGCTGGATTCAATCCCACTAATAGAATCAAGGTATTCTCCAGTTGAGGCTGAATCACGTAATTGACATGGGGGCAGATCCTTCGGTCCAGTTCTATACCAGTAAAGCTAAAATTCCATCACAAATGGGGGTTTACTCCGGCTTACCAAATTCAGCATTAGCTGACCTTCAATTGCGAAGGCTTGCAACGTGTGACCTTTGGTTGAACCCAGGGTCGGATTTTCCCCGCGGGGGGGGGGATATCGAATTAACTAATTGGGTACTCAATAAAAAAAAATGCTTTGACTTATATTTTCCAATACTCTGACTTGTAATTTATGACGCTTTAACTTATAATTCTAATTACCAATCATAATT
This sequence comes from Carex pumila, assembly GCA_033356055.1. Taxonomy (NCBI): domain Eukaryota; kingdom Viridiplantae; phylum Streptophyta; class Magnoliopsida; order Poales; family Cyperaceae; genus Carex; species Carex pumila. The sequence goes on along the minus strand of JARJHM010000006.1, from coordinate 103,642 downwards.
CAGGAAATTTATTTTTATTTTAACACTAAAATTTAACCTGAATTACAAATCAAACATTTAGAGAGGGCCGATAGATCATTATTAAAACTCAAAATCCAAGAGGCCCTTGTTACATGTTGGGTCCGCCCCTGGTTGAACTTGAACCCAAAAGTAAACTTACTCTAAATTTTGCATATTATACTTAAAAATAGGGAAGAGAAAAAAACTGGAAAAGTAAAAGGTAGATATTGAGCAATCTTTGTAGTCCAGCAGGTGCTGGTGCTGTCATAGCATATAATTTCCAATTTGTGCCTTTTCTAGGCCAATGAAAGGGCATGGAAGTTGGAGACAATAATCTATCCAATGAACCCAATAATCTATCCAATGAACCAGTATGGGATTAGAACTGGACTGTTGTGGTACCAGAATAGGAAGACTACCATTATGTAATAATCTGACCTAGATTAGAACTTACCACGCAAGTCTAGGGACGTCAATTATGACCCGGCCTGGTGTGTTTTTTTTTTTTTGTTTTCTCTTGATAAGACTTTGGGATTTATAGTGAGGTTGGTTGTACTAGGCATGATCCTGTTCCACCCTGTGAAACACCATTTAACTAATACCAATTGCATTCAGATAGTTATAGTATCAGCAGTTATATATAACATGGTGTATTTTTTTTTTTGACAAAAGTGGGACAACCCACCTGTTTCATTATGAAACAATAATAGTTCGGTTACAACTCCATCAACTAACAAAAGAAAACACCTAATAACAGCAAGTAGCAACAGTCTAACATAATAGCAGGAAAAGTAAAATACTACAGTTTTTACAACACATATAACATGGTGTATTGAAATTAATATTTATTAAATGTGGACCTCTAACTTCTTCCATACAAATGCATGTTTTTATCATTCTTCAATTTTTGGAAGTAGTAAAAAGTGATAGTATCAGTTTCAATTCAACCCACTGGAATATTTATATACCGTGCCAATAGGGGAGTCTAGGTTATTTTCCTTGTTCCTTAGTAACAACTAACTAGTAACACACGGTAATGCAGTTCAAAGATGCTGGAGGCTTCCAGTCGCTGGTTACTGGAAAGACAACAGAGATGCAAAAGATAGATGTTAATGAGAGGATTGTTGGTCTGGAGCGCCTCAGTCCCACCACTCGTCCTACTACGTAACTTCTTTCTCTTACTTGCTTTTATAGCTTCTAACTTTTTCTTGATTATATTTTCTTAGATCTTTTACAACTGGTTTTGAACCCAACCTTTTGCTCCAGAAGTTTAAGTTGATTGATAATGATACTTGCATTATATTCAGTAATGCTCCTCAAATCAACTAAAATGTTCTTGTACACATCATGGACCAGAAGCTTAAGGGAATGCTGTTCTTTTGGATCAGAATGATTTGAGAGATTGAAATGATTCTTTGGGCTGTTTAACATAAGTTTGATAAAATATATCTGTTTTTAAGTGTCCAAAATCAATCAGTAATTAGCTTCATACCTGATTGCTACTGATGAGTTCAGTAGCAAAGACATTTCCATCAAATGATATATGTTTTCATTAATTTGTTCTATTTTTTATTTTTTGAAGATCACCATTCCTAGAAGGAAGATGGAACTTTGAGTGGATTGGGGACACAAGCCCAGAATCTTTCATGATGAGATTTATTTTTGAGTAGGTACCTCCTCAGTAACAGCACATTCGCTTTAGGAAAATTTCCTGATTTAGATATGCAAAATCTCCAATAACCTCTCAAGAAATGCTCAGGATACCCCTATTCATAGTATTTGGATTATCTCCTGTTCTTTTTATTCTAAACATAGCCTTTGAATTACTTCAATTTTATTTGTTACTTACAGAAAACTCTGTTTTGTCCAGTGTTATAAAAACCGGACCGGACTGGACGATTGGACTGGAAAAAAGCCAGGCCTGGGCTGCTTTCCAGTTTGGTTGGTTTGAAAGATTGTTTCTGTTATCCGACCAGGGAAACTGATTTAATTAACCGGGTTTTGGTTAGAAAACCACAAATCAGCCTTTAAAAATCCGGTTTAAACAGATTCTCCTTCTATCTTATTTTTACACATCCAATGAGAGAAGAGTAATAAACTATAGGTCACATGCTCACCTATGGCCTAGAGATTTAATTGGCTTTTTTTTTTGTCTCATGTAATTTGCATAGAAGACCTTGATTTTTCAGATATAATAAAAGGGTTAATTAAGTATAGAATACACCAGAACTATTCATATACATATAATGTACACACACACACACACATTGAAACGACAATTACTATTATTTTATTATTTACATCATTATGAAATTTGTTACTGGAGCCCTAATTTTTGTATTAAAGAACTTAAAACTTATTATTGATACTAGTAGTTCACTGATAATTATCATAGAAAAATTTAAAATGTTGAGATGGTATACTTTTCTCTCCTAAAAGGAATCATTTTGTCATCTGTTGATAAAATAAGTAGTTCTATTATATTCGGGTGAGAAACTCTTAAATTAATCTATAAATTTGTTTTTATAGTACATTATTCAATATGTATGTGCAAAATTTCATTACCTATATAAAAACATGATTATGTTTATAATAGTCCATATATGATACATATATTTAAGTATTTAAACAAACCAGCGGTCGGACTGGTTCACCCACTGGTCTGAGAGTGTGTATCCTCTGAGATATCTCATATTTTGCATGACCGACGTGTCCGGTGCCTATCCGGGGATAGTGCAGGGGACCAGTATTATTTGAGCTTTGAGATTCGTGCAGACAGTATTTGAATGGTTGAGATCTTCCAAAAAGTAACGCAAAATATCTCAGAGGATGCGAATTCCTGATTTGACCATTGAACCATTGACCCAAAGCTCTGCCGGGTTGTTCTGCTAACTTCAATTTTGTCTATTCATTTACTAATGTAAAATTTGTGTCTGAACAGGCGGGCTCCCAGCACAATTGCGAGCCTAATAGGAATTGATCTGATGATAAAAGATGGCTATTCTAAGATCAAAGCAGACCTTAAATTTCTAAATTCAGTACTTCCTCCACCCCATGTTGTATATTTCCATTTTGAAATTTTATAGCAAGGATTATCTAACAGATATGAGCTCCAGTTCAGTGTCAATTGAGCCATCAGTTAAAATTAATCAACTCACATTCATTCATCCTTATTTTGCATTTTTGTCACCACCACACCCACAAAAAGAATATAAAGAGAACTAAATTAGTAGATTCATAATTAAAAAAAATGCAGGATGCTTGGTTCTTTACCAGTACAACTAGATTGATTTATCTCCGATGGGCACCCCTTGTTTTACTGGATGAGAATTTTAAGGGATACATCATATAGTGAACTAACACTAAGCATTACTGGGTACATAAGCATGGTACCATCAGTATGATACCATGCTCGGGCTACTGGAATAATATCTTTAATAGGTGCTCTGTGTAAGGCTGGGAAGTATCGGCTATGTTGATTTACAGTTGGCATCCAATTTTTCTTGTTTTTTGTTTGTTTGTTCTCTCTCTCTCTCTCTCTCTCTCTCTTGTACGTTTTACTTTAGCCTGGTACCGAGTATAATAAGAATCATATGCTAAATCAGTGAAAGGTGCGCAACATGTGCCATACCAAAAATATATATTGAGCCACAAAGGTATAGTCTGCAATTTGTCTCAATGCATAATTGAGGGCAGAGTTCATTCCATTTCTAATTATTGGTATGTAAAAATTGTAGATAGAAAGCAAGGTGACACTGACAACCAAGCTGACAGTAGAGGGGCCAATGCGAATGAGAGAAGAATACAGTGATGCGCTTTTGGAGACCCCTTCTTTGAACGCTGAATCTCTTCCTGATCAGCTCAAACCTGCTTTGAACCAGGCTGCTGGGGCCCTCCAGCAGTTACCTGCCCAACTGAGGGACACCTTTTCTAACGGCCTCAGACTGCCCTTTAGTAAGATTTTTGCTCTGTTAATTTCTTCTGTTTTTCCCTCCTTTCTGAATTGTTCATTTGTCTTAGATTTCCGGGTAGTGTGGTTCGGGCCGTAGTTCATAGCCTAGAGGTCTTGGCCCATTATTTGGTGATGGTAACCATATTAGTAAAAAGGTTTCAGTTTAAGAGCTATTATCAGGCTATTTCCTACTTGAAAGCCTAAAGCCCAAAAGCCAGATAATTTTTTTTCCAAATGAACAAATGATTAGGTGTATCTGTGGTCAAAGAGCTGGTACACCCTTTTGGACATATAGTAAAATTAGTTAGTTCTTTTGTCAGATTTTTTTTTCCCATTTCTATTTTTTTGGGTTTGTGAAGTTCAGCCAGAGCTCAAAGTAGATGTACTTATGTTTCTTATTTTAAAAATGGACAGATGGATCTTTGCAGAGGTTGTTTTTGATTTCTTATCTGGATGAGGAAATTCTGGTAACATTTTTATTCCTTGGTTTTACTTTCAAGATTGATCCATTATTTACATACCTCGTGCATTATAATGTTTGAAAGATACAGCCAAGTGTTCTTTTTGTACAAAAATTTATATCAGGAAAGTTTAATACATGAAGGATGTTGTATTGCTAAATAATACCCTTATTGGGCTTGATGTTTACCTATACTCTATGTTGCATGGATACGGGTACGGGTATCGTATTGGATACGATATAGATATGGCGATACGATAATTTTTAAAAACTCCAGATACGGTACTCCTATTATATATATTTTGTTATATATATTTTATATTTTAAATTGTGAAGTCGCTGAATCACAGAGCTGCGGTTCGATTCCTGTGTGGTGCAACAAATAGATTTTAGATTGTGGTTCATATGCAGTGCACGCAGAAGTCACTTGTGCACGGTTTAGCGCGGTCCATGAAGCGCTGGTGCACGGGCGTGTGCACAGTTTAGCGCGGTCCATGGAGAGGGGCTGATTCACAGGCGCGTGTCGGATGTGTGTCCAGGCAGTCTGAGGTGTATCGGATTGTTTCAACGCGTATCGGTGACCGTATCAATGCGTTAAGGATACGCCATGTCAGCCGATACGCCAAGTGGCGTATCTGATACGTATTGTAGCCGTATCGTACGCGTGTCGGTGTCCGATACGGGTACGGACCCTATATTGGAGTATCGGGTTAACATAGCCTATACTTGATCTGATATAGTAAACTTTATGTTGGAGCATCAATGGAGCATTAATTCAGTACTAAATCCTATCCGGGAAATAAATAAAAGAAGAAGAATTCAATCTAACAACAAATTTGTATAAAGCCTTAATAAACAACAAATTTGTATAAAGCATCATGTTGTCGACAATGTTGGTACCATTTGCAAAAATTAAAGAAAAACCATTGATATCATGAGATTTATTGAATTACTATTTTTTCTTTCAGATAATAAGGGATGCTGTTGGTGCACCAGATGTGCTAACTAGACTAGAAGGCACATCATCTTCCGCCGGTGAACCAATTATAACTGAATATGAAAGCTAATATATTTTTTATTCAATTTTCATAACTTAGGTTATATAACTTGAGATGTATGAGCTCTCTACATTTCTTTCTTTTTTGCATACTCCCATGTCGGATCTTGTGCTCATGTTTTGCCTATAATAATTTCTTAATAAATATTTTCTGGATACTAGGGACGGTGTTATTTGCTATTTCTTTTTTTCTTTTGCCAAAATTACTCGTGTGGACCAAGGAAAATCTCAGTTGTATTATGTAGTTTCTCCACAAGGATGAAATTTTTGGTGTGATCACAATGCTCATCTTTTTATTAATTGAAATTCCTATTCTGCTTCTTTTCCATATGTTGTATAATTTTCTTAGGCTTACTTTTGATCAGTGTTGTGAAAAGTCGTCCGTTTAGGCCGATTTATTAGTCGATAAGTTGTTGGTGGCGGTCAAACCGTCATGGATTTTTTCAATTAATCGGCCAATTGTTCCTGATTATAGCCAATTATTCCTGATTAATCACTTGTCGGTACTCTATCCATCTGATGATCGCATACTGTTATTTACAACACTGCTTTTGATTACATCAGTGTTATTATACATTATGAATGGAGTAGGAGAGATGCCAAGGAAATGAAATTTCCTAAAATCTCCTTTTTTTAGAGCGGTACAAACCACTTGAGAGAGTTTTTTTTTTTTTTTTAATATAAAATGTTCTAAATTGTTTTTGAGATGGTGTGTGTGTGTGTGTGTTTTCCTATACAAGTTTAATACGAAGCATCCTTTTCCAGTATACTAGTATATCTCAATTGCACAATTGGCAGGCGATACTTATCTTTAATTTTTGTTTAATTAAATTAAGATAACTTTCAACCTCATTTAATAAAAGAAAGAATCTACCAACTTGAATGAAGGAGACATTCGTTTGAGAATTTTGTGCTGTAAACATTTAGATTTTTGTATATCCAGTGGTTACTTTGGTTGGCACCAACCCTTGTGAGATTGATACATATATAGAATATATATTGTTCTTGCTGAAAAGTTTTCTATCGGTCAATGCACATGTGAAAGATACCTTTGTCTCAACCATGTTGACTTTGTTATATTAAATAAATAAATATTCAGTTGTAATTTTTTTTTTTCATCTTTGCTACAAGTCATAAGTCAAATTTAGAAATAATTTATTTAAAATATAAGTCTGTACATACCACCTCTTAAATTCATCAAGTTCAATCTAACTCTTGGAAAAATTTGATCTTGAGGCACATATTATTTTTTGTTATTTTCCTTTGTGAATAACACTAGACAAATAATTCCTGGAATGGAATTTGTATATATCGATTTAATGATTGTGCCAAATTAATTAAATTGTGATTATCTATCCTCGTACCAACTATTACATAAAATGTTGGTACAGAAATAGTTCTAACTACAAGTTAATATATTAATTCAACGTTTCAACCAAATAAAGAAAAGGTTTTTGAACTGAAACTAGGGGTGTTCAAACTGTTGGTTGAAACTGAACTAAAATAATGAAACCAAACTTTTTTTTGGTTTTTAATAATAGAACCAAACCCAACCGATTAAATTTATAAACCGATTAAGAACTGAACCAAACAAACCGAAATAAACTCATTAATGTCATTATTAGCGAAAATTACGCATGTTCATACACAAGTTGCTCAATTACAAAATATGTAGATGTTTTAAAATATTTAAACTAAAATGAAAGAAGGAAGCAATGATTGAATCAAACAAAATATAAACCATACTTGACCCAATATAATTCGGTCGGTTCGGTTAGTTGGTTTTGAAAAGTCTAAATTGAACCGATCTATTTAAACTGAGATAATTCAAAAGTTCAACCAAAACGATCCATTAAAACTGAAAAACGGAACTATTTAAACAGAAATTTTTTGGTTTGATTGAAAATCAAACAAACCGAACCATTTGAACGCCCCTAGCTGAAACATGATCTCAAGCCCAAACAGCCATTCTATTAAGCAAAATTAATATTTAATGCTAATACTCCAATATATAAATGTATGGTGATATTTTGATAAAAAAACTACAAGTTGCTATTTAAATGGCTTTTATTTTTTAATACAACTACTAGCAATATTAAACCTCATAAAGTTGGAAAACATTACGTACTTGCCCCCCCCCCCCCCCCCCCCCCGCTTTTTTTAATATAAAATGCTAACTGAAATCGAGCACATGAATTTGAATATAAAGTTATGTACATTGGACGCGGTCTTTTTCCTCTTACTGACTACAATTAGGAAATTATTACAAAAAGAAAAAAAATAAATTAAAATTGCATATTCAAATTACAAAATTTATAGACTAGGTTTAAAGTGAGGTGAAGGATAAGAAAAAAAAAATCAAGAAATGAGTCTTATTTTTGAGAAAAATGACGATAAGAGCTTTATTTTATTTTTATTTTCATATTTCTATTAAAAAAGTAAAATGACAACCAAAACCAAACATAACCATAATAATACGTTGGATCAAAGTGCATGAATATAATGGAATACAAATAAGTTTATTGAATGGAACACAATTTTCTAAATCACATGTATAATTTTTTTATATTGCCTTTTCAATTTTTTCAAAACAAAGTTAAATACTTTAATTTTTTTTTGTACATATATAGAAATTAATATAGATAACATTTGGTTATTTGAATTATAAATTGCTTTTTTTTTTAAGATTTAAAAAGTGAAAACAAGATAAAGACATAAAAAATGAATGCATTTAAAGTTTAAACCCTCATCGTATCATGTATTTTCAAGATGATGTTAATATCAGTGTTGTAAAAAACATCAGTTTAGGCCGATTAGTCATTGGTGGTGATCATGGATTTTTTCGATTAATCGACTAATTATTTCTGATTATAGTCCGATTATTCTCGATTAATTGCTTGGCGGTAACTTATCTATTCAATGACCGCATACCATTATTTACAACACTGATTAATACAATCATGTTTTAATATGAGCTTATTTTTAATAAACGGTTCACATGTAATGGATGCTTCAATGAAATCACACAAATGGAGAGGAGCCGAATGTATGGGCATATTTTTATAAATCAGTAAATTGTGACGCGAGAATAATAGTGTTATACCTAAAATAGGTGTCAAAATCAAAGTTGTACCTGATAATTAAAATAGGTGCCAAAATAAAATAAATTTTAGCTGTTCATACAAAACAAAAAGCAGCAACAAAATTACTTATTACAAAACCCTATCACAAGCAAATACTAAACTCCACAATTCAACTAACAAACACTACAATTATGCATTATCATCCCAGTTAACTAAATCTTTCTCATCCAATTCTTCTCCAGACATTGTATATGGGGAGTTGTCATTTCTAGAACCCTGAATTTCTGCAGTGCTTTTCATCTTGATAGGTTACCAGTAGTTATTTGTAAATAAGTACTGTTTTCATTTGTAAATAGATCTCTTTATCAATGAAATTGTCAATGAATTCTCATTGATTTTTTTTTTAAATAAAAAAACTAGTTTGGTATAAATTAATTAAAAGGTAATTTATTTTTCTTGAGGAAGAGCTTTCATGCTGTTAAAACTTCATTGATGGATAGCAATGTTTGTTACATCATCACAACATCAATATCAAGATAATCAATGATAATATAAAAGATTGAAATTTCATAAAAAGGGTGTTGGAACAATAAATTAAATAAGTTGAAATGAAAAGGCAAATTTTGTATAGAGGTTCCCACTATTGACAAAGCTAATTTGGCTTTATGCATCGATGATCAATAGAGACAAAATGAAAAATTAAATAAAAAATTGTGATCAGTGCTATATATAAAATCAAACTAGCTCTGTCAATATATTTACCCAAAATTCTCCAATTTTAGTTTATGCATGACAGCCTCCAATTAACCTTCTTATAAATTTTATATCATTTTTGGCTAAGTGATGAGATGAGGATTACATTGATATCTCATGATTTTTTTTCCTCAAGAAAGTGATGTCTCATGTCATGTCATGTCATGAGTTTTGATTTTTCAAACCTATTGAGCAACTAAAGTTTAAATTAATTGTTGGTCTTTATTGGGTGATGTCAGTGAATAATTTCCACAAGGTAAAGACCTTGAAATTTTATACAAATATCTTTTTGTAAGTACAATTTCATGTTTCAAAAAAGGACATAATAAATATGCTACTTCAGTTACCTCAAGCAAAATCATTATTTTAATTCCCCATATATAATTTCATAGCAAAAAATTTCAACTAGTAATTGAATTATGAATTAATGATTAACCGGAATGACAATGCAATCTATGATAAAGGGTTTGTTTCTTATGTATATTCTATTCAAAATATTTTTTTCAATGTCTTTCTTATTTTATTGCAATTTCATTACTTTTTTTGAGAATTTTTGCTTGATTATATATGGTTTTATAATTGTTAATTTTGTTATACACTTTAGATTTAGATTGGATGAGTTGAGATCATTGTGTGGTTTCTAGATTAATTTAACAGATGTTCAAGGACTAAAACAGATAATTATTATGAATAAATTGTTTGGTAACTTCAACACTTAAAAGAAATATTATGTGCATCATATAAGCCATAAATTAGATTAAATTAAGATGGTCCCCACCTAAGTTTTCAAAAGATGTGGGGCCTACTTGAAATGCTATGTATTTTCTTAAATAATTGAAATAACATGTATTAAATTAGTCAATTTTTGGAAACAACTAGGTTCGTTCTCTTTGTCAAATCAATGTTCCACTAGGCATTTATATATTTCAATTTTTTAATTAAAATAATGACAGATATTTAAGGCCATTGGTTATCTTTTTCTCAATTAAAATTTCATGTGTGCCCCCAATTTAAATGCAATTTATTTACAAAAAAAAAAGCATGAGAACATCAATATAAATTCATACAAAATAAATAAGACAATATAGACATAAAATTCAAGAAAAAAAAAAAACACTAGTACAACCAATCCATTAATGTGTCAAGTATTTACAAAAAAAAACAAAAAACAAACCTAAAAACATATACAAGCTAGTAATCTAAAAAAATCAATCTAACATAATAACCAAAAAACATAATTAAATCATACAAAACCTAATACACCTTCATACCAGTTACATTCATAGGAGAAGAAGAAGCCATCCATTTCCTCCAATGATTTCAAATATCCATTGCTCAAGCTTTCTGCCCCAAACCACACCTTGCTATCTTCTACTTGTTCCAACTTAATCGTTTGATCCTCGATTTTAGGTTTCTTTTCCGGTGTGTAAGTCGAGTCCTCGATGCATTGCGATTTTCTCTTCTTGCCCGTGTCTGTGTCTGTGTCTGTGCCTGTTCCGCCAATTGGTTTCGCCGGCTTTCCGGTGAGGCGTTGCACGAGGTCGCGGAAGTTTGACACATCGGTTTTGATGATATCGGGTGCTACAATATGAATAATTCTTACTTTTGGAACCATTTTTGTTGATCTTGTATTCTCCATGTGCAAAAAGAGAGAAACAGGAGATGAAGAGAACAGAGAGAGAAAGAGGTTTGAGATAAATTTTTGAGGCTTTAGAAAGGTTTTTATAGCTGAAAGGATTGGTTAGAGAGAGAGAGGGGGGGGGGGGGGGGGGGGGGGTCACAATTAATTAGAAAAGTGATCATCTGGTTGGTAGCATGAAAACCAAAAATATACGAAACATATCCTTGTACAATTTTATTTTATTTAATTTTTAAAAAATTTGAACCCGGTCTCTCATGGTCTCAAAAGGGTGCAATTAAGCTCTGCATATTTTATTTTATTTCATTTTATTTTACGTCCAAATGATCAAGAAATATTAGCCGACTGCACATAATTAAATTATTTTATTGCAAAAGAAACAGCCAAGAAAATATACTTTGTATTTTCTGACTTCAATAGAGTTATGTATACGGCAACAAGAGTAGCGAATAATAATATATTTGTGAATTGTTCTGTTCTAAACTTCTAATGCATATAGATGAATTAGACAACTTTTAATTTTTGTGTAAATTATTCATAAATTGAATCGTCAAATTTATGAATAATACTTAATAATTCGCGTATTGTTCATAATTAATGTTCTTGCTACATTTATTAGTATTTTGGTATATTTTGTTCATCATAAAAACCAAACATTTTTCGAATAATATTTTTTTTTTATTTCAGTTTACGATTATATAAAATTGTACATTTTCAAAAATAAATCTAATCTATTTAAAAATAAATCTAACATTTTAAAAATAAAATTTAATGAAACATATATAAATTTTAACATTCAACAAAATAAATCCGAATTTCAAAAATAAAATCTAACATATTCAAAACAAATCTAATTACTTCACATATTAAAAAAAAATCTAACCTATTTTTTTAGCCTACTAAAAATAAATCCGAATTTAAAAAATAAAATCTAACCTATTCAAAACAAATCTAATTACTTCACATCTAACAAATCTAACATAAACTAAATAAATCTAACATATTGAATAAATCTAACAAATCTAACAAATCTAATTACTTAACAAATCTAACATAAAATAAATCTAACAAATCTAATTACTTCACATTCAATAAATCTAGCATAAACTAAATCTAACATTAAATTTAAATTTAAAATTTCTCTACAAAAATAAATATAATATCAAATTTAAATTTTAAATTACTCTACAAAAATAAATTAATTTAACATGAAATAAATGTAACATTTAAATCTCGCGGAATCTTGCGGGAGGTGCCGAACTGTAACATTATGTAAAATACAAATATGAAGTTAATAATTAAAATTTAAAAGTAATATAAGAAATGTCTAGATGTGTTTTCGAGTGAAACAAGTAACATTATAAGGTTAGAGTTCATTTTATATAAGAAATTGATAAAATAAGGAAGTTATTTCTAAGTGAATCATTATGAGAATATCTACATATCAAACTGACTTGTATAAAGTGAATATTACTAACTAACATTTCTGAAATATTAAGAAACAAGTATTTGAATATTATAAGTGATATGAGACAGAAACATTTAAAGTTAACATTGCTAATTAATGTATAAGCTTCTTATTTCAAGTATTTTGGGACTAATTTTCAATGTTTGAAAAATTAAAGGTAAATTATGTGAAAATGCAAAATTAACAAAATTAGAAAAGAATGAAAACTAAAAATAAATACAATTTGGTCAATGGGACCCACTTGTCATTCATGGGAGATTCTCTTAACCTGCTTTTTAATTTTTCTATCAATCTCTTTTCTCTCTCACTGTGCACGTGGCAAAATCACCTTGCACCAGCACTATTGAAAATCAAATGAGTGAGCTGCTTGCTCTCTTTACCGACTTCAGCTATGTTTTTCTTTCACACGGACAATACAGTAGCACATGCATATAGCATTTTCCCTTTCCCTCTTCTTATGATTCTCCACCTCATCTGAACTAGGGTTTTGCAAATTTGAAACTGGAGTTCCATTAATTACACATGTGTTTTACTCTTGAAGGACATATAAGCTTGTTGTCAGTTCATATCAGTGAAACTTTTGCTATGAACTTGGCATATGAATTGAGTAAGCTATATGATACACTTGAGGAACGATGAACTTGATTTAAAGTCACACTGTGCCCTACATGATAAGGTGCGAGGTTATTGTATTAGTTTGAGGTTCATAATTAGAAATTAAATTGTAACTCGCTGTGCATTTTGAATATTTGATTGACTGCATTGATTGAACTATTGCATCATATATATAGTCTAATACAACTGAAACTGAACTATATGTAAGTCTGTTGACTGTCGTGTTGATATTGTTTATCGATTAGTTGATTTCTATTGTAAATAATTGATTGAGATTACAGTGATTGAATTGATTGAATATAAAATACTGTAATCCTTGAACCTCCATATAGTGGAGAAAAAAGATTAATATATCGTAAAGTCTAGCTAGCTACTAGACTTTACTCTAGGACCCTTATGCACATATGATGAATGACCCCAACTAAATCCAGTACTGATTGGATAGGGAACATTGAATAAATGTGAATTGTGATTGTGAAACTAATGAACTGTGGTCTTATCCTTGATTTTCTTTTCGATAATGACAGTATTGTAATATTATTTTCGTATTGGTTTTGTTAAAAATATGTCAGAATAGTTAGAATGGTACAGGCCTTGACACAATAGATACATGTTATAGTATCTTTCAGTGCTACCAGACTATAAATTGTAAAGTTAAGAAACCAAATGTTACCAAACTTAGTGATTCTAAAGATTAGGTTCCAAACGTTGCATGACCTTATTGTTTAAAAGATTTTTGACCCAAATCATTTATTATGATAAAATTCTTAGAATTCTGATTTAATTATGAAATATTTGTTATTCAATTGGATACTGTTATTGAGCATTTGCATTCGTCATTATGAAATAAACTGGTTGTTTCTCGTGCGGTGATTTCATTATGAATATGGATTTCCTTCGAATCCAATAATCTGAGTGGCAATCAGCACTGAGAAATAATTTATTATTTCTCACTCGTTTTCCCTTGTGGGTTACATGTTTATTATACGAAGATAAATAGCGCTTCTTGGTAATTGATAGCGGGTCACCTAAAGGTATGGGATTTGGGTTTATTATATCTGACAGGGTGCGGAGAATATATCTCTAGCATCATCCACTATAAAATGTCAGATAATTATTGTAAATAAATTGGGATGTGGGAATAATAATGGATACTATTGGCAATGCATAAAAAGATCCATGTCTTATGTTATATTAATTAAATGGTAAATAGACATGGTAGAAATTGTCGCACCTCCGGATCGGAGTGTGACACGAACTTCGTAATTTCGATACCTTCGTAATTCTGTTTGTGTATTTGTACAATGAATTAAATTTACAACTATATATATATATTTTTAACAATAAATTTAAAATTTGAGAATAATAAAATTTGAGATTGCGAGGATAGAGATATTCGGAATTTGAGAATTGAGATGGAGATGTGAAAATATTGAGAGCAAGAGGGGTGTATTTAAAGAGATTTGATTGGGGGGAATGGAATTTAAATTTTAACAGAAAAAATGTCAAATCCAGTCAGTTCGAGTACGGGTAGGGCCGGTCCGGATTTGACTTGAACCAGGGGGGAATTTTGAAAATTTTGAAATAAAAAAACGGGTACAACAGGTAGGGTACACGAGTGCGGGTACAACGGGCGGGCACGGGTACAACGGGTGGGCACGGGTTCAATCCAGTCCGGGTTAGTTCGGATATTTTTCAAAAAAACCGTGACCGGCCTGTTTCATACCCGTACCTGTGCACCTGTTTACCCGTGTATACCTAGGCTCGGACACGGGTACTCCGAGCAACGGGCATGGACGACCTGGGTCTGGTTGGGCTCTGGCGGGTTTTGTCAAACCTCTAAATTAACATCCAAGCTAAACCGGTTGGGCCTGGTGGGTTTTACTCATATATATATATATATATATATGTAGGTTTTTATATAGAGTTAGGCTAATATGACACTAGTGTTATATAAAACTAAATAACACCACATCTTAAACCCTTAGATCTACTTTAAGATCCGTAATATCTGTTTTTACTGTTCAAACACTTCATTTTGTACGGATCTTAAAACAAATCTAAAGATTTAAGATGTGGTGTTATTTAGTTTTATATAACACTAGTGTCATATTAGCCCAACTCTTTTATATGAGTATGTATAAAACCGAGTCTATCTGGATTACGTACGAAATGAGCGTGTCCGTAAACTCGTAGACTGGACTGATTAACGGGTACATTTGATTGGGTCTATGTATCTGCGTCTTTCAGACACCGACACGGCTCCACTTACCAGATCTTCTGTAGCAAACACTATTAAGGAAACTCTATGGAACACTGTGTTGTCATTGTAGATATCTGATCATATCTTTTTCAAGGACATTGGAGGAAAAAGAAAACAATATTATGAATGAAGTAAAGAAGAATTTTTTTTTTCTTTGGTAAATAACGATGAATTGTACTATGTTTCTAACCAAAAATCTGTTAATTTCATCTCTAATTTAACAATTTTTTTAAGTGGAGCAACTTCACAAATAACGATATAATCAGTGGTGAAGTCATATTGAACTAGAGAAGACAACTATCCGCTCTTGAATTTTAATAGATATAGATCTACTTCTAGAACATTTTTTTTTTCAATCAGAGAAGACAACTATCTACTTCTAGAACATTTTTTTTCTCTACTCTTGAATAACACACAATCTAAATTAGTTAATTTACAACAATATACAAATCACTAGTTGTATCAGTAAAATTTATTGCCTACGTGCTCCTGATAAAAATTCTGACTACGTTTCTGAATATAATTATTTTTTCTATCATGTATGAAGTTATATTAATCAATTGGAAAAGTTTTAGAATTTTGACTCTTGTAAGTAAATCAAATGCAAAATCCCAAACAAGGAAAAAAAAAATGTTACTAATCAATATGTATCTTAAATGCTAATAAGGACTTAATTGGATTTTAGAGCGAAAAGTCGTTTTGTGGAAGCATTTGAGGTAGCTTCATTTTATTTAAGTCAAACTTGGATGAAATTGAAATGACATATATTATTAATTCCCCATGACATAGGCAATTGGGTTTTAATTGTCAAATAGACCCAAAAAAAATTATAATATAAATATATCATGTGGATCCCACATTCTAGGATTTAACACAACCCTTAAAGGTCATTATCAAGGAAAAGTATTTTATAGAAAATAGATAGAGATAGCTAGAAAGGGGTAAGAACAAGGGTTGCAAGTTGCATTCCATTTCCATCACCTTTCATCTTTAATTTCCTCCCATTTAATGTCTAAGTGAAATGTATATTAAAATATCTACGTCTCTACCAAAATAGTCCATTTCAAATTTTCAAATCCATGTGTTTGTAGTGCATGAATTTTGTAGGATATTATTTATGAGGAGTGATAATTGCATTTTTTATTTGCCCCAATTGTTATTTGTATTTTAGATGTATTATTATTATTATTATTTTTTTTAGAGAATCAGTTTAAGGCACATAGCGACTTTTAAAAAAAAAATAGAATCAATATTAATTATTCTAACAGAACAAGCTCCATTGGTTTGTTTTTTAGAAAAAACAGTTCTACCGATCTCTAGGATGAATCGGTAGATGAAGAAATAAGTAGAAATGACCAATGTAGATTGCTCAGAATAAAATTTAAATTATCCATCCACCGATCCTTAGTGGAGCTTTTTTTTTTCTAAAAAACAAACCAATGATACTTGTTTTCTTAAAATAATTAAAATTTATTCTATTTTTAAAAAAATCCACATAATTCTTATGTAAAAGGTTATGGGTTTGAAGGAAGCTAGTAAGCTAGACCTCCACCTTTCACTTCAAAAAAAAAATTATACCTAATGTTTTTATGAATAAATTATAAATATTATGAAAGTTATTATTTTTTTACTTATTTGGCAAATATTTAAATTACATTTTTTATGATTATTCGGAAAATAAAAAGTGGTGAACATTTTACATATTAGATATAAATGCTTATAATTTAAAATATGAACTTACATGATAAATATAAACACTTTCATGTACAAATAATTAAGACGTGTATAAAATGGGTGAGAATAATTTTTTTTATTCTATTTTAATATCTAGTAGTCTTGTTAGAGTAAATTTTATATGATGGTAATTTACTTTTCAGTTTTATAACACAGTTTTATACAAGTATTATATTTCATGCCCTGAAGCTTGACGATCTCAACTGGACAGCGATTTCAATTTTATTTTATTTTATTTCTGAAAAATATGGAATAGATTTAAAAAAAAAAATCCAGAAGCCCAAAATTATTTTTTTTTTTTTTTGAAGAAAAAAAAAATCACAGAGCATATTGTTCATTGACTTCATTCTCCCAATTTCAACAGCAATCTGTTTTCTTCTACTTTGGTTCACGTGTAGCAATCTGTATTCCTTTCCAATTTTTTCGCTCAAGGGCAAACTTCTGACCCGCCACATACATGATCACAAAAGAAGCATAAGAGAAGATACCAAACCTGTATTATGCCGTACTATTCATCTCCCATATAAACTTTGCTATGGGACTTTTGTGTAGTTCAGAACTTCAGATCCAGTGAAGTAACTCAATCTTTGAGTTTTAAATCGGAACCATTCAATTTAAATTTGTGATAATTTATTCGAAGTGGAGTGTACATATTTCGAGAGATAAATTCGAATTGCAAAGCAATTTTGAGTGATATATTCAAATCGGACGATCTCGATTCAAAACCCAAAAATTGTGTTACTTAGAAATCTGGACCTACTTTTGTGTTCAGTGTCTTACTTCTTAATAACTTTTCAATAGTAAATCGTTTTACAATATAACAACAACAATAATTATAATAATAATGAAGATGATGATGAAATAATTTTGGAATTTAAATTATATAGAAAGATGCTGAATTTTTATGCAAGTATGAGATATTTTTTTCATGACATATTGTATCTGATAAGTGGAAGACTTCATGTTGTGCCATGACACAGTGTGCAATTCTTTTTAATACGTCCATTAAAATTATAGTCAAATATGATTTTAGTTCCTTTTTTATTTACAAATTAATATTGTATCCATTATTTTTTATTAGATGATTTTATATCACAATTCTATGAAACTTTAAAAAACTTATATATTTTACCAAAAATATCAATATCTCTTAATCTCTATCAACTTTAGAAAACTTAAAACTATAAAATAGTGTTTAGCAATTATTAGATTCCCCAAGCAGGGAAAATAAAACAGGGGGGAATTGAAAAATAGAACATTATAAAAAATGAAAAAGTGGATTCATAAGAAAATGATGTATAGCAATTTGCAAAGGATGACGCAACACATGGGAGGGCAGGAGCACGCCATGTTTTGCTTTGCGATGCGAAACCGCCCCCGAACAGATTCACACGTGCATCTGACATTTGGACATTTGACATTCGGTTCTTCTGTGGCGTATCTCCTGCAGTCCACTAATATCAACTTGCGTTATGGCCAAGCTCGGGTGAAAATGCAGCGGATAAAATCCGATCGTGTTCGAAATTATGTACAAATATTTAATAGGAAGCTGATAATTGTACTCCAAATAAAATACTCGTACGCGTCCCCTAACCTTCTAGAATATCAGCGACAAAAGGATCAGGTTTTACTTCATACAGCGCAATAATAGTACCAATTTTTCTTTATTATATAGAATTTCGCTGCATTAAGAAAAAAACACTCTGTTAAACAAATTTAACTACAGCACCGCCAAATGCAGCGAAACAATCGTATAATTTAAACATATAAAGAAAAGCGTTTAATCTACTGCGTTCAAGTGTTTAACTTTCACTGTAAATGAGTTAAATTTTCATTTTTAAAAACAAAAATGAATCTCTGAATTCATCCATGAGCAAAAATTTACAAATCTAAACTGGAACCAATCCCCAAGCGTGTCCCCAAGCACAAAATTTACACCTCTAAATTTGTACTAATCCCCCAGGGCGTCCCCCAGCATAAATTTTCTTCATTTGTGCAGAATATGCCAGGAACAGTACATGTGAACAAGTAAAGTATGTAAACCAATATGTACTGGCAAGCAAATAACATAAACAAAACATTGAAAATTTGTGCATATAAACCTATGTTTACAAACACATTTTAAAGTATATAAACCAGTGTTTACAAACATTGAAAAATATGTATTTACAAACATATTTTAAAGTTTATTCTTCAAACATATTTTAAAGCATATAAACCTGTGTGTAAAGCAAATAAACCAATATATACTGACAAGAAAATAACATAAATAAAGCAATGAAAATTTGTGCATATAAACATGTATTTACAAACACATTGAATCTGTGTTTACAAGTACATTTTCATATGGAGATCGGTTGAACGGTTCATATCAAATGTTTGGAATTTAAAAATAAAGTATTGATCCATAGTACAGATAAATCTGCGCTATGCATAGTACCATAGCCTCGCTCTTAAAAAAAAAAAAATCTAAAGTACTTACTTGCACAGCCATATCGGGTGATTTGTTCACAACAATAATTGTATCATCCTGAAGATGTTTCAGAAAGAATAAAGAATTTAATACGCAAAGAATTGAAATATCAGGGACTTAAGCATAAAACTATACTGTAGTACCAGTGTAGCCATAACTACATAAAAAAAACAAAAGAAATTTTCTTTTGTATTGGCTTTGGATTAAATGAACTTTT
Source organism: Carex pumila (assembly GCA_033356055.1). Lineage (NCBI taxonomy): Eukaryota > Viridiplantae > Streptophyta > Magnoliopsida > Poales > Cyperaceae > Carex > Carex pumila. Next base: position 83,928 of record JARJHM010000006.1, on the reverse strand, counting down.
TAACTGATTGGAGCAATTTTCGCACAACATATTTTTTCCTGTTAGATCCAATGGAGCACCAATATACTTATTTGACAATTACAGTATAGCGACACATGATTTTCCAAGTAACAAATAAGCCTCGTAAGTCCCTCTTTATATGACATCTATAACAAAATTTTACTTCTGATATTGGTTTTTTCACATAAAATGGCAATGATTAGTTGACTTATCAATTTATAAGCATGCAAACATCTATTAAATAATAATTAAACTACTACTTCGAAACAATCATTCCTAGCAGACTTATCAATTATTTTATGTTATCAAAATTACAACTTTTTCCAACAATAACAATTTATAAGTATGCAAACATCTATTAAATAACAATTAAACTACTACTTAGAAACAATCATTCTTAGCAGACTTATCAATTATTTTATGTTGTCAAAATTACAACTTTTTCCAACAATAACAATTTATAAGCATGCAAACATTTATCAAATAACAATTAAACTACTACTTCAAAACAATCATTCTTAGCAGACTTATCAATTATTTTATGTTATCAAAATTATAACTTTTCTCAACAATAACAATTTATAAGCATGCAAACATCTATTAAATAACAATTAAACTAATACTTTGAAACAATCATTCTTCACACATCTTTCAATTCCCACTCAAACTCATTTTTGTCAGAAGTCAAAATTTTGTATAAAATAACATCGCTCAATAATGGAAAGCATGAAGAGGAAAAAAATAGAGAGAGAAGAAACGAAGCAAAACAGAAACAAAATGGAGCTTCAAAATGGAGACTTTTTTTTTTAGTTATTAAATATCAAAAGCTGTTAATTTGTATAATTAAAATTTGTACTTATCATTAAAATTAGAACCAATCCCCGAGCTAGTCCCTGAACTAATCATTATAACTTGTACTTTAAAGTACACTAAAGTACTTTAAAGTACACTAAAGTACTTTAAAGTACTTATAACTAGTTTAACTAGTTAAAGTACTTAATTAGTTAGAAAATGATTAGAGGTCCGTTAACAATCTGGGGGACTAATTTGGGGATTGGTGATTACAACTGTTTCTAACAAACTGTCCACGAAATTAAAACACAGTATAAAAGCATGCAAAGCTAACGTTTAAAACAATCAAATTAAAACTGCAATGCGTTAAAACAATAATTTGTTAATTAATGGCAAATTAATAAATTATTGTTATTAGTGGACGGTTAAACCCAGTTAAATCAGTTCGGGGACGGGTTCGGGTTTGATGGCTCGGGGTACAGAAACATTTCTCTATTTAATATTTGAATATCCGTAAGAATATGGATACAAAAATTTTAAAAATATTCAATATGATATGTATCCATCTAATATAATTTCGATCTTAATTTGTATCCAAGAAAAAAAAAATATATATATGATTTTATTATTGTTGAAATAACACGCTATAATATTTTTCGGACCATAAAACCTATGACGCTATCCGCTATAGTGCTGTATTTAAACCTTTGATTTTCACTCTTACCTAGGCTAAATTTGAAATCCAAACTAAATCTAATAACTTGTGATGGTAATTCCATTTGAGATATAAAATAATAACGACCTTAGATGAAAATTTTCAAATCTTAACAGGATTTTTTTTTTTCACGCAATCTTCTTGTTTTTTTGTAATCATTCATAAATCATAATTGTACCTAGGTTTAGAATATGGAAATGTAGAAATATCATATTTAACAACTATTAATTTCAAACTTATTCAAACCAAGCCGATCGTTGACAGTTAATTAAATATCATATTAAACAAGTTGCATTACAATATAATTATCATTCTATTCCGGAATAATACTAATTTGATTAGTATTAGTTTAAACAATTGTTTATAATTTTAATAACGTTTTAGATTGCGTAACTTGGATGGTACTTAATTTGAAGAGGACCCAATTTGCTATTTCAGTGAAAGTCTTGATTAACTTAACATTACTAATTGAAAAAATTATACTTGACAGCTGTTGTTAAAGTTTTTTAAATATATACACTTGATAGTAGTTGTTAAGTTTTGATTTACTCAGTCAGTTCGCCTCTCTCTTTAGGTTTAGGTGGCTGGGTTGAACTCGGTTTGGGGTGAAATCGCCTCTACTAGACGAGTCCAGTGACTGAACCACATAAATAATTGAATTCAGAGACATTTTTAGATCAGATCGGGTTTAATCTGCACAATTTTTAAAGTATATCCAATGGTCTGAAATAGAAAATAAAAGAGGCATCTTAATTTGTAAAGCATGGTAGCCTATTTCGCTCTCAGTATACACACACACATATCTCTCCTCCTTATTAAGGAGCTTAATGTTTTCTACTACATAATTTGCTCCCGTTGCTATGCATAGGCACAATTACTAATAATATAATATGGCTAATTCAACACTATCTTCAATTCTAAATTAAACATGTAAATTAAAAAAAGTTTCAGAATAATGAAGTTATTTCGATATTATAACTGATCTGAACACCTTCACAAAAAGAAAAAAAGAAAAAATAATTGTTGGTTGGTATTTATTGTTATTTTTTTTTTGACGAAAAATAAGGGTCAAAGTCCCTATTTAATTTCAAATAAATTAATTGTTATTTGATTCCCACTATTTATTCTGCACAATTTATGTATGTAAAAATATACCTACCAATGTACTAATTTAACAACCAAATTAGCTTCCTATCCATGCAATTATGCAAAAAAAAAATCTTTTTTTTTTGCAGAGAAAAAGATACTGAAGAGGTGTACAAATATTAGCTTTTTTTATGGGGGGAATTTCATGTATCCCCCTCAAAAACTTCAATATTACAAATTTTCCCCTCTAAATTTTGAAATTACATATTTCTCCTTCTAAACTTCTCTAACTCACAAATTTACCCATTTAATCAATAAAATATATTTAATATATTTAAAAGTACTTGAATAATAATATTTCAGATTCTAAAATTTGTTTGGGACCATTATACCCTTTCCTTTTTTTTTCCTTCACCACGGTTCTCTCTACTCTGTCTTTTCTTGAATACCTGAGTGTCATTGTTTCTTTTCTTCCATACGAAGACGCTCTAATTTAGGGAAGCAATTTGATGGCTAGAGAGAGCAGAGAGGCTCTGTAAATCTGGGGAGAGGGAAAAGAAATTTATATTTCAACAAAAGAACCTTATGAGTTGTGAGAATGAGAAATGAGAAATGAGTAAAGAGAAGTAGAGTGTTCAGATTGGAGTAGGTAATTAAGGCAAGCTCTTGAAAGTGGCATGTAGAAGAGTTGATATTAAAGGAGTCAATGATTTATTTCACTTTTACCTTTTTGTTTTCTTTTCTGAGAAATTGAACCCCTAATATCAGATGTATGGAAGGAGGAAGGGGTATAATGGTCTGAGATAAATTTTAAATATATTAAATATATTTTATTAATTAGATGGGTAAATTTGTGAGTTTGAGAAGTTTAAAAGAAAAAATATGTAATTTTCAAGTTTAGAGGAAAAAATGCGTAATATTGAAGTTTTTGAGGGGGATACATGAAATTCCCCCTTTTTTATGAGATTCCATTGAGGTGACTAACAACAGACTCTAGTTGTGGGGTCGGCCGTTGCCTTCTGGGTCCCACATGACAGTGGTAGTTACGATTTATGAATTGGTTGGACAGAAAAAGATTTCTTACCTGCTACGCTGACATAGTTGTACAATGAGTACATGACATGACATCCTCACCAATCCAGTTCCAGCAGCCTCAAGGACTTGGAATTCATAGAAACCAAATCCTCTGTCTCCGGGGCACAAAAATTTTCTGTCCTCAGAGTCTCTGTGGGTGGAGTCTGGATGAGACCGGTTACTGTTTTAAGAGTTTAATTATTGTTACTGTTTTTAAATAGGTCTCATCTGCAGAGACTCTGGGAACAGAAAATTCCTGCCCCTCAGGAGGCAAAGGATTCGGTCTCGAATTCATATCCTCTGCATTAACTAAGAAGGAAATCTTTCCAGTTAATAAATCTCAATTATTTAATTTATTTTAAAATGTGTACAGACTAAATTTGTACTTAATATTAAAGAATTCTTTATGTTACAGACTAGATTAGCCTAATTCTATTTAAAATCAAACGGTTAAAATTTATAAATTAATTCAAAAGATTCACTTTTGAGTTAATACAAAGGATATGCGTTCAAAGACTTGTGATGTGATTTGACACTTGACAACCAAAGCTATCAAGTGATATCAATGTGCCTATTTGAGAGTCCGCATTGTCTGCATTAACTCAAAAGAGTATCTTTTGAGTTAACGCATTTTGACTTATTGATTTTAATCAGAGTTAATTGAAATAAAGATTATAATTCTGGATCTAGTTTTGTAATATAAAAAGTATTTTTGAGTTCTAAAGAAGCAGATTCTTAAGCCTCTTTCTATTTTTTATTATAATTCTTTTTTATACTTAAGCCTCTAAAAAAGAATTAAAAGACTCGAGCCTCTTTCTATTTTTTATTACAATTCTTTTTTATACTTTCGTTTAATAATTTTTGTACAGATCGCTGTACCAGTCTTATCAACTATTGGAACTGTATCAGTTCCAATTTATGACAGTTTTGCTGTCAGTTTTAGTAAAAATATGGAATACTTTAGTCAATTTTGCCAAGTTTGAATTTAGATTATTTTCTCTCGTCTGACTGGTATGTTTTATCAGTCTATAATTGTTTTATGTTTCTCATACAATTGGGCTTTTTTTTTACTTAGAACGTATCAGGCTATTTTTTTTTTTTTCATTTTGGATAATATTACAGTGAGGTATGCACTCAGTATTTGACTTTTTTGAAAACCAACTGGTACATATTTAACCGTACCAGTAAATAGTTTGACCAGCTTCACTGGTGGTTTCTCATTTATCTATCATCTTTGTATAAGTTTGAATAGGAAATAAATTTACTATTTTTGTTAGAATTGAAAAAGGATTAAAAAAAGCTGTTGTTTTTATATAGTTAAATGTACTGGGAAACTTATTTTGACCTGAAAAAGTATTAAATTTGCTACAGTGCTATAGGTTGAATAGAGGTCTTCCATGCTACGGCTTAATATTTGAGTTTTCAAAATTCTAATGGTCGATTCGAACCGTTCATCTTGTTCTCCATATTAATATGTGTTTGGAGACCAAATTTTACATTTTTTGGAAATTGTTTACTATTTTTTTAGATTTATTGAAAATCGTTATTTTTCAGACAAATCTGGACCATAAAAAAAGCAATATTCAATAAATCTAAAAAAATAGTAAAATTTTTCCAAAAAATGTAAAATTTGATCTCCAAATACATATTAATATGGAGAACAAGATGAACAGTTCGGATCGACCGTTAGGATTTTGAAAACTCAAATATTGAGCCGTAGCACGGGAGGCCTCTATGCAACCCATAGCATATTAGCCAAATCCGTCATTTAGATATATGTGTGTTACAAATAAGATAGATATTTTCTCTCTTATAGTAAATAAATCATTGAAGATAGGTTTTTTTGAATAAAAGTTGGGAGTCAAACCATCCAGCTATTTAATATCTAGAATGAATTTTTTTTATCTAGGTTTTGAACATGCGGCCTTCTACATAAATGATATCGTCTTTGTTACTAGACTAAATGTTAATTCTTCTCAGTGAAGATAGTTGAATGCTAAAAGTAAATTCATTAATGTAATTAGTAGATTCAAGAAAGACATGAGGGCATTAGTATTTTTTTTTTACAAAGATAAAATTATATTTTATTTTTCTAAAAATTAAAGTTTGGTTTTCAAATTTTTATATCAAATCAATGGAAAAGGTAATTATTTGGACAAGGAATTCATGGATGGTGCCAAGTTGTCTAAAAATGCCATTTTAATATCCTCAATTGTTATTGAATATTGAAGTAATAATTAACTGCAATTTTTAGTTTTAAAGGAATAAATGGAATCATAACTTAGGAAAACAATATACTCTGTTGCATATACCTTAATATTCTGTTGAAGTTCTTATTTGAAATTGTTTTCCTGAGATCTGAATTCCTCTGTGCTAAATTAATTTGTGCATCTAATTTAAATATTTAAGCATAATAAAGGAAATATTGCATACATATACCGACTGTTTTAAAAAATATATATCTGCAATATATGTAATCCTTATTAATAGCTCTATTTTATACACTAAAGACAGAGACACAGTCAGACTTTCAGATTATAGATGTCAAATATAAATAGATTTTAAATATATATATAAAAAATTACTACGAATGAGATCAATTTTACATTATTCATAATATTTTAGTTTAAATTATATTAAAATTATAGTATAAATAAATAAAAAAATAAAAAATAAATAAGAATCAATTAATCTCATTCCATTCAATGAATCTGGATTTGTCTCTGTATACTTGTACTTGGTGCCTTTCGGGGAAAGACTTGCAAGTCAAGTCAATAAAAATGGATTTTATATTTGGTCTTCTCTTGTGAAATTGATAAAATTAGCATCTTATATATGCCGACATTTAAAAAAAAATTTCAAATTAACAAAATATTTTAATAATAATAATCAGGTTTGAATTAAAATTTAAAAAATTCTCAAACCGTCAATATTTTTTATGAGTTGAAATTTTAATTCTAAATTGTGAAAAATATCTACGGTTTGTTTTTTTTTTGTTTTTTATAAATTCCAAACTCTGCTTGTTTCATGCACGGAGCCACGTGGTGGCTTGAATGCCACGATAGTTTTTTTTTTTTTATATATAGTTTTGTATTTTTACAATTTAGATCTTCATATTATTCAATATCATAAATAAGTCCAAATAAATTTTATATAAATAAATAAGATTATTGAGTATTACAAAAATGGTACAAATCGCAGGAGAGATTATTGTCAGAGATCATAGAACATATTGTGCTCTTCTGAATTTGAGTATATGCGAATTTACAATAAGGTTTGATAACTAATTAACTGTGCCCAAGAGGTGCATCTTTGATTAGCAGCGTTGGTCTAAAATAAATTATTCCAATTCTAAATCATCAAATGGAATCAACTTCACTAAATTTGAATCAATTTGGAAATAATGATAAACCTATTTAAGATATTTGGAATAAATTAGAGTAATTTGGTTTGAATGAAATTATTCCAAAATTTTCAAATTGAATTATTGTTCCCTTTAAAACTCTCAAAATGACATTATCAAACTGATTCAGATAATTAACAAATTGTATTAATTCCTCTTAGAGTCATATGGCTATGACCACCATGCATAGGCACAATATATAATAATAGAGAAATGTTCCGGTACCCCGAGCCACCAAATCCGAGCCCGTCCTCGAACTGGTTTAACTGGATTTAACCGTCCGCTAATAACGATAATTTATTAATTTTTCATTAATTAACGAATTGCTATTTTAACGCATTGCAGTTTTACATTGATTGCTTTAGATGTTAGCTTTGCATGCTTTTGTCTTGCGCTTTAATTTCATGGACAGTCTGTTAGAAACAGTTGTAATCACCAATCCCCAAATTAGTCCCCCAGATTGTTAACGGTCCTCTATTCATTAATTAACTACTTACTTGAACGTACTTTAAAGTACTTTAAAGTACAATTTAAACCTAGTTAGCTCGGGGATGCGATGGGGGATTGGTTCTAATTTTAATTATGCAAATTAACAGCTTTTTATATTTAATAACTAAAAATACAGTCTTCATTTTGAACAAGTAATCCATTAAATGAAGATTTTTTAATGTTTGTAAACACAGGTTTATATGCTTTAAAATATATTTGAAGAATAAGTTTTAAAATGTGTTTGTAAACACAGGTTTATATATTTGTAATACAGATTTTTTAATTTTTGTAAACATTGGTTTATACGCTTTAAAATGTGTTTGTAAACACAGGTTTATATGTTTTAAAATGTTGTTTTCTTGCCAGTATATATTGGTTTACTTGCACAGGTTTATATGCTTTAAAATGTTATTTTTTTGCCAATATATATTGGTTTACTTGCACAGGTTTATATGCTTTACACACAGGTTTATATTGTTTTGTAAACAATTGTTGTTTCGAAGTAGTAGTTTCATTGTTATTTAATAGAGTTTTACATGCTTAGAAATTGGCATTGTTGGGATAAGTTATAAATTTATGATTGTTTCAAAGTAGTAATTTTATTGTTATTTAACAGAGGTTTGCATGCTTAGAAATTGTAATTGTTGGAGTTTTGACTAACATAAAATAATTGATGAGGCTACTAACAATTGTTGTTTCAAACCAGTAGTTTCATTGTTATTTAATAGAGCTTTGCTTGCTTAGAACTAGTAGTTTTGACTAACATAAAATTCAGAGCTGTAAACATTTTGGTGGGGGACGCGCTCAGGTATTGGTACAAATTTAGAGCTTTAAATTTTATACTCAGGGATGAATTCGGAGATTCGTTTTTATTTAAAAAAATGAAAAATTAATTCATTTATAATGAAAGTTAAACACTTGAACGCAGTTGTTTAAACGCTTTCCTTTATATGTTTAAATTATTCGATTGTTTCGCTGCATTTGGTGGTGCCTTTGTTAATTTTTTTAACAGAGCGTTTTTCTCTTCATGCAACAAAATTATGTATAATAAAGATAGATTGATACTGTTATTGCGCTGTATAAAGTAAAACCTGATCTTTTTATCGCTGACATTCTAGAAGGTTGGGGGACGCGTGCGGATACTTTGTTTGGGGTACAATTATCAGCTTCCATAATAATAATAATTCAGATCCAGTTGTATGTAGATATATAACTTGGCCTTCCAATAATACAAAAGGTTAAAATGGATAATCAGCACTACGCAAAGCCAAACCCTCTGTTCCCTGTCCCCGGACAATTTTTTTGTGGGTCCCATTAACAGAGTAAAATCATCTCATATATAAAATAATCATCACAAGAAAAGGCTTGATATTTTCAAACACAAAGTATAGACTTGGTTATGTTCTATGTAACAACCAATAATAAAATCCTTAACTTATTATTATTTTTTTATAATGTCAATGTCACGAGACAGCAACTGTTTGAATCAAAATCCTAGGATATATATGTCCAAACACTAATCATTCCTGACCGCAAAATAATGTCGCCACAAAAATTTAAAAGTTAATAGTTTATACTTTATAGTATAAAAATAAAATCTAATTAGATACCTTTTTTAGTTGGTTTTTTAATTTACTTGTAAATCATTTTCCATAAGGCCTTTTGTAGTGGGTAAATGCCCCTCATTTGGGCTGAAATAACTGGGCCTAATTAGTTGGATTCTTTTTTAAATCACACTTATATGGGCTTATTTTTCATGTACATGGGCCTAGATGGTTGAAGTATTATTCAATTAAAATTTCTTCCCCATGCACTAACCCAAAATTGTATGTTTCCTCATGAAAAAAATCCATCTCACTAGATGGATCCAATGCTTCTCACTAATACCATTGCAAAAGTACCTTCTCTCCTTTTGATATTTCTTTTCTTTATTCTCCCATACATTTTTTTTAACCATACTAATCATTTTAGGTGGTCTGGCCTTGCAGCATTTGTTTAATGGTGTGATTTCTTCTTTTATGGGGTTTCTTAAGTTGAGTTTAGGGGTGTCAACGAGTATGATACGGGTTGGGTGGAGATATTTTCATATCCTTATCCATTATGATAATAAAAAAAATCTTCATTCTTATCTTTTTTTTTTTTAATACGGCACAGGTCGGATAAACGAATAAAATAGTGTCATTGACATCTCGATTTGTGCTTTGGATAAAATGTTTTTCAAAACAATAAAAAAAGAATAATGAATATAGGTAATTTGTATTATAAAAATGTAATAAAATACAAAACTTTTATTAACTGTATCATTTTTTTTTAAATTAGTAAAAAGATTCTAAAAAAATGTAAAATTTGGTCTTCAAGCACATTTTAATATAAAGATAATGTTGAAAAGTTTAAATTGAATATTTAAACTTTGAAAATAGAAATATGAGCGGAAAGTAAAACACCCTCTTTACTTCTCAAAACATCACAACATCACTATATATATATAATATTTATTTTTAAAATTATCTTATACGACAAGTAAGATAACGGAAAAAAATATTACTTGTACCCGAAAAGCTAACGAAAAAAATTCTATCCTTACACGTGTTTTTAGATACGATACAAATCGGGTAAATGGATAAAAGAGTGTCATTGACACCCCTAGTTGAGGGATTTTTTTTATAAAACGTAAATAAATAAATAAAAATCACAAAACGAATTGATTACTCACCAAATTTAAAAAACCCATCATAACTGAATAAAATTTTTGGTTACCCCCTTGTACAAACGGTTACACCCCACAATTCCATAAATTGCAAATATATATATATATATATATATATATATATATATATATATATATATATATAATATCTAATTATGGTAATCTAATAAAATCTACGGTTACCATCTTTTTTTTTTCTTTTCTTTTTACATTTTTTTACTCTCGGTAACCGAAAATTATATATGATTATCAATTTTTTCTTTTCACTCTCTAGTAACTGGAAATTATATACGGTTATCACTTTATTTTCTTTTACTCCCAGTAACCGGAAATAATATACGGTTACTACTTTTGTGGAATTTATAGTGTGATCTGACGTGTAATATTTTCGGTTATGATGATTTTTGAAATTTGGAGAGTAATCAATTTTTTCTAATTTTTCTATTTATTTACGTTTTATAAAAAAAATTCTCCTAGTTGAGTTGCTTGAAATTTGGTCTATTTTTTTTTCGTAAAATTTGAACGCAAAAAATGTAACTTGAAATTTACCCATGTCCAATACACTAATGACTTACAATTATATATTCACAGAATGGAATCAGCTGCTCTTCAAATCCTTACTATTTTATGCTCTTCTCTACCTCTCCTCTTTTCTCTTTCCTTCTCTTTAAATCTTTGCTATTTTATGTTCTTTTCTTTTCTCTCTCATTCTCTTTGAAGTGAGAAATAGAGAGTAAAAAAGATAGCAAATTTTTACTTTTTCTTTGTGAAAAATAGCAGATGCTGATCCCTTGGCCACAGGTGGCATTTAATTGATTGAAGTAGTTGGAGCTTTGAATTTTTGCAGAGATGGACAAAGCATGCAAAAGGTGAGATAATATTTTTATTAGACAAGATAAGCACATGGATGCGTAAAAAAATATCATGAGAGTATGGCCACCGGTTAATGCTTTCAAACTGATCAAATGCATATTAATAAATATTTTTCTCTTCTGTGTATAAGAAATAAGTACTGAGATTTCAGCGGAACTGTAACATACCGGAATGGTATCATGGATTTATGGTTTAAAACTATATATATATTTTTTTCTAGGGTATCCATCAAAACTTTTGAAATAGTCAATTTTTCATATGAAAATATTTTAATATTGATCAGTATATCCATGAAAATTTAACATTCTTTTTTAAATTATCTTTTATTCATTAAATCTATTATTTAAAATTTTTAAAAGTTAATTTGATAAAATATACTCTTCTTTTTAAACGGAAATATCTCTTAGTTATTGTTACATGATTAAATTAGATTAAAGCATTAAAGCTCCTTTTCGGATGAAAACTAAAACTTTTTTCCTTATAAAACCAGAAATGACGCCTGTAGTATTTCTAAAAACCATTTAATTTGGATAAAAGTTTTTTAAAACCATGTGCTTGTGGCATTGTACTTGAATAAAAACAGCTAACAATCAAAATCTAGAGCTCACCAATCTCTCACTGGATTTCGATCTTTCCCTAAGGTATGTTTCACTCTTAAATATTGAATCTTATTGGATAATTCGGCTTCTTTGGGTGAGATAAGAGTTAATTTCAGCTTGCTTATTACAACAATCCTTCAATTTTACAAATAGTGTTGTGTTAATGATGCGATTTTCACCGTAGGTTCTCTTATTTGGATCAATTTTCTTATTTATGAGTTACTTTGTGATATTTAATCTTGTTTTCGATGATTTGAATAGACGTGTAGGTAAGGTGTTTGGTGTTATTTTTGTTACAAATTTGGAAAAAAAAAATTTCATCAGTGTTAGGTTTTCTTTAAAGAAAGATATCTTATTATTTTATTTCAGTATATAAATTTTGTTAGGTGTTGTTCAAGCATGTTTCAACTATTAAGCGGCATCTTCAATTGAAAGAAAGAGAATATTTTTCAATTTAATTTTTAAAATAATAAATAATATATTTACGAATTAAAGGGAATGTTAAGATTTTTTTATGGAGAAATATTTTAAAAGTTTTGATGGGTAACCGGAAATTCTCTCTTTTTTTTCATTTTTTTATCTTATTACCAATCAAACTACAAATTAAATCAAAGTTATGTAATATACACCATACTCAAATAGTGGACAACATACCTACAAATTAAATTTTTCATATAAACAAGATTTGATGACAATGGTTAAAAATTAAGATGCTAAAATTATCAGTTTCAAAAATGATGTTTAGGTACCGGTATGAAACCGAAATTGGTTGCTTGGTGCAAAATGTATGTACTGAAATATGAGACCGAAATTTGTGCTATAATTTAAAACCTCTTTCTCTGATTCTCTCTGTGTACAGCCCCAGAAACTGGAATCCATTGCAAGTCAGACTTTCTCTGAACAGAGTTTACCAGAAAATGGAGCATAATGAGAATCAGAAGCAGATCAATTTGCCTGTTATACAAAGGCTTGACCATTTGAACCATCTGGTACTAGCCATTTTTTTGTTTCTCATGGAGATATTTTTTCCTTTCTAGTTGAGAGTTCTCTGTTGAACCTTTTGTCAATCCTTAAATTCTTTATTGTTCATCTTGAATTCATGAAATGCTTGCATGTCTAGCTAGGTAAATTTCCTATTTCATGACAAAATTCAGCAAGAATAGATCAGTGCATAAGAAAAAGGGGTTTTTTGATGCTTGTACGTACGCAGATCAATTACATAGAAGCACAGAAGAATTTACCAGTACCAACAGAGGAAATTGATAATGATCCATGCAAAGATCTATCTGTTGTTCTTGAAGAAGTACCTCTCAAAGGATCTCTTATGGAAAGAGTGTCTTCTCTTGAGCGGCGCCTATTGAAGGTAATAATATTCATGCCATTTTTGGTGCCATTTGCCATTTCTTTTCCCTGTAAGAAAATTATAGTTCCTTCCTTGTAAAAAGAAATTCACTGTTCTTTGAGCATTAGAAAATATGAAATTGTTACTTGGTTTGATAATTGATGAGTATTTGAATAAGGGATTTAAAGGAACATGGATAGATGTTGTCTCCTTCCTTTGTTGATTTGTTGTTGCCTTTTTTTTGTCAGTTAACACAAGGATTAGAAGAAGAGAGATCAGAATTATTCAAAAAGCTAACTGTCAAAGGCTGTAAATGCACTCTAGAAGAGAAACTACAAGAAACTAAACGAGCAAATCAGATTGAAGATAACAATGAAATATCAACTCAGGTACATTTAATGCCTTTCTGTTCGTACTGACAGGTATTTTCTGAAAAACACAAACTTGTATGATATGTTACTCAGATACTTCAATATAGGCTCCATACCCGTGTTGGACAAGTATCAGATTCCGATACTCGCTCGATACGGCACCGATACGTATCGGATACGCCAGCTAACGTATCAGCATACGTGGCGTATCCTTATTCTCTTGATATGGTATCTGATACAGATTGACTCGCTAGGATATACCTCTGACACGTCTAGATATGTCTGGATACGGCATTATCGCCACACCACTTTGTATTTGTTATTAGAAGACAGTATCGATTGTATTTAATATATACTTTACTATAATTTCGTATTTTATCATTTAATTTGTATAATAAGAATCAATAATAAAATTAAATTAGTAAAAAAATTTATATATAATAGATGTATCGTATTCTTGATTTTAAGTTTGATCAAGTCAACTCGTATTGTACTGATTTATTACTTTGGTGTGTTTCTGCTCATTCTATAGCAACTAATAACTTGACAGCTTCTGTCAAGAATTTGTTACCTTTGGTGATTCATGTTGCAAAGCGCTAATTTGCACTGAGATTACATCGTCCATTTTTGTGATTTTTTTTGTTTTCAGGACAAAGAGAAGGAAAAACAGATGCACGAATTCGATGGCAAGAAAAGGAAGAGTGAAAGAAAGATTAATCATAATTCAAGATACAAAAAATGGGTGACATCGATCCCAACTTGGTGCTAGAAAGAAAATCAAGAGAGAATAAATGTTACATTACATTGCCTGATGTGTGAAAATTAATCTTCTTGCTTTAGTTTGAATTAGCGAATTATTTGTATTTAAGTACACCAAATCAATTATCTTTGGTGAATTGATGGTCAAAAATGTAAATTCATCAATTATTATGGAAATTAAACTTCCAATACAATAATGAAGAAGAACCAAAAGCTGTAAGGTCATGACTAGAACTAGGGCTGCAAACGAATCGAATTTACTCCGGTTTGAGTTTGAATTTGAATAAGATTCGAACCGAATTGGTATGATTTGTTTCAGAACAAACTAATTTTGAATCAAATTAATTGTGAACTATAAAATTTTCGAATCGAAGTCAATCAAATTACGAATTATATATTTTTTGACAGCCCTAGTTATACCGATAGTTTATGCATTAGTTTTTCTTCTGTACAACAAAATTTACACGGTTTCTTTTTACTTTTTACGAATTCACACTTATGGATTATGGGCCAACTTCAGATTCCCTTACCCTTTATGTTGCTAGATTGATTAATGAACTGGTGATTTGGCTCGCTGGATCTGACTAGATCTTGTTTTAAGAAGAAAATAAATTATATAAACTTTTTCGACCGAGTTGTACAATATAAAATGTACACAAATTGATGTCTAGCCGAGCTAGTTGGCGAGCAAGTTAGGTCACAGCTTGAACTCATTAATTTTAAACCGAGCTAGTGACAAGTTAGCTCGTTAATAACTCGGTCCAATAACGAACAAGTTTGGTGCGAATCACGATCGAACCATGAGTTACGGGCTTTTTTGCCACCCCAACCGGGACTTGATAGTTTCTTACAGATCTCAACTGTTCACTACAGCTCGGACGGTTCTGGGTCATTTCAGACCTTTTACCCTCGCCAAATCAGTGAATTGAGATTTGCTGTTAAGTTGTAATGTGCACAATTATCTAATTCAGTTCTATTTGTTGCTTTTTCTGCTCTTTTTTTTACTGTTACTTGTAGGGAACGATTGTAACATGAACCTTTTATATTCAATTAAATCAAGTATTCCCAAGGGCTTTTTCTAAAAAAATATATATAATGATGAAAAATTAAGTTTGAACAATTTTCAAATATAACGGATTAAAGATAATGTCCAAAAACTGTACCTTGATATCATTTAAGTACATCGAGAGATGTGAACTCTGCCTAATTGCCAAAAAAAATGATAGTTTATTATAATCCTCGGATATAATTATAAAAAATTCATTTTGTTCATTGGGCTTATAAAATATAATAATTTACCTTTACATTATGCTGGTATTTCGCGTTCAACAAACTCTATAAATTTTTATGATTTGTTTTCAAAGTTGTGAAAAAAAAAAAATTCATAGTCCATGAAACAATTGAGACTCGCAATTGACTCGATCTCTAACATATCATTCTTATTTATTCGAGCTGTTAACGAATCAGTTCGCTACTAATTTGATCAAAAATTAATAAGTTTTGAGTTGGGCCTATATCAATCCAAAAAAATTGCAAAATTTCTTCATAAAACAAGATTAGTTAGGACCAGCGAGCTAAATGAGCCAGCTTGGTCCAGATCGCTTCTGACTCATCACGATTATGAACTAAGATTTAAGCTCTTCTTCTAAATTTCAGCTCACTCAACTTGATCAATTGCTATGACAAGATTGCAAACTAGATCTAGTTTGGGATGAGCCGGCTCATTGTAACCCTTAGTTTGCACATCACCAAAGACGAATCTACCTTGATTGAATGGGGGTCAATTGTCCCCATTCAATTTCAATTTTTTTACATATATACTTTATTTTTAATATAATTTAAAGGTTAATATTGTAGATAGTGTGAAATTGACCCCCATTTATACTAGAAAAAATTTATATGCTTGATTCTCATTCACGTTTGATCCCCATAGTTTAAAAGTCTGGCTCTACCCCTGCACATCACATACATAATTTGGAAGGTGAACACTAACAATGCCCATTTTATAATCCATCATGAAACAAATTGTGGTCCTGCACCATGGCATTAATTCGTTTCAAAGTATTGTGACCTAATTTTCTAGGACTTGGAAGCTTTTATCTAACCAAACCCACTGCTTTCTTGTCTGATTAATTTTAGGAGTTGATTAAATTTCGTTGTCATGAACTTTAAAAATCATGATAGTGGATTACAAGTTATTTCTTGTTCAGAAATAAAATGTTAATCTCATATATTTCTAATGTGATGAAAAATGATCAGCCTCCTTTTGCTATCATTATAATTGATTATTAAGTAGCTTTTTTTTTCTCACATGTATTTTTTTTTTCATTATCACTTGAATCTGGATTAAAATATAAAATATGACATGTCTTTTGTGGGAAGTTATGGATTCGAAATGCGGATGAAAAAATTATTTGTTAATAACAAATATTTGAAAAGAGTGTTGGATGACTTGGATTTTTTTTTTTTTAAATAGAATTGTTTTTTTTTTTAATTTAACGGAACAAGCACTATACTAGGATCGGTGGAGCAAAAAAATTAACATTTATCACTATCGATGGTCCGAAAATAGCTCCACTGCTTCTAGAAATCAGTGGAGAAAATGTTTTTTTTTTTTCCGTCTTGGTGGAGTCTTTTTTTATAATTTTAACGCAACCAGTGTTTATTCCGTTAAAAATATTAAAAACAGTTATATTTTAAAAAAAAAAAAAATCGATGGCTTGACTTCATTCCTCTCATTCAAAAAGAATATAAAATATGAAACAAGTTACTTTCAGAAATGTATATATAATTATATATACGTACGAAAGAAGTCAGAAATAAGAAGAAATTGGCACAACATAATCAATGGGGGATGGCTTGACTTCATCCCTCTCATTCAAAAAGAATATAAAATATGAAACAAGTTACTTTCAGAAATATATATATACACACACACGTATGAAAGAAGTCAGAAATAAGAAGATTATTCGCAACCTTATTTCAAAAAAATTAGCAGCCTTATATGCATGCGTATGAAACGAGCCTTAGCAGCCTTATTGCAAAAAACAAAAAAACAAAAAAAAAAGAGATTATTCTCACAACATAATCAATGACGAGATCAAAACAAATTATAAAGTTTGTTTTGATCAGAGCAATCACTTTCCAAAAGTTGATTAGCCCTTCAAGCACTTGTACAGGTGCTAGCTGGTTGTGGGGTCAGGGGTCCTCCATGTTTACTGGTAAAGCTCACTGATTTATTTATTTATATATTTCAGCGAAAGCAAATAAAAATAAATTGAAAGGGACGCCTGGTTTTAAGAAAGTAATCTTTGTATTTGTGATCAAATGATTGCTTCTAACAATGATTGTATGTAATAGAACTTGTTACTTTCTGCAAATTAGGCATGGTAAAGGCATTGAAATCATTATTTTTGTTCCTTTTGTATTCCTTTATTTTCTCTTCTATTATTTTATTTTTTCTTCTCTTTTTTTTTGTACTTTTTTAATGCATTGGATTATTTCTTTCTTTTCTTGTAGTGATTGTCACATAACTATTTACTTTTCTAGTTGACCAAATTAATAGCTGTGAATGTCATATACATATTGTGTGATAAAATTCACAATATTATTTTTAATTCCTCTAATTATTTTATCTACCAGTTAATTTATACAGAAAAAGCCTAATGTGCCACCAAAATTGCACACACACAGTGTTGCATCTTGTTTTCTAATTTTTAATTGCTTGCTATATATAAATATCATGGACTTGTAAGAGAGGCCTACAGTCTTCTTAGCACAGGAGATGAAATCCAAAGCACCATACAAATTTAATAATAAACTTCCAACACAATTTCTATAAATTACTCTTCTCCACTCTTTATTCTTTGCCCTTCCATCTCACACACACACACTCACACACTCACACACTCAGTAGTTGCCTTCCTAACATAACAGAAAAGATCGAAAACATAGCCTCTATGTCTTTCCAAACCTCAAGTGCCCGTCGAGTACCAGCCCCACCACCGATCCCGGCACCAAACGTGCTTCCTCTTCCAATGAAGCTACTCAACGTAGTCGCATGGGTGGTGTTCCTGCTGTCGGCATACCACCTCTGGCCAAGTGCTGAGCGGCTTCACACGCCTTCTCGTTTTCATCTCAAGGGGCTCTCTGTTCTGGACCTAAGTCTCATACTGGCATTTGTGTCGTCCCTGCTGTATTTGTTTGGTTTCTTCGGCATCCCGTTTCTCCAACCCGACTTGCCAGTGCAGCCACCGCCTGGTACGGCTTGTTCAAAATTTTCTGATCAAATTTGAAAAAGAGATATTTGTCAAAATAAAACAATCTTCAAAATATAGTGTCCTCATGTACAAGTAGCCAAAATTCACACTTTTAGAAGGTACATATATCATCTTCTCACGAATAAAAAATTAAAAATTGATTAAGGAGAGCCAATTAATAATGTAATATTTGATTCGCATGAGGTGAGGTGAAGGGAAAAATAGTTAAAGAACGAGCTATTGAAATGAAATGAAAAATTAATTACTATATTTTTTATCCTATTGTTTGGTGTGGTTTGGTTGGTTTTGTTTCCATCCGTTACATTAACAAAATATAATCAATTAAGGTTGGAAAGGTTAGAGGACTTCCCTTCATTAATTTAATCTCCTATTAAATATTTAACTAATTAAAGAAGAGGTCATGAAGTTGGAATTCAAATCACCCAAAGTAATTAACTCAAATTTTGAGTTAAGATCCTGACCATCAAATCCGTTTTGGCACGGATATTAAAGGGACACCATGGACCCCGAGCATTCTATCTCGGGCCGGATTAGCTCAGATACTGATCTGACGGTTTGGATGTAAATTCAAAAATTTGAGTTACTTCAGAGGATCCGGACTCATGAAGTAATTGTCTCCCCCTCCATTCCTATATTCAGGGCGCACCCAGCACTATATAGGGGGCAGCCTCCCTCCCTCTAGATTTTGAGTTCTAGTGGTGATCCGTCGATACTGATCGACTATGCCCCTCCTTTGAAATTTTTTTGCCCCCCCTCCCATCTAGATGTTTGATTTTGATTTGTAATTTGAGTTAAATTTAGTGATAAAATCAAAATAAATTTAATGAATTATGATTAATAATTAAAATTATAAGTTAAAGAATCATAAATTATAAATCAGAGCATTGAAAAATAGAAGTCAAAGCATTATTTTTTTTATCAAGTTCTCAATTAGTTAATAGGTTTAAATCTGATTCAATATTTTTTTTACCCCCTCTGACAAAAATTCTAAATCTGCCTCTATCGATATTCTACTATCCTTAAATTAAATAATTAAAAATGTAATTAACTTAAACTAAATAATTTAAAAAAAGATTCTAAAATTTAGATAGTATAATTTGCTAACATGACTGAGGTTGGCCCAGAATGCATAGGTATGGATGAGAAATTTGTTGCATCAGTACCGATTTTGTCTGGATGTGATGAGGAGATTGTGAAGGCAGTCATAAGTGGGGAGGTACCATCTTACGCTCTGGAAAAACAACTTGGTAATACCAGACGTGCTGCAAGCATTAGGTACGGTAAGCTTTCTTTTCTATAGGGATTGTTTATTTTATTTCTACAGTGACGATTATGAATTAGGTGTGGGTGTATGCACAGGGACTTGTTTAAAAAGAAAAAAAAAATTGTTGTGTGCTTGTTAATTATGTAATGAACACTGCGTGCTGAATTTTTTTTAAATACCATAATAAAAAATAATAATAAACCAAAACACTCCCGTTTTGAGGGAATTCCACATTTACTCAGGCCGCAGATTGACTCTTCGGCCCCATTTTGGGAGGACCGCAGAGCCAATATGTGGTCCCACTTTGCATGTTACAACAAACCCAAACACCCCTGCCGTCCGTTAAGTGGGGCCGTAGATTGGCTCTGTAGTCCCTCCAAAATAAGGCCACAAATTGACTGTGCGGCCTGAATAAAGGTGAAATTCTTCTAAAATGGAGGTGTTTTTTGGTTTATTTTTTTATTATGGTATATAAAAAAATTCGGCACTGCGTGATATGATGACAAGTTAGATAACTAATAATTATTTTTTTATCATCATATAACCTTCAGTATTTTGGATACAATAAAAGCAATGGACATATTTGTTTACTATGAGATCCATTTTGTTTTTGTGAGAAGATAATCTAATAATTTAAAAAATTGAAGAACCAAACCTATAAACTAGCAAGACCAAATTTAGCAATATATAAAAACTGACTCAAGCTATATATGTTCTCAATTCAAACTCCAGACGTGAAGCATTACAAAGAACTACCGGTCGAAACCTGGAAGGCCTACCGATCGACAATTTCAATTATGACTCGATTCTTGGCCGTTGTTGTGAGTTACCAGTCGGTTATGTGCAACTACCGGTCGGTGTTGCAGGACCGATTTTGCTAGACGGGTTGGAGTACTACGTGCCAATGGCGACTACAGAGGGTTGTCTTGTGGCAAGCACAAATAGAGGCTGTAAGGCGATTACAGAGTCAGGTGGGGCCATAAGCACAGTACTAAGGGATGGCATGACCAGGGCCCCGGTCGTCAGATTCGAGACTGCAGCCAAGGCTGCACAGTTGAAGTTTTTTCTTGAGGAACCTGCAAATCTGGAGTCCATTGCACTTATATTCAACAGGTTTGAATTCCTTTTTTCTAGACATTTGATTGCTTCATTGATACAAATAAAAAAATTAAGAGAAAAACAAAAAAATTGTCATGTAGTTAAGGTAAGAGGAAGGCCTCCAAAACCATGCAATTAACTGAGTTTATGTTTTCTGAACCATAAGATTGATTATATGATACTAAAAGAACTTGCCTATTTGGTTAAAGGTGAACAGTTACTGAATTTATTTATAGATTTGGCACCTTCATGCTCTAAAAAGTATTACCTGTCCTTTTCTTTGTATCATTCTATTTTTATTGATTAGCTCATTTGCTTGCAACTTGAAATAGTGTGTATATTATTGAGCCTTCCTTGGTGCATATTTTGTCTTACCTATAGATGCTTTCCTGATCCTTTAAGATGCCAAAATCCATATTCATTTCTTTATAACTTAATTAAGTCTCAAATTTATATGGTTGTCTGCTTCATTATCATTCAGCACCAAACTATGATTTTATTTATTGGTGCTTGCATCAGCATGCGTTTTTTTTAATTTCCTGGTAAGTCTTCAATCATTGTCCAGTTGATCCATGCAGTAAGAGTTCCCTCTGTAATTATCAGTTGTCAGTGACTAATTTTATAATTTCACAATTACAACCGTGCCTGTCTATGAACTATTCAATTGGATTATTTCTATATAACACGCACCTATATTATAGTGTGGTGATAATAATACTCCTACAAAATTTGCTTGCTTGGACAAATTATTGATTCTCTTATTTTCCCTATATTTTTGGAAAAAAAAAAGAAGATAAATCCAATAACCACTATTTTGGAAAAAAATTCCAAAATTATCAGGTCCACGAATTATAGCTGCACAACCATTCTTTTGTTTGTTTGTGGTTGTATTTTGTTTGTCTATGGTCCCACAGCTTATAGCTGCTCAACTAGCTTGTTGATTGCGCACCTATAATTTGCGGACCTGGTAAATTTGGAAATTTCCAAAAAATGTGGCTATTCGGTTAATCTTTTTTTCAAAGATGGTAAAAAGAAAATTGCTTATTTTACTGGGAGTTGGTTCAAATGACAATTGATATATTATACCATATATGTGACAAGGTAAATGAAAGTGTGAATCAAATATCATTGGTTTCAATGCTTAAACATTTCTCAATGTCATCAAGAGAGGGAAATTAAAGCTCAAATTTAATGAATACTATATTAACTACATTGTGTCTGGATAATATATTTCAGCAGCATTTTAAGTTTTAACAGAGCAGCAACTAACTACGCAACATTGTCCTTTCTTTTGAATGTATTATGCAACTTGTTCATTAATTTATTATTAATCACTGAATCAAATATAATACTGGCAACATAATCATTTGTACTTAACCTTCTACCAGTTGACTGTGATATGTTGCATAAAGCTATGATATGGGCAAAAAGAAAAACAGCTAGATGGACACATCAGATGGCTTTCTTTAATACTGAAACCAACACTACAAATGCGCAAACAGGTCAAGCAGGTACGCGAGCCTACAAGGCATCAAGTGTGGATTGGCAGGAAGGTACCTATACATGCGATTTGTGTGCAGCACAGGGGACGCAATGGGGATGAATATGGTTTCCAAAGGAGTCCAAAATGTTCTTGACTTCCTGCAAAATGACTTCCTTGATATGGAAGTTATCAGCATATCAGGTTCAGTTCAACAAACTCCGTTTATTTTTCTCTTCTTACTACTATTTTCCTTACATTATTAGTTTAGGCCTCTACAGGTTTAAAGTTCAATGGACAGATTTAAATAACTGAATTAATAAAAATTGTATTTTCTTTTTTTACAGACCAGCAAATTGAACTAAATCACCGAACCCAAGGGGGACAAATGATGAATATACTATCGTACAAAAAAAATATAGTTTGGAGAACTTCGATTTTACCTGGGTATTGATAGAGTTCAATTCTGTTTCCACAAATGTTTTTTTTTTCTCTCTTTATATATGCTGCTTGATGGTAAATTGATTATTTTCACCGAACTTAGCACTAGCTAGTTATATCATACATGTCTATACCATTTGTAGCTGTCAGTATTCAGTTATTCTCACAATCACAAATTAATTACTGTGAACTGTCCCCATCAACTTTTCTCATACTTTACCCCAAAATTTACAGGAAATTACTGTACAGACAAAAAACCAGCTGCAGTGAATTGGATAGAAGGTCGCGGTAAATCAGTAGTATGTGAGGCAACCATCAAAGGGGAGATTGTGAAGAAGGTTCTCAAAACAGATGTGGCATCACTGGTCGAGCTGAATGTGGTCAAGAACTTGGTTGGATCTGCTGTGGCAGGCACCATGGGAGGGTTCAACGCACATGCTAGCAACATCGTAACGGCTATTTTTATTGCGACTGGACAAGACCCGGCACAAAATGTGGAGAGCTCACATTGCATCACCATGATGGAGGCAGTTAGCGGTGGCCAGGACCTTCATGTGTCAGTCACCATGCCTTGCATTGAGGTAATTTATTTCCCACATGACAAGGAAAAGTTTGAGTTGTCATTTGCATGTATACCAAAGGTGAAAAACATATGGTATATCATATATATATTGAGCATTTGAGCTATGCTAAGGTACTATAACTATATATGTTTCGTATAGGTGGGTACAGTTGGAGGTGGAACCCACTTGGCAGCCCAAGCAGCTTGTCTTGACTTGCTTGGTGTCAAGGGAGCCAGTGTGGAAGCTCCAGGTGCCAATGCCAGTCGTCTCGCCACCATTGTTGCAGGAGCAGTATTAGCTGGTGAGCTGTCACTTATGTCAGCCCTAGCTTCCGGACAACTCGTCAAGAGTCACATGAAGTACAACAGATCCACCAAGGACATTATTGCAAAGAATTAAGGATATCCCTGTGCAGTTGCATATTAGAGGATAGCTCAGATCAGATGGATTGCACATGTATGTGTTCAGTCTGTTGATATTTTTGGTTTCTTTTCTAAGCTGAATTTTGCAACTATTGGGTTTTGTAGGACCCAAATGTTGGAGGAATAACATCTTAGGAGATGAAGCCGAAAAAATTTGTGGGCCGTATTGTAGTTTGTATCGGTCGGCCATTTGAAAAAAGTAAATCGATGTGCCAGCCTGTATCTGTATTTGCTGTTTCTGTACCTGTACACGACGACAGGCTGATGTCTTCTGTTTTGTATTATTCAGTTATTATCTAAGGCCATTTGTCTTTAATTAAATTAGCATGCGTCATATTTTATTTACTTTATAAGGCTCGATTTTAAATTTGTCATGTACATGTATCCTTATTACCGACGCATGTATCTAGAGTTGAAAAAATGACACGGCAGAGTCAGTTTTATTACGGAATAGTACGGCACGGCATGTGAATCTATTACGTACTATGATTCACATGCCGTATCGTAATCATCTTTAAAAAATTTAACACAACACATCACACAAAAAATCTAATCACAACACAACATAACACATAGTCACGCGAGTCACGTGTAATTAAGACCGTTTAATCTTTATTAAATTATAAATCTTGAATAAACTAATCTAAATTATGATAAAATGATCACACAGTCACATTTGATCACGGCACATTTAGACACGACGCGACTCCCATAACATAACCATTTGCATATTGTAACTTTCTCTTGACATTTTGATCAAAGCACGACATAATACATAAAAGAATTAACTATGTCACACCACAACACAACACACCATGAAACTAAAGTCACAGTTACTTTTTTTCCACTCCACATGCACCCTCTTTGGACGTGACATGACAATAAGCGTCTGACGAAAATCCTATAAAATACAAATGATATTGCACTCTAACAGACTATTCGAGAAAAGAGAAATTTAAATTCAATTTTTGCTTTGTACATTTACACTATGTGCGCAATCATTCTGCACAAACACCATTATGTAACGACAATTAATAAATAAAATTCAACAGAGGTGCTATTTGTGAACCCGGGAGATTGTGAACAAAACAAAGATCTCTTTGTACAAGCGGAATTTGCTACTTATCAATAGATTGCCTAACTATAATACAAACATGCAGGCTTCATCATGCTACTCTCAGCCAATATATAACAAATAAAAAAAATCGTTTAAAAGAAATATCGGTACAGTCAGTAAACAAAAAAAATGAGGAACTCACGACTCTCTAATAGGTCTCTCATCCTGTATCTCCTCCAATTCTTCATCCTCACTTTTTTTACCGGCTTGTTCCTTCCAATAGGCGACCAGCTTCTTCAACCGCATCACCTCCTTTGTCGAAACATTTTTGCTTGTATCATTCACAATACATCTTACCCTCGATGCATACCTGTCAAATAACTAATGGTCTTAAAACCAAAAAATAAACTTGCTCACAATTGTTAACAGTTAAAAGAAGCACAATTATTGAAACCAATTTATGAAGTCATTTCCTCTTCCCATAGCAGCATATGGGAAGTAAACCAATTTGAAAGAGAAATCCTGGTATTTTAGAGCTTTACAAAAGTAAACTGCAAAAATTTTCACCGAAAAGAAACATACAGGAGAGAGTTGTAGGTCTCCTCCAAGTTGAATTCAGCAGGGGAAACATTGACAAACATGAGGGTCTTGGCATTGCCACCGAGAGAATCACTCATGAGCATGGTGAGTTTGTGGTTGCGATATGGGATGTGCTTCCCTGAGGACCCTGACCCATTTTCTGATGATAATGCCCCTATCACGTCACCTAGAGCCGACAGGGACTTGTTTATGCTCTGTGCCTCTTTCAGCTGATTACCTGCGACACCGGACTTCTTCACCCTCTCTGACCCAGCCAGGTCTACGAAACTTAACTGCAATTGAATCACTTCATGCTTACACAAATAACACAGATATATGCACTTGCATTTGACATGACCCACGGCACCAAAACCTGACCTGACCAGGACTTAAATATGCACAAAATGTGCCATCTTAGTAAAGTTTATGAGATGCTTGTTGTAACTTTTTCCGAATTCAACTATAAACTTTTAATAATTTATAACTTTATGTTAGTTTAGAAAAGTGGTTCTCTCAATTCTGACCCAATCCAGCCTACAAGATAACCCAGCTTGACACAAGCAGAAGGATTGGTGGAACCTGATGTCATAATTAATTACACGCCACAACCAACACACAAGCACATGAACATAAACATATGTACCAACAAAAATGACATACCTTGCCACGACCATGAGATTGGGTCTGGAGATCGGTGCTCTCAATAACAATGGAAAGGATGAGGTGGGATCTCGAACTTTCATCATTCAATTGCGTACCAGCTATATGCCTCTGTAATGACCCTCTTGTTATGATAGATTTTAGTTCGTCAAAGCTCGATATATCAATAATAGTCACGTTCTCTATTGATACCACCCCCTGGTACATCCAAAAAGTCAATTTACTTCCATTTCATTCAAATTTTAATATAACAAGATTAGAGAAAACAAGGGGTCTCTCCACAAGAGTCAGAAAGATAAACTTGGCAGTAGAAACAACCACTGATGCTCAGCAATCTATAGAACACTGTCAATGAACCTCCAAGCACTTGATTGTAGGGGCTTTTGATAGAGTTTGATTGTAATTAGTTTAGCATGCTTTCAGGTTTCATTATGTTAAATTGCAATCCTTGAATACCATTTAACTTCTATTTGGTTTAATAAAATTTATAGGTTGGAGCAATAGACAAAAGACTGTTGATGAAGCAAGCACTGATTGTAGGGGATTTTCATATAGGCTGATTGTAATTAATTTAGTGTGCTATTAGATTTCATTATGTTCTATGGTAATCTTTGTGCACCATGTAATTTTTGTTGTTAATTAAGCATATTGCCAGTTTAACAGTCTGGATTTGCAATTTACTACCTGACATGTTCGATAAAGGAACTGAGTCTTGTGCTACTGTTCCAGGGAGCATTTATTTCTTCTCAAAGGTCATTCATATACAGACTCAAAGTGCAATTAATTTATTAACCAGATACAAGACAACAAAAACAAAAAATGGAACAAACAGAGCTGTACCAGTGTCCAAACATAATTTGATACAATAAACATAACAAAACTGACAAGTATGGGTTCATAGAGTCAAATAGTCATTAGTTCCACTGGATCCTGATATAAAAATTGGAGATACCTTTGAATCTTTTTTGACTTCCAACTTCACACGTTTTGCATTTTTGGGAAGTAGCAAGTCCACAAGTGTGTCTTGGTAGAGCTCCACCATATATGCCTATCAATAAGATAAAAATGCTTCAGAAAAATAAAAGCTATGAACATATGGTCCAACCCAAAATCCTTACTAACCAGTTCAAACTCAACACAGCAACCACATAGATTTAAAAAGTTAGAGGCTGCTGCCTAAGCACAACTGTGCCAAAAACTGAAACTTAGACATTGGCTGAACCAAAAAGCCCGCTGATCCTTAACCCAACTTTTCAACTAAAAGAATAAGCCACCAAAAAGAAATGCAGCCCAAAACCAACCTGAACCTGACCAGACCTGCTCATTTGCTGCCTCTAGATAGATACAGAGAGACTGAGGGAGACAGCTAAAAGTAACTAACCTTCAATGAAAAGGAATATTTGGTGCTATCCCGTTTAATGACTCTAAAAAGCTCACTAATAGCTCTAGGGGTGAGCCCAGGATTACTATCAGAGCCGAAAATAGTGAAAGTCTTTCCCGAACCGGTTTGTCCATAAGCAAATATGCAGACATTGTATCCATCCACTGCCGATTGCACCAGATACTGCAACATCATCAACACCAACAACATATGAGAAACCAAAACTTGTAACAATAGATGCTATTGCTTTTGCTGAAAACCTTACACATTTCTATGCTAGTTTTAGACAAATTGATTCTTCTTTGATTGACCTTTGTTGACATGTATAACATATTTTAACATTTATAAGGTTCAATAAACACAAAAGAATCTAATAGTTGCTTAACACAGTAGGAACTCATATCCACGACTACATTTTCACAAGCTACAAACCACTAGGGCACATGTAACAAGGTAACATACCTCGATATTGTTTTTCACAAGAAAGAGCCAAAGAAAAACCCAGAAATACATAATAGTTAACATAACACTTAAAAAAAAAAAAACCTTGGTGTCCTCGAATACTTCCTCCTGGGAGGCACTTGGATCAAATACACGGTCATACACATGCTGTTTTGATTTTTCATCCTTCCACGGGTGTGCAATTGTATATTCATCTGGGGTAATAACCACGTTCTTCTCCCTGTCCAATATTTCCTTTTCAGTCAAGGGTCGCAAGCGGCAGTAAACTCTTATCTTTCCTTTCATATCTATCAGATAAAAAAGACTAGAAAATAAGCAAATAAGCAATATATGCATACAGAAAATATGACATTTGGGCTCTTGCAAATAGTGGCCAACATTGTATGCAAGCACCTTGAAATATTGGGCATTAGTAGTAAATAATTCAAGAGTAGATAGATTGTGTGAAATTGTGAAAAGGAACCTTCAATTGTGTTGTAATATCGCTTCCTTAGAATTTGTTCCTCCTTGTATCGAGCCTCAAGTTCAACCAGTTGTTCCGCTTGTTTCTTTAATATTGCAGCTGTTTGCTTATTCTTTCTATCAACATCCTACAATGGCATGTCCAATTTTCAGTATCAAGGATTGCAAGTCCATCTGATACCTGTATGCCAACATCAATACAATCTGTTGCAAGACCAGACTTGGGCATGTCCCGAATTTGTTGGCAGTCATATAATGTTGAATTCCAATTAAGCTCACAAATAACTCAGCAAATCCCCCCAAGGCAAGTAACAGAAGTACCAAAGAAAACTAAATAAAGCAAGCTAACTAAGATGAACAGGAAAAGGTCACAAAAGATGTCAATTAAGAGTTCTAAATCTTTTCTTCAAAAAAGAGTTCTAAAGCTTAAGCTAATATAGAAAGGTAGTTTTGGTACAATACCGCTTTGAATTCTTTGAGTTCTTCGAGTTCTCTTATATTGGCACGTAAGGCGTCAATTTCATCATTTCTGTCAGCAAGAAGAGATTCAGTATCTGCAAGGGATTGTTTAACGTTCTCTAGTTTTTGCTCCAGATCAGATATCCTTGCTTTCAACTTTCTGCTCTCCACCTCATGCAACTTTTCACTTGTTCCCTTCTGATATATTATTAGACAGTATTATTCAGAATCAAAACTACAAACCAACAGTATATTCTTAAATAATGAAGTCATACACCATTCCGATACAAAATTTTAATCAAACATCATAGAAGCAGAAGAAGACAAAAATGAATGCATACATGTAGGAGATGGGAGTAGGTTCGATGCCCATCGGACCTAGCTTGGTTCCGATGGACATATCTACCGTTGATTTTATAAAAACCAGATGCAACAATTATAAACCCCAAGATCTGCACTATAATTGATGAAATTCAATGATAGATATGCCCATCGGAACCAAGCTAGGTCCCCGATGGGCATCGAACCTACTCCCATTCCTACATGTAGACATATAATTACATAGGGGAAGAAATAGTACCCCTTGGGAAACCAATTTAGATACAGGTTCTGGGAACCCTAAAAAGTACAGATAGATTGGTTCTGTAATTTGCACATCTGACCAAATTAGCCCACAAAACCGAAACTAACAATGGTGCAGTTCTATCTTCAATCAAGTTTCAGTTGTACAAATCCAACTCAATTTAATTGCGCAGCCAGACAATAGTCAGCCAAACAGAATATAGTAGTACCTCATCAGTTCGCATCCTCTCAAGCCATTGAATCTTTTGTTCAAGCAGATTTTTTTCCATTACAAGCTTCTGTGCAAACTCTTTTGATGCATGCATCTCTCTTGTACATGACTTCATATCTTCTTGTATCTTATTCAACATCTAGAGAACAAAGCAAATTGATGCTCTTATGTTACTGGAACCTTAAAGTCGCATACACTTGCATGCAGTATATAAAACACATATGACTAAAACTAGCTAAAGTTAAGATTGTTATACATGGTGCCCAACTTAAAGAACCCAGACTCAATTCACTTGATAAGCAATTGACACATACTTGAAAGCCAACTGAAGATCTGGCTTGAGTTGTTAGTTCAAATGAACTCACGTTAAACCAATTATAAAGCATACATATTGTTTTTATCATTTTAATCTGATGGTTAGGCTCTAACACAGTTATTTTAAGAGACCTTTTACCATCATTCTGCTGATGTCAGGCATAAAATATGAATAAGGTAGCTGTCACAAGGATTATTGGGTCTTTGCAGTACAGTAACATATGAATGTAATTTGCAACCAAAAGCAAACATGTAACATTAACAAACCTTTGGATTGTCGCCATAATTACTAGTAGAAAGGTTGGCTTGTGTTCCGACTCTCTCTAACATTGCTTCGAGCCTACTTTTCTCCACTAATGCCGCCTACAAAAAGCAAAATTATTCTCATTCACGAGATTTCATTTGTAATAAACCCTTGAGGTTGGCACTTTAAAACTGTGGTTATTTCTGTCAATTAGTTGTACTGCAAGATAGTACACCAGCACTATTTTACCATATCCCCAATATAAGCAAGTTTATCACTGTATATTTATGTTCCTCACTTTCTGTGAGATTAAAAAAACAAATTTTGAAAAAGGAAATTTAAGTTGGCATGGAATCCATGAATTAAAGAAAATGATTTATCTTTGGTTGGTTAAGCCTCTCTCTTAAGAAAATTTTCAACTTCACCTACAAATTGTACAATTGTTTCACTGAGGCCTTTTGCATGCAGATAGATAGATTGGGGTTTATCAGCCCTTTCTAATCAGAAAGATACCTGAAAAGCAGCATCTTTCTCATCACATGCTGCTTTGAGACGATCCCGCTCGGTCATGATTTCTCGGGAATTATGCCGCTCAGATTGCAGTGCCTCTCTCAACCCCTCTAATTCCTCTTGAATAACTCTCTCCTCCTTTTGCTTCCTGTGTAACTCCTCCAGCAACTAAAAACCATAATGAATACAATCTTAGCAAAAGTAAATCACATTGATGAATGATGATAGACCTAAGCTCGGCAGAATTTCACTCTTGGTCCTTCAGATATAGTTATTGTATAATCTTAGCATCCGTGCTACATACTATAAAGGCTCTGTTATTTTAGAAAACAAACAATAAGCAAGATTCTACAGAGATCGTAAATTTGCGTCCTAAACATACTCTCAGAAAGATTTATTGCATGGAAAACATAGAAGTTTGTAGCAAGATCTTCTCAGATTAGGTCCGTGTAGGAGAATGAAAATGTATGATAAATCATGAGCATGATTCTCGAGAAGTGATGCATCTGCCGCACTCAACGTTCTATTATTTATTATTCTTTGTTTTTTGGAGGTTTATGGATTTAGGATTAGTTAAATTAAACCCCACTTAACTAATATCTAAAACCAAAACATGATTGGAAGAAGAGTTCTCACTCGATCAGCATTCTTGCGTGACTCTTCAAGAGCTCGGGACAATTCATGGACTCGTTTTTCAGAGACATCCCCACTGGGAGACTTTGAACTTGATTTGTTAGATATTTCATTTTGAAGAGGGGTACTACCCCCGTTGGAAGCAGTCACAGGACGCGTCGTCTTCGAGTATCTCCTCAGCATGACGTCATTTATGTGTGTTTGCAAGGCCACACAAATCTCTTCCCCCTATTAAGACAACAACAACAACCAAGCCTTTAGTCCCAAACAAGTGGAGACAAGTTTATTTTTAAGAAATCATGCCAAAAGAAACCATCAGTTGGTACGGCATGACCTTTTCTCTTTTTCCATTTTTTTTACTGAATCTGCCTTGATTGTTATGATAGAACTTTTCTGATTCAATATAACACTACTCTTTCAAAATCATGGAAGCAATTGTTGACCAATTATAACCTGTCGTTTTCTTTCTGCATATTATAGTCCCTCGAATATAACATAATTAAACTTGTTTTTGCAAATAACTAAAAGTTAGGAACACTAAAAAAAT
Organism: Carex pumila; assembly: GCA_033356055.1. Classification (NCBI taxonomy): domain Eukaryota; kingdom Viridiplantae; phylum Streptophyta; class Magnoliopsida; order Poales; family Cyperaceae; genus Carex; species Carex pumila. The sequence goes on along the minus strand of JARJHM010000006.1, from coordinate 52,068 downwards.
TAAAGCATGTCACTCGTCCATCCAAATAAAATAAAAAACAGTAGCTGGGTTGTCCAAGAAGTCAAAGCTTACTATTCTACCAACGGGATACATCTCCAGGCAAATATATACAGAGTGAAAAACTACCTGTTTGGTCTCAAATTGAAAAATGTGAAGAACCCCAGCTACTCGCATCTTAAAGAAAACAGCATTGTTGCTGCTCCCAAATTGCATTATATCTCTCAGCTCTGCTGAATGTAGGTACTCTTTCGGCACTGGCCGGAAGAAATGCACCTATTGTCCATTTGAACAACCAATAAGTAACTTAATGTCGATATATTGATTCAGATTTACTCTTACCAAAGATTTCTGAGGCTAGAAATCCATGTTTCAAGTTGCTACTGATAAAGTTGGTCAATGGTTTTCTACTTTAGTACAGGATGGTTCCAGTAATGGGCTGGTCGATGTTAGCCACTGTCTCATGAAGTGTTTTCAGTGAAGATTGGGAAAATACTGGGGGAGAAAAGCAAAAGTTCTAGGCACGTCAAAGAAAGACATTTTGGTGGACTTGATAAGGAAAGATATGCTGGTCAGACAAAAGGTATACTTCAGGCAGTTTGACAATCCAGGTTTCTTTATCTTTATTTCAGATTTTAATTTAACCGGTGTAAGAAAACATTTTTCATGTTTTCAGCAGGTGCAACTTACCCCTCTTTTATTGATGCCCAGAATAATGCGACCCGGTAAAAGTCCAGTGGGGTCATCGATCTTTCTCACACTAAAGAAAACTGAGTTGCCATATGGTAGGCTCCGTAATATTCTCAAAAACTGTTGTCTTGCATCATCCTTTGCCAAGTGCTCCTGCGAAGTTCATGCAGCATACATGACCGGAACCGCATGAGACTATTAGGATAGTTTTAATAACACTTGCATGAGAGATTACAGATTCTTCTCAAAATAAAGGTTTAACTGGGGTAAGGAGATACCATGGATTGATAGTGAGAGATAATTTCAAGCTCCCATTCCTGCTTAGCCCTTGTAATTGCGATTTGTCGAGGCAAGAACCTCTCAAGAAGGGATATCCATTCCCTATCCAAACAGAAAAGGTAATAATGCGGTTAACAAACTCATTTTGTTGGATAGGAGGGATCAGACCAATTGTCGGATAAAGAAAATGTACAAGTTGTGATGGATTTGAGAAAGAGTGGTAAGCTGTTAGGATGAGGGTAACGTGGTGTGTGTGTGTGTGTGTGTGTGTGTCGGGGGGGGGGGGGGGGGGGCAATCAAGTAATTGTAAACAGAGAGAGAGAGAGCATACAAGCAAGAGTCGGGGTTCTCTACAAAACCAATCTCAACAAGAATTTGGAGTGCTGCCAGTCTTGCAGCATCATCTCTACCAACTGGATAATTTCCCAATATGTAATCATGCTGTAGCTGCATTAACAAACAAATCAAACTATTATCTCATGCCGTGGAAGGTATCATAAAAACAGTTACACTTGGTCGTGCATTCTAACTGAATGGTAGTATGCTACAGCCACATAAGAAATATCAATCACAGAACAACAACACAGTATATCATAGATTATACAAAAAAACTCTTTCATCCTTTTCATAAGATGTCTGAACTGTACCTACTTTCTCCCTGTTTATCTCAATGAACTGAGGCTGAGGGAGGGTGTGGTTTTTATCTCCCATGCTTCAAACCAGTTACATAGTTATACCTTCAAACAGACTTAATTGTACAGTATGCTACTGCTGCAGCAAGAAATATCGAGCATAGACCAACAACACAGTATATAATATATTCTGCTTTAAACATTAAATTAACCTCTTTCACCATTTTTCATAAGATGTCTGAACTGCACCTACTTATTTCCTTTTTTATCTCCACGGAATTGAGACTGAAGGGAATAGTTTGGATTCATTTGTATCTTCCACACTTAACTGGTATGCTCATGGTATATCTCATTTTCCACGAGTATACAAAATTTAAGGTTTTGAAAGAACTTGTGTGCATTTTCCTAGAATATAAAGAAAAAATAAAGAGAAACAATACCTGTACATAAGACAATTGAACAAACATAGGATCAGTGACCGCCTCATCGGACTCACGAAAGAGCCGCTTTTTAAATATGAGCTTGCAATGCATAACTTCTCCTTTGTTACGATCCTTTACCGACTTAAATTCAGCCAATAGATCCCCTATGTATTTGTTATCATCTAATCCGATGTACTCTTCTGTTGCATTCAAAAAAGATAGTCAAGTATCGCTTTGCTGCTCAAAAAAGAACTGAAAGTGTACAAAGTGGAGTTTGGATATCATGCCAAATGCAATTGACAATAACAACCAGAAAAAAGTTTGAGCTATTTGTAATGACAAACAACTGTTAAAGAAAGGGTAATCTGAGAGTTGAATTGCCATAGAACCATGGGTATTGAATTAACTCGTCTAAGGTCCTGAAAAACCCATTCATCCAAACTTCAAAACTGACAAATAGACTCCCATTGTTTAACTTGGAAAGATTCTTGCTTATTACAAGTGTTAATTGAAAATATAAATCCAGATTTCAGGGTGCTATGTAAAGATACTATAGGTCTCCTTGTGTGGTTTCAAAATTATAAATAATAAAGAGTTAAACAATGAAAAGAGATACCGTTGCCGATGTCAGAAGAAGACTTTGAGCCATTGACAACTTTGCGACACTCAAAAAGACTAAAGCTGGAGTACACTGATAGTTTTATTAGCCCGGCTAGTTCCTAAAAAGGGTGAAATCAACAAGGCTTTTTTATGTACAAAAAGTTGTGCATTTATTGGATGATACAGTAGCATATCACCCTCTGGTCAATTCCAAATTTTGAATTTTGGTTTATTATTTAGATGTTGGTCTGCATTTTAAAAGGAGGTTCATGGAGCCAAAGCTGGATCCCAACGCATGTCAAAATAGGTACAAACCAGCTGATACGGATTCAAGTGGAAACGCCAAGTTGCTCTTGCAAGTTAAAAGGAGGATTCGCCAAATTCACAATATCAACCAACATTACTCACACTCCAAACCAAATCTTAATATCTTAGCGGTTTTTCAGCGAAAATCCAAATTCAAAAACATTTTTAGTGATGGTTGCAAGTATGAGAAATGTTGGGCCTATATTGAGAAATAATGGTTCAGTATTGTTGGAGTTTGAAAAATTGCAATAAGATATTTTTTTAGGACCTCAACAGCATCGGCTACAGTTGTGGACATGTCATACGTGATCTCCTCAAAGGTCTCATCAAGAAAAAACACAATGGTTGTTAATTTTCTGGCAGTGAGGAGTGCCTCAATCTCCTCCCGTGCAGGAATGGAGGCTCTGGGACCTGCCTTAACCGAGCGCTTGAGTCCATTGAGGGTGTTGAGAGCCAGGGCCCGCACATCAGGGTCTGTGGTGGCCCCATGAGCGACATAATGCACATATTCTGACAAGTATGCCCCAATGTCCTTACTGGGGGGCATAGATGATGCGCACAGATACATCAGCTCCCATGCTCGAATCAACCAACTCCTGCATCATTAATTTATGATAAGAACATAAGAAAATAGAAGTCATTGACCCTATAGAATATACATCATGCATACCTTTCATAAGTTGTAGATACCACCTATGCCCAACCTCTCAACATGTCTTTAAACAATACCCAAATTAACTTCCTTACAACCTCATTTATCTGGCAACAAACAGTGACCAAGGATTCATAATGTGGACACTTGAGGCTTTCTATGTATCTAGGGGTATGCAAGGCATTTTGAAATTTTACAGGGTACACTTCAAATACCCCTAATTGAAAACCAAAAAGAGAAAATCAACACTTTGAACCAGCCTGGGGTTTTGCTGCAATAGGTTAATAATTCACATGCAATGCACAGCCATTGATCAAATTCTACAAAGTTCAATGACACTCACCAGCAATTTCACATTTTTCTCATGCAACTAGAGGTTGAGTGAAGCATTGTTCTGCCTTAAAAACCTTTATAATTCCACCCGAGTAACACAAGGACAGACACTATAATCAACTTGAGTTTTACAAAATAGCACACCTGTCTGGATTGCTACGTGTTTGCTTAGAGATCTGAACAAAGACTTCATCCCGAAGTTCAGAGCGCTTAAGTGTGTGCTTGTACAGCTTGGCTACCAGATCAATGCGTTCATCCAAACCCAGAAGGACAACCTTTTCTGACGAATCAACGCCCATGTACTTGAGTATTATATGGAAAAGCTTTATCGACCTGCTTACCAGGTCACTGCTTATCTTTAGCAATGATGTTGGTATTGACTCCTGAAAAACAGAAGAATAAATAAATAGAACTGGTAAAAGTTGACTTGCCCTTACCATTTTAGCATTGCTCAAGGATTATTCCGATCTTTGTTTGAGATGGTTCATCGGGACTCTTTGAGGGGCAAAAAATCTGAGTCCTAAACACCATGTAAGGCCAATAAGAAAAAAAAAATGTCCCAAAGTAGAACCAAAGTAGCTTTCATTAATTTTTCTTTTGCTTATTTGGTATGTTGAACCTTATGCATCAAAATAGCTACCTGCAATCACCTTATTGATGAGCAACTCTGTTACATTTTATTGGTCATAATCGAAACCTTTGATAATGTTCTTTATTGAGGTACAAGAGCTATTATACCCTTTGAAAGCACAACATATCCTCCAAGGTGAATTTTTCACGAACTTGAGGTCCAACTGATTTCTTAGAGAAGAAGCCACGTTTTCCAGCTGAGTGCAATTGTTTCTGCATAGCTTTCAGAAAACCCTCAACCTAATTACAAAAAAAAAATAGTTAAGAAGCTAACTGTGAACTTTTTTTTTTCTTTTTTTTGTTTAAATTCAGACAGCAAAAGGATATACTTTCTATTTTATCAGGAAAATAAACTAATTAGTTAAAATTTAACAAAGAGTAAAGCACCTGGAATCTATCGATTAAGGGAATCGCACCAGCCAGCTCAGGAGGTAAAGACATGGACAATGTGGCCGGGCTACTGCATATATTTTACAAGTAAAAAGACTTCATGAACCCCCACATTAATCCCTTTCACAAGCTCTAAAGTATGCAGAAAAGCAAAATCTTAATATGATGTGCCTAATTGTTATTACCATAGCAGCATCAGTATTAGAAATTACAAGTATGGTATGAAGAGAAGGAAGTTCGATAAAATACGATAGATCTAAGACTTGTCCACTTGCAATTATGATATTTACCAATATCATGTAGTACCTGCACAAAAAGGCACATCTTCTGTGCCTTAAACCCAATCACAGAAAAACAAACAAAAGTGGAAAAAGGTAAAAGTTCTCACGGATACTGGCATTAAGTACTTATGGTACAATACCAGTATCAACACCAAACTAACAGCAGAGACTAGTACTTACGGAGTAGCAAAGGTGGAGCCGTCGCTTTCATAACCGTCAGCATTGGCATTGGCACTGGAAGCAGAGCCACTGTGCAATGGAGTCGCATTTCCATTATTAAGGTTTAGGCTTGATGATTGGCTTGTGGGACCCATGCTAGTTGCCATTGGAGGGTTAATATTGTCCACTCTCATTAACCCCCACACACTGTACACACACAATCTCTTTTCTCTGTAAACCAAAACATAACATGCACTCGATTAGTATCTATCAATATTTTGGGGAAGTTTTCAAATCAGCCCCCGTGTACACCATGTGCATCCAGAGAAAAGAAAGATATGACACAACTGTTGAAAAGAATAGACTGATTCCTCCTGAGCTATTTTTTTTCTATTTTCTTTTTGGGGGGTGCCCCTCCAAAAGGAAGGAAAAATGAAAAGAACACAACAATTCCTCCCGAGCTATTGTTTTCACTGGAAATATCACATGAATGTGTTTTTAGCACCAAGTAGGATCTTCCTAATCCCAGATGTACCGTTCTATGAAGTCCCAAAATATGTATACTCTGGAAAGGATAAGCATGTGTTGCATTGGAGATAGTGCCTATGCAACCCAATCTTCACTTTTTTTAAACAGAAAACACCGAAAAGAAATTCTTTTTCCCTCGCATGTAATTAGGTTGGGTTATGAATTCTTTTTCTAAGATATTATATGATGATTGGGTTATGAATTCATTGTCCACCCACCCACCTTACCCCCGGAATTTAGTTTATATTCAAGGTTGAGCTTGATGTTTATACTACAGCCGCCCGCCCGCCCCCCCCCCCCCCCCCCAAATCTATCTAGCTCAGGCTCCACCACTGCATGTTAACCATGATGACATGAGTATTGAGAAAAGTAGTTTGGGACTTTTGGCAATATTTTGAAGAATATCACGAAGAAATTGGTATTCCAGTTATTTATATTGCTTTCTGGACCCATCAACCATTTCACACATTTGTTGGTATACATGATACTTCAACTTGGCTGGTACAGTAATCTGCCAAAATGGTATAAGACCCCCTTGTTCGGCTTCTGAGATGTGATTTGGCAAGACTTAATTTAGCCTCAAAATTGCCCATTTCGTCTATATAGAAGAATTAAAATGAGAAAGACAAGAAAGATGGACTTTGCCAATATTGGACTACCTCCCACGTGTAGCAAAATCCATACACGGTAACCTTGCTTAAGAATTGGCTTCTGGGATTTAATCGGTGCATTCTGAATATTAATTGTGCATTTCAATACGTCTATGAACAGATTAGAAGAGGTAGTATTTTTGTTATTATTTTTCAATTGTAGTGAAAGGGGCAGCCACGCATTGAACGAAAGAAAAGCAAAACAAAAATTAAACCGTCATATAGTTGAACAGATAGAAATGCATGCAACCACATTTCCAACCCGACAACTCCTTATAATTTCTACGGGGGTTATCAATGTGGTCAAAGGGCATTAAAACGCTTACAAAAGTTGAAGCGAAAAAAACGGAAAGCTTTGACCCCCTATTTTCGTATGTTTCCCAAAAAAAAAAACATCATACAAAGGGAAAACCAAATCAAGAAAGAAGCAAAAATGGCAAATACATTATACCTTTTATACTGTATCCTTCTAAATCAATACACCAGAGACAACGAGTGGAGCGATCAATGTAGGTATTGATCAAAGACAGAGAGATCTCTGCCTCGAGTTGAAAATTAGAATCAATGCTTCGTCGAGTGGAATAAGAGAGGAAGAAAGCTTTGTGGCTTTATCTTTGAAGTAGAAAGAGATTAGGTTTTGTTTGTGTGGTATCTCAGCGCCTCTTCTCTCTCTAATGGCCAGGAGACTCGAGAAACGAGATCCAAAGCAACGAAAAGAAGAGGGAAGAGGAAAAGAGAAGAGAGGGAGAATAGGAAAAAACAAAAAAATAACTTTTTTCTTGTAACTCACCAAAAAAAACCTAGTATTATAATTATACCCTTACCAGCAGACAAATAGAAGAAGAATACGGGAACTTTTGAGTGTATATGTGAAAATATACCACAAAATAAATATAGACGCAAAGCGAAATAGAGGGTACAGAATTTTTAGGGGTATAAGTGAAAATAGCTCGAAAATAAATGCAGAAGAGAGAGATAGTGTGGGGGATTCACGAGGCAAAATTTAAAGATAGGTCACGCATAGCGACAGAGAGAAAAGCTCGGTCCGAAATCTTTCGAAACGAACTTCTAAAAATACTCTGAAATTATACTACTTTTGACATTTTATGACATGGCACCATTGAACGAATAACATATACTCACAGCCAATTATATTCCAGAGTAAGTTTCTCATGTAACTTTTCTGTTTTAATGGACTAATTTTATATAATACGGTGTGAACTGTAAAGTATGAAAACTCGAAAAACACGAAGGTGTCTGACTCTGACGTCACGGATTCCGCCCAAATAATTTCAGACTGTAAAGTGTAAATTAATCCTTAAATTTTGACAGGTGAAGAAAAATAGAAACGAATTAGATATACATACATTATAGTAATAAAGTAAATCGATGAGATAATATCAGAATAAATTATTTAAATTACTCTTATAGTAATAAAGTAAATCGATCGATTTACATTGTTGTTAAATACAATCATGAAATACAGTTGCAATAAAGATGATCCCATGTGAATGAGTTTTAATGATTCAAAGCTTTGTATTTTTTTTTGTCAAGTTTAAAATGTATAGGTTTAATTTCCAAACTTAATAAAATATTCTATTACTATTAGGGTGATATCCGGTCTGTATTCAATCCGTATTCAAAAAAATAGATATAGATATCATATATCTGAATATTCGTGTGAATGCATATATCGATATGATTTTACGTTCAATTATTTGTATCCAAATAATAGATATATAACATATAGTTTAATATATATTATGAAAAAAAAAATATTATTCATCATAATAATTAGATAAATACTATAAATTTTGAAATTTTTTAATAGATATTCAATACGTATTAAAAAATATATATATGAATATAATCTTGTCACTGTCTGCTATGTATCTAATTCGTTTTCGCCCCTGTCAGCATGTATGATAGTAAATTATTCCAATAATGCATATTTGAAACAAAAGAAATTGGCATATAATATTTTTGGATTGGCACAGTGATCTTTTAGTTCCGAGAACGTGTAATTGATAATTACTTAATAATTATGTTAACAAAATTATTACTTTACGAGTTAACTGACCCTCGAAAAGTTTGTACGGTGATGTGCTTTAAATGCTCTTCAACAGTAATTGTGTTCTCTAATGGTAGAGACACTGTTGATCATCATCTCTTTGTTTGTTTAGCTTCCTTAATTCTATGCATCAAAACATCTACATCTCTAAAACTATTAAATTTTTTAATCTAATGTGACAGTTTTTAATTCGACTTCAAAGATATAAGAAAGTTTCTTATTTAAAAACAATACAATAAAGTTTCTTATTAAGAAATTATTTATAAATTCTATGCTGAGTTACTGACTAAATAATTGGTTCAAATTATTTCTCCCCTTTAATTTGTTGTTGACATGGCTTAATAGAAACTCTAAAATTAATTTCAGAGATGTGAGAGTTGAAAATTTTAGAGATCTTAATTTTCAAAAAGTAGTTAACAGTAATTCAAAAATTCAATTGAATTGCTGGGATGTAAATGCTCTCAAATAGAGTGGAAAAAACGTGCCGTGCCATGACTTTAATCTTGTGCTGTGCCATGCCGTGACCAAGTGAACAGTGACCTGTGCTGTGCCGTAACCAAAATGTCAAGGGGTGGTCATGATACGCGAGTCACGCCATGACTCACGTGCTGTGACTATTCACGTGCCGTGTCCAAACGTAACTAGTCATGTTTCTCACGTTTAACTATTTTTTTTTCATAATTTAAGTTAGTTTATTCAAGATTAATTATTTGTTTAAGACCTAATGATCCTAATTACACGTGACTCGCGTGATCACGTGCTGTGACGTGATCAAAATATTAAGAGGCGGACACAGCATGCGACACGTGAGTCATTACACAAAACAGTAACAGATGTCATGCCGTTCTATGATAGAGCCAGCGGAGCTGTGCCCTCAAATTTTAAATTTGGTTGGGAAGATATAATTATTGTGTGATAACTTTTACTTCAGTTACTGAAAGCCATCCGTTGATTTTATTATTCTATTAATAGAGTATTGGCCAATTGGTTAATTAATGGGATAATCGCAGGCAATATATTACTCTTTAACATCAATTCTAGAGGGTTTAGAGGATTTTACGATGCAAATAGATAAGAGAAGATGGTGTGTAAGGCAATCAACAGCACAAGGGTATATGGACTGACATGCAAACCTGTTATGTTTTTGCATATTTTGTAATATATTTTTTTAGTTCGTTTAGTTTATGAATAATTTTGTTATATAGTCAGAACACGGCTAAAACTACAGCTTATGAATAATTGAATATAGGTGGAAATTTCCAAGTAGCTACGGATTGAATTTGGCTCAGCTGAGTTAATCTGAGCCGTCCATTTGTAAAATTGTACCTCAGGTACTCCGCTGTAAAATAAGGGTGTGAAATTTGAATTCCATACTCGGTTTAATTAATTCAAACAAAGACGGACTAGATTGGTTTGTATTGGCGCCATTGCCATTCCGAGCCGACAGTGGACACGTGCTTGTATCATCTATTTAAAGAGTGTACAAAAGATAGATGCCTCCGTTGCATGGCATGACACACCAAAAAAGCAACAGTTGTAGCGAAAAAGAGACAAATGCCGTGCTCTTAACGAGAGAGATGGCAGCTGCCAACGCCATGATATTTGATGGCGACTTCAAACTGTGCACTCCGCTGGCGACAAATCTAAACCAACAATCACGAGCTGATCTTCTATGGCGCGTTCCGTGTAGTCAGTTCGGCTGCATTCCACTTAACCAAGCCGCTGTTGAGATGTTATTTTGAGACCGAGACCTCTGAATCTGATAGAGAGAGAAGTTTGTTGTTTAACAGGAGATTTGGTTGAATATTTAAATCAAGAAATGGTCCCCATTAGCCACTTGTCCCCTTTGGGGTCTCTAAAATTAATATACCATTTCAGTTTTTAAGCACCGTCATTTTTACTGTATTTCATAGTGTCAAAAAGTTACATAAATTTTTACTGATTTATTTTTCCGACCAAGTTTGTTCAAAAACACGTGGCTCTGATATGAAAGATTTTGAGTTTGAAATCCATAAAATGAAAAAAATTCTCTACAGAGATTTGAAAATATATTCAATGACTTGACATCAAATTCATAATTTAAAAAATATATATATTTATCCATTTATTCTTCTTTTACTATTTGAACACAACACTCCAATACAATTCTTTAATTTGTCACAAGACTCCTTTTCGTTTATTTAGAATTTAATTAGCTAGCTATTAAATAATTTTAAAACTAAAGGTTTAGTTCTAACGGAATTTTCGGCCAAACATTTCTTAAATCATGCAAAAAAAAAAAAAATATCCTTTCGGATGCAGTATTTTTTTTTTATTTTTAAACTAATAATTTTTTTTCATATCTTGCTTCATGATGACGTTATTAACCCTAAGATATTGTTTAAAAGGCAATCCACAAACCATGAGTTACAAAACTGACTGAAGGTAACTTATCATGTTTTCGTAACGTTTAGCACACTCTTGATTATTTACTGTCAGTCGATAATTTTAAATATATATATGTATAGAGAGAGATTGATTAATATGCTTTCGGTAGCATACAGGCCAAAGTGCTATTGGTCTAAATTTGAAAATTCAAATTTAAAAAGTCGATCTGAACCGTTCATCTTGTTCTCCATATTAATATGTGTTTGGAGACCAAATTTTACATTTTTCTGAATTTTTTTTTACTATTTATTTAAGCCACTTTGAAAATCGCTGATCCAACGGTAGCACTGTTTTGTTAAGCCACCGTTGAATTAGCGATTTTCAAAGTGACTTAATATATAGTAAAAAAATTTAGAAAAATATAAAATTTGGCCTCCAAGCACGTATTAATATGGAGAACAAGATGAACGGTTCAGATCGACTTTTGGATTTTGAAATTTAAAATTTGGACCGATAACACTTTGGAAAAAATGCTACCGAAAACATATTAGTCAATCTCTCTCTCTATATATACGGTAAATAAAAAAATCGAAAACTACAAAAAAGCATTTATTGTATTGAATCACGATTTTAATTTCCTTGGGACCATTTCGGTTCAAATAAAAGGGAATACATAACGGACGAAATTCAGATATTTGAACTCAAATTTTGAGGCTTTAGACTATCCTTTTTTTAGTACGAATATTTTTTTTTAAGTAATACCCGATAAATCACTTAAATCTCTCCACGAGCTTTTCAAAACGGGATCATAATAGGAAATTAGAGTTCTTATCAAATGTTACTCATGTTTTTTTTTTTTTTTTTTTTTTTTTTTTTTTTAATGGTTGGCCGTAAGTTGCCGTCAACAAATTTTAATATGAAAAAAAGTTTATATTTACATAATATTAGCTTAATTTAAACAAATCGTAATATTTACACATAAGAATTTTATAATTAGCCTGCCACTAACTAGTCGCACTCCAACTTTAGATTTCCTGCGTTGTTTGCGAAACCAGCACCTGCTTCAATTTTCTCTTTCTCGAAAATACTCTTCTATTTCTTTCCAAGTTTAGGTCATGTTTGACCTCCAATTGAGAATGAGCATGGGTATGGAAATTGAACTGAAAAGTACTATTTTTGTGAAAACAAAAAATTCAGTTACGAGAACAGTAACGCGGCCGAACAAAGCCTTAAAGTCTGAATTTGTATTTTCCTTTTTGTTGGATTTTCTCGGCCATGTTTTTCTTCTTCATTTTTTACATCATCCAGAACGCCTTCATCGCTTAATATTTATTGTTCAATTTGAAATGCATATAACTATATTTTTACACAACATAAATTCTTATAAAATATCTACAGCTTGTTATATGTATCCTTTTTTTTTATTAATACTGCTTAATTCAATTTTTAAATCAAAGGTAAGGGTTTCATGTGGTGAAGGTACACCTCTGCATCCATTTTCTAAGAACCCAAATCGAATCAATGATTCAGTTCTTTTAATAAAATCGAAAAAAACCAACAATTATGTTTCCGAATAAATTTCTATTCAAAATATTATGGGATTTGAAGCCGGAGAGAACTCAGTTAAAGAAACTGTATTATTGATCCATCGAGAGCATTATTGTAAGCTGAAAGATCCATGCCAAAGGCCTTTTGACACTTGATCACCGTTCGCTTTCTATTATTGTTGAACAAATTGTATAATTTTCCCGAAGTACACTAGAAGGGGTGTCAACATTTGTTGGCTCGGTCCAAGTTAAGACCTCAGCTTGTTAATTTTAGATTGAGTTACAGTTGAACGAGCTGAATCTAGAGCATTCAAGTTAAAACATAAATTTGAAATCGTGACAATCTCGAACTAGTTTGCGAGCTGACAAGCTGGCTCGCTAAGTTTGACTGGATTTTCTTTTAAGAAAAAAATAAATTTAACAAATTTTTTGTATCGAGTTAAATCAAACTGAACTGTATAAAATACACACAAATTCATACAAATTGATAAATTAATGTCTAGTTATAAAGCTAGGCTCCAATTTTAACTCATTAATTCTAGATTAAACTAGTAACGAATTGACTTGTTAACAGCCGATTATTGCTAACGAGAGACTCAATTACGAGTCACAATCGACAGCTTTTTTTGCCACCCCTAAAGTACACCATTGAATGGGCAACATCGTACAAAGTGGATACTATCGAACTTCTTATTGGATATAACTGCCAATAGACTATGTATTACGATTATGAGTTATGGAAAATAGTTAGAACTAAAACGGAATTGATTTCGACGTGGTCATACAAGTCTTCAAAGCATTTAGTTATTTATATGAGGGGTCTAATAAATAGTGCTGCCAGATAACATTTCACACGAGAAAATAAAAAGTAGATGATTAAGTGAACAATCAGATGTGAGACTCCAACAACTTAGAAGTCATGGCAACCATAAATAGTGGGCCATATTATTTCTTTATTTGTACTACATGCTGCCTCTACACTTGTCCGTTACAACGTCTACAATCTACATGTCATACACTTCTCCAAAGGAAAAAGACAATCTAATACAATCTCCTATTTTGTCTTTAAAGAATTTCATTTGTTTGAATGGGTATTCTTTTTTTTTGGAGATAAAAACAATGGAATTAATTTGGAGATATGGATATCTATGAAACTATACTACTATAGGATCTAGAGGAAAAATAAAGACTTAAAAAGAAATGAAGAAATGCTAAATCTGAGCTCTTAATCTCTCCATGGCACATTGGATCTTATGTGAAATGGTGCGGTATAGCCATCTCTGCGGCACCTCCTGGAGCCCATCTGGCTGAAGAGCGGGCCACCCTCTAAGCCTTTCTTCCTCCTCTTTATGTGACACAGAGAGTGCAGTTTGTTTCAACGAATGAACATCAAAATGCAAGGGCTCACCCACAATTATCCTTACTTCTTTGTTGCATAGTGGTACAAGTGGCCTTTTCCAAAAAAGGAATGGCTTTTCTGGCATAACCTACAGGGAAATCAAGTATTTATTCTTCACACAAAAAAATGGAGACAGCACAGAATATAGATTAATTGTTGCAACTTTGCCTGGAAGCAGATGTTCAGACCAAAGAGTATATCTGTATATGTAGACATAAACTTGCCCAAATTTCCAAAAGTACAGTTTAAGTTCTGGGTGTTTTCTTTTTTGGGCTGATTTTGCTGACTAAACCTTCGTATGGCAAAGCTAGATCATTTTGTCTTTTTACAAATGGAAGCTAACTTTCAACTAAATCAAAACACCTCGTCAGAAACAAGAGTACCAATTTTATTTCCAACATCCCAACTCTAATAAGCAGCTTATTTTCCAAGCCCAGCCTGAACAAAAATTAAGCCCAACAAGTTTAGATGTTGGTTTCTTATGTATGTGACCTATAATCTAGCCACAGTATTTGCAGTCAAGATCAGAGTCAGCCTGTCTCCATGGATAAGAAAAACAACAATACAAACTTTTTCATTTTGATACAGACTATATTGAACATTGATAGCTATATTAAAAATTGTAAGTGTTCAACTAATACATTTCACTTCTAATAATGTAAATGTAAACATGTTAAAAACAAATTAAACAGTTTAACCCAATCAAACTGAATAAGCCAAAGGCATTTAGGAATGTCAAATTTTGTCAAAATTTTCTAACAGATATCTTCAGGCTATTGAATGTCGAAAAACAAAACGGTGATTGCGAATATTGTCTAACTTAGTGATCAAACTCAGTTGAAACTTGCATTCAAAATGGTTATGATCCAGTCACGACTCAGGTAACTTGGGTTGATTTCTTATGAAATTTATCGTATGTTGGGACTTGATAAAAACTCAGGTGGCCATCTCAGTTCAATCTGACTCTCAAGAGTTGACTTGGACTTGGTCGAGTTCTATAACCATGCATCTAGATATGAACAATTAGGGCCAATTTGGTCATTTTTTCTAGACTTAATGATCAGGACTTGTTTGTAAATGACCTAGAAATCTTGTTCTATTGTAGAGATGTATTTAGTACAGGAACAAAATTGAAAATGGAGAAAAAAAGTAACTGGAACTTGTATGACAGGCTGCACAGGAAGATTAAATGAAATGACAAACAGTAGCTTTAGAAGAACCACAAAATGTGGGGAATTATGATTTCAAAAAATATAAACAACTTCTGCAGTAAAGGAGTGGTGGATAAATATTCCATACAAGTCATGTGACAATTAAACTTTGGCTGCAATATGTAAACCTTTTAAATCCTAATATTATTAGTTGTAAATCTCTTGGTGTGCTAAACAACAAATATAATGAAGCTAATTCTCAATTTCTTGACTACCATTCAGTCCCTAAAATGCTTTATAATTGCAGTCTGATCTTGGAATTTCAATAGAAGGTATCAGACTATCCCAAGAAAAGCTAGCAGCACTTAATAGAACAACTGGCATTCTTTACTGCAGAACTTTGGCATTGATGATAAAATGTGGGGAATTATGGGCTGTGCTTTTCAAACCTAAATTTTAGGAGGCACTATAAACTAGACTTAGTTTATGTAATATCTCACACAATGTGCTGTCCTCCTGTTCAAATACAAGAGGATCTGACTTATGAACAAAGACTAGTACATATCCCGGGACTAACTACCAAAAAGTAATAAAATGTGTGGCATACAGATTATTATGTATAGGTACACTGGAGTTATAATACCAACAGTGATGCAACACAGGAACTCAAGGATATGATGGGACAGAAGCATTCTGTTTGTTTAACTCAGGTAATTGGAAGGATGACAAATGTTCAGAGGCAATATGTAAGATACTGACAAATTCTTGGACCAAATTGGAATTAATTAATAAAAATGAATTTGAAGATTGGATGAACAATTATTTTCATTGCCATAACATTCGAAGCTCTGTTGAACTGACAGACAACTTTGCATGTGGCAAAAGATGACTCGTGCAAAGAACTACAATCTGGAAATTTTGAATATTACTTGCCAGTACAAGAAATACTTGTTTACAGACAGATAATATATAGAGTTTTTTCCCCAAAAGACTTAACGTAAAAACTTATTTTCAAAATTTAAAAAGTACCTTTTCAAAACCAGAGTGAACAATAGGTAAGACAATTGGGGTAACAGGTGATCTCATAATAAGACTAGCAGTACCCCATTTTAGCCGCCTGATTGGTGCTCTCCCTTGTGACACTTTTCCTTCTGGAAAACTATGC
This sequence comes from Carex pumila, assembly GCA_033356055.1. Taxonomy (NCBI): domain Eukaryota; kingdom Viridiplantae; phylum Streptophyta; class Magnoliopsida; order Poales; family Cyperaceae; genus Carex; species Carex pumila. The sequence continues at coordinate 35,819 of JARJHM010000006.1, read as the reverse complement.
AACTGCAGCAAAACAATAATTTTTTTTCAACTCTTATGTATACATAACTTGTTTAAACTTCTTTGGCATAACTGGACAGCTAATGCAAAATTGAGGAATAACTACACTCCAAATGGACAAGTGATGATCCACCATTATGAGGCTTCACCAACCAACTGAAGCTAATGGGGGGGATTTATTTTAGGACTTGGTTTGGGATTATTTGTGCAAGCAAGCAAAACTTTGAAAACCAGTAAGCTTAGCTCATACCACCAGATATGGCCAGAATTGAAATTATCGGCATCCAATTACATTCTCAGAGAAGAAGTGTGATGGGCACTTGTTGTTATACCTATCAATGCTTAGTTGTATACTTAAGCACATGCTGTCAGGGTCTAGTAATTGTCATGCACTGATGAAGTAATTCCTTTTCTTTCTTTCATCCCCCCCCCAACCCCCCCCACACATAGTATGTTTTCCTTTGTCTTCCTGGAGGGGTTGAGGGGCAGGGTTGTATATTTGAGGTTATAATACAATTTTACAATTACAACGGGGCTTTAAACTTGTACCTGAAAAATAGTAACTCTTAACACAAAAAATTACCCTGCCTAAATAAGGCCTCAAAGGCAAAAAAAAACAAAAAAAAAGAAGTAAAAATCAGAAGTTAGGTATTTCAACCCATTCGCCTCTAGTCAAGATCTGAAGAGCCTCATTCATATGTTGTTGATATATGCCTCCACCTCTTGTTATTGGAATACATTTCCCTACATCAATGAAAATACAATTTTAAATGTGGATCAGGAATAATCCAGTTACAAAACAGGAGGGAAAAAATGAAATATCATGACCCCCATGTAACATAGGTAATATCTTCTAATTAGTTGCAAAACCCGGTAGCATTCTCTGTAGTTTCTCCTCTCTCCTTTCCGTTACTTCAGAAGATGCACAAGCTAATCCACACCGCCCCCCCCCCCCCCCCCCCCCCCCCCCCCCACACACACTTACCTTATTGTTCATATCAACATAGACAACTAAATTGGAAACTGATGTACTTTGCAAAAATTTAGGTCGGTATGTTACAGTAAGAGGTAAGTATTTCTCTAGTAGAAAAGAAGGAAAGGTGGAAAGAAAGAGACCTAGGCGAAAGAGATAGGATAAGAGAGGGTTCTTGAAGCATATGTCCTCTGCAGCGAGGACCCACCTCTGCAGCCTGGCATCCATTGTAGGGAATCCCTTGAAACCCCACATCAGAGGGTCATCCAACCTGTTTTATTTGTTCCTTGTTAAAATTCTCATATAATAACAGGCAACAGGGACTAGTTTACTTGTGTTCAAATGATGCCAAACAAATTATCCTATTTGCTGAGAACATGACCCTCTAAGAATTATAAAAGCACACTGCACATTTAAGATTGGATGGAGAAACCATTAAACCCAATTTAATAAGAAAGAATAGAAGGGATCAACTTGCTCTGTGCTGTCATTTAAATCAGCCCAAGTCTAAATCTGCTTGGATTGATATTTGGCTTGTTTGAGCCTAGGAAAACAAGAACTCAGTACAGTTAGGGGCATAGTTATCAATGCTTTAAGGTAAACGCTTTTTCAATCAGATCAACCTCTGAGTTTTAATTTATTAGATGATTTCTCATTATAATTAAGGTGTATGTTGCAAATATGATAACTGTTGGAAATAATTAATACAATAAAATACCAAACTAACATTTTTGAACAAAAAAAAATGAAATTAGAGTTCTCAAGAGCAATGGCACTGGTTAAGTAAATATTAATATGATAAAAGACGGGCCTCAGATTGAAAAAACAAAAACACGCTCGTAATATTGCTAAATTGACAGTTCTACAGTCACCATGCAAATCGCAAACCAAACATAACATTATTGGAAGGAATTGTCTGCCCGTCATAAATATAACCTTTTGGATTATTGGTTTATCATAAACACAAATTGAATACCTAGATCTCATTAAATCTAACTGATTGAGCTATTGGTTTATCATTGAAAAAGGCTACTACTAGAGTCACAATCTATCCCAAAGGCATCCCATTAACAAAAACTAACACCGCTCTTGCTAGCAGTACGAACCTTCATCAAACAGGATTACAGGAAGTTACATTTCAACATAAGGCCGAAGTATTATGATTAAGATACTGAAAAAAATAAAGAAAAAATGTCCCATTTACAGTGATCTCATCGAATCTCTAATTAATTGACTGTCCAAACAAACTTAATATCGTCGCATCCTTCCCACAGGTATAAACAATACAATGAAGCAATAAAAGGTTAATAGAGAGGGAAGAGAGAGTACGTGGACATGTGGTTGCTGACAGTGAGGAGAGGCGTGCCAGGTGGGCGGGAAGAGACGAGACGCAGCAGCGTGTCGGCGTTGTAAACGGTAGTGCGATTTAACAGCGTCGTAACAACCTTGGCGAAAGCCCCCACGGCGCCGATCAGCATTGCACGAGGGATCCGAACCCCCAGCCGAGCGTTCATCTCGCCTCTCCCAGTCACAGCCCCCTTGGTCCGCCTCATTATCTCCCACCCCAACCCGGCTCTGTCGCATCGCATCGCGTTCGCATTAAAAGGGAGCGACCGACGCTTCGCTTCGCCTCAACTTCCACAGACTCCCTCTCTTTTCAGGCGGCTACCAGTACTCAACAGTCTGGACTTTTATTCGTGTCTGAGTCTGACTTTCCGTTTTCTCTCTTCTCATCACACCGTCTATCTGAACTTGAATTCAGATCCTCTACGGTACCGTAATAGTGAATTCTTTACAATTACTGGATTTGGACCGTTCTTTTTAACTTGGCACGAATCTCAAAGCATAGGGTAGTTAATCTCAAACCGTAAAATGAAGGTAATCTTCTACAGTAACGGAGAGGATACTTGTCTCTGAACTTTATCTCTTGCGTAATTGCGTTGCTATTCGACGACTCTCTAGTCCGTTTAGTTTCTGGAGCTAATTGAACGGTGGTTAGTGTTTATCGTTTGTTTGAACTTTGAACCAGGCCCAACTACGTTGGTAACTTGGAAAGGAATTCCGGGCTGACGAAAAAACTAATGGAAATTTATACAAACACGTAGAGCATTTCTCAATGTAACATATATCATGACGAAAATTCCATACCAGTCCTTTGACTCAGGGTGTGGTCCACAAAATCTCTGCGTAGAGAGAAGGAACAAAAAGAAAAGAAAAGGAAGAAGAAATCGATGGTAGTTTACTTTGTCTACATTCCGATTCAGATATGACAAAATTCAGAATTTTTCTACAGTGAATTCTCCCTTTCTTCCCTCTGCTCCCCTCTGCTTCTCTGATTTTTCCCTTCTAGAGCATAATAACGGCATCAATTTGATTCAATCTGATCGCTTTTCACCTCCTCTCCCTTCCCTTTTCTTTAACAGCATTCTCTCCCCCTCCTCTCCTCTGAAGCACATCCTAAGAAAAATCAAATTTATTTTTAGTAAACACAAGGAAGATCAAATTACTACTATTGACATGAATTTGGCATTGTTGCTCTCATTCAATTATATTGTCATGATATACATTGTAAGATAATGTTTAAGTTCCTATTTGCATGTATTATCTGCATTTGGTATTATTGTTACCGTATGATTTGCTTCGGCAATTTTGAATTAGGATCTTATGTATGAATTATGATGCCGTATGGATAGAGTTGATGTTTTAATACATCTTCGTAAAATACGGATAGTCGGACTAAATTTTATATTTTTTGAGAATTTTTTTACTATTATTTTGATAGGTACCAGATCGTTCGTAATTTTTTTTAAAGACAATAATTTTGTATCTATATAACAGTAAAAATATTTCAAAAATATAAAATTTTGTTATCAATTTTATTTTAATATGAAAATCACGCGGTTCGAATTGATTATTTTAACTTAAAAAACAAAGATAAAAATGTGAGGTACAACAAGAATAATATTTATTCTAAAAAGGCCGGAAGCCCATCTTTCATTTAACTGAAACAAAAGTTAGATTGTATCACGTTTTGTTTAATGATATAAAACATATTCTCGTAATATTAAGCATTACACTTATGTTTTTTCCATCGTTCAAACATGAGAATAACAAAGTAAAACATAATTTGCAGCATATATAGAATGTTTGCCAAAAACTAATTAACAAAAACATCTAAAGCTAAGCCACTCTCTAAATTATGTTTGGATGTGTCAAGAATAAAAACTATTTTAGAATATGGGCTATTCGGAATAACAATATATAGCAAAACAACATTTTTGTCATTCGGAATAGTTAGAATAGCTGCTATTCTTTATTCCTTGTAAATGTTAGAATAACTACTATTTGGAAAATGTGAAGAGAGAGGAAAACATGTTTTCTTTTCGGATTTCCGTTAATATAGTCTCAAAATTATAAAATTGATACCACTTTTGTTATCTCCGCATCGTGACAATTCGTTTGAGGCCACACTTGTCTATCTTTCTTTTTAATTAGCACATTGTTAATACTATTCTTTATTGATCACAGCTATTCATTATTCCAAATGTACAATCCAAACAACATTTTTCCTAATCCGAATAACACCAATTTTACACAAATCTAAAAATCACTATTTTTTCTCTATTATTCTCATTCACTATGCTAACTCCCATCCAAACATACCCTAAAGGACTTGCGGTAATATCATATGTAAGCAAAATTTGGCTAGAGTTAATATCATATGCAAAAAAAACTTGTGACTTAGTATGATATTTGAACATTAATATGCACTATGTCCTTTTTGTTCTGGTGCATGGCACATCACCAGTTGATTATCACCAGGTAATAGAGGCATGAAGGCAGTTAGAGCAGTTAGATTAGTTAGACTAAATTTGGTCATGTAACTATAAGTAGCAAATCTAGTTTAACTAATCTAACTGCTCTAACTGCCTTCATGTCTTTATTACCAAGCCTCAACTTCTGAGAGGGATGACATCCACTGTTCTTGGCAACCACACCTCAGTAGCCTCCTTCACTTGCTGGTATTACATGTCCAGTATGTTAATAAATAGATGATAAGTAAGATAAATGTTATATATAGTAGTCTTAACATAAAATATTTTAAAAGCATACTTCATTCTTATATTTCCACGTAGTTCAACTAATTAAGAGTACTAAATACTAATAGCTAATAGGAAACCAGTTCTATTGTTTTGGAAAGTGTTAAAGAAAATTGTTCTATATCCTTACAATGTGACTAATTTTGCATATAATCCTAACTTTTGTCTAACCAGAACGAGACTTGTTATATAAGAAGAAATTTTAGGAAAGCATGTTCAATGTTTCTTCTTGAGAACAAAAGTGGCATTTACACCCTGTTTGGATGGAGAGTACGAGAAGGAATGAGAGGTAAATGATAGAAGGGAAGCGAATGGAATAAAAAGAAAGATTAACATATTTAACCTTTTCGTGTTTAGATGATTAATAAGAGAAAATAAATTTAATTTTTTTTCCGTCTTATTTCTTGTTTGATTGATTAAAATTTAGAAAGTTAATGAGAAATTCGGTGACTGTTGTAGGTTTGAGGAAAAAATCTTGTATGAGAATTATACATATAAGATATATGGTTAGACATTTGTATTATTTTTCTAAAAATATTTGTAACAAAATTTATTTCCATCTGTTACACTCCAATTTGGGAGGGGACCCGATTCTATTAATTATAATGATAGAAGGTTAAACATTTCACTTCCTGTACCCTTCACCTCCAATATAATTTTATCAACCAAACACGATTCAACAGAAAATTTTTGTTTCTTTCCATTCTCTCCCTTCCTGTACTAGATCTCCATCCAAACAAGGTGTAACTAGAATTACCAATCCACCCTCTTACTAGTAAATTGTCTTTTGTCATAATTTTTCTTGAGAACAATTTACGTCTCCGAATTTTTTTAGTTACCATTTCGCATAAAAGAACAGAGGAAGTTGACATGAATTTGAAAAAAAAAAAAATTCATTTTTACTAGATGCTTAGATAATAGGTGCACACCAGACTTGAGGCTATGTGAGCAACTCTCCTTTTTCTATTTTTTTTTTGGAGATCTCTTCATATTTCAAACAGTATATATATAACATGTTGTACTGTTTGCTAGTATTATGAGGAAGGTTAAAATAATTTTATTATTTCTTTATTTTAAAAATTAATAATTTAAATTTAATACTCACATATTAATATAAAATAATTAAATATGATTCATATTGTCTTATTAATTATGCACGTCAGCACGTGTAAATAAATTACAAGATTTCGATTTGGTTTCTATAACGCTATACGAGATGAATCATGAAATGCATGAGACCAAATATTGATTTTGTGTCATTTGGTCTCTCTTTTACTACATTCAGAAACAGCCTGAGCCAAGGCCAACAGATGAATGCATTTACATTTTCAAGGCAAACAAAAATCATATATATTTACATGAATACCCAACATTCAATAGTCTATTTTATTACATATTGTTTCAGAAGTCCATCAATGTAATTAATATTTACTGGCAGTTTGCAATTTGGAATATCTTTTCCTACATTACAGTAACAAATTAGCACAAGTTGCACTCTAGAAACTTCAAAATAATTAACAAAAACAGCTATCAGTATATATATATATATACCAACTTGAGCTGATATATATATATATACTAAATTAAGCAACTTGTACTTTGAACATATACTTTCAATCTTTAATTAGTCTGATAAATTAAGATCCACATGGTCTAATCATTTGCTTCAAATAGAACTATAACTAGTGCCATTTATCAATCACTATATATAGTATATTCGCACATGCGAGACATGAAGAAAGCAGCAAGAAATTCTATTCAAGACCATATAGTAGAAATTGACTAGTGCCATATATCAATACACTATAGATCTAGAATAGAATTGCAATTAAATTGAAATCCATTGTGAGATGCCATCCAAGACAAATATAGTAAAAATAAAATGACAAATAACAAATAAATGATCAACTGATTAAGATGAATTGTAAAATAAACAAGTTATATCACCATGCCAACCCCTCCTAGATAAATTGTCTCTGGTTAAACCTTATTTTGTTTTACAAGCCATAAAAAGATCTTAATTTTAGAAAGGTCCCTTCAAATTGTTTGATTAAAGGTATTAGGTATTCCACCATAATCAAGCCACTGGTAAAATGAATGAACAGTAAGTCTAAAATGTGAAGACCATATTCAAGCAATGGTATCAGGTACAAATGAGTGTAGAGAGATTGAGTTTAGGGCATGTTGTAATTGAACCCATTCTTGTAAAAGAATTCCAGATAATTGCCTATTAACTTGTAAAGATAAAATAGAAGTAGAAACTGCAGCAGAGACAATAATTTGCTGATTGTAGCAATCCTAAAGACCAAACCACCTATCAAGCAAAAAAAGTATATTATTTTCATTCCCCAAAGACCAATTTAAGTCTAAATTAACCATAATAGTTTGATTAATGATACCATATCAAAAGTGAGAAAATCTAGATGGTGCAGATAGGCCAGTATAACCATAATTACTAAGAATAATATATTTCCATTTAACATTAATGGTGGGGTCTTTAAACCTGAACCACCACTTAAATAGTAAAGCCAAATTCATATTGTTTTAGGTCTAAAACACCAAGACCTCCTTGTTTCTTACTAAGACAAACATTCTCCCATTCTACCAAATGATATTTTTTTTCTAACAGTAGAACCACTGGACCATAGAAATCTTTTTCTAAGTTTGTCAATATGTTGTCTAGCATGGACATGCATTATGTAGATAGATAGCCAATATAGAGGGATAGAGGAAATAACAGAGTTCAAAAATGTCACCCTGCCACTTAGAGAGAGCATAGAGCTCTTCCAACTAAATCTTTTGGTAATTTTATCTATAAGAGTCCAATCTGAAATAAATAACTTTTTCTAGTGAAGAGAGACTTCAAGATAAGTTATAGGAAACGTAGAAAGTTTACAACTTAAAGATGCAGCAAAAGAATCAGAAATGTTAAGAGTTATCATCTCACTTTTATTAAAGTTAATTTTTAAACCTGATAGGTTTTCAATCCTAACAATAAGAATTGAAGGCTTTCTAACATAATAAGATTAATTAGTCTCTAAAAATAGCAAGGTGTCATATGCAAAATGCAAATTCAACACCTTGTCTGCTTGAGGGAAGTTACATAGTTAACAAAAACAAATTAACACGAGTTGCACTCTAGAAACTTCAAAATAATTAACAAAAACAGCTATCAGTATATACCATCTTAAGCTGATATACTAAATTAAGCAACTTATACTTTGAACATATACTTTCAACCTTTAATTAGTCTGATAAATTAAGATACACATGGTCTAATCATTTGCTTCAAATAGAACTTTAACTAGTGCCATATATCAATTACTATATATAGTGCCTACGGGCTTCCACTCAAAAAAAGAAAAAAAAACCTATATATAGTATATTCGCGCATGCGAGAAATGAAGAAAGCAAACTAGCAAGCGAAAATAAAGGGAAGCGCGGATCAAAGAATAATATACAAAACACTGTAATATCAAGGGGTGTCAACAAGCTGGCTCGGTCTGAACTAGGGCTGAGTTAAGTCTTAGTTCAACTTGTTAATTTTGAATTGAGTTACAGTTGAACGAGCTATATCTAGGACATCCGAGCTAAATTTCAGCTTGATCTAGTGATAAGTCCGTTCGAGCTGGCCTGTTAAGTCTGACTGGATCTTATTTTAAGAAGAAAAATAAATTCTACGAAGTTTTTGGATCGAATTGACTGAGTCAGACAGTATAAAATGTACACAAATTGATGCCTAAATAAGCTTGCTCATGAACTCCCAGTTTGAACTTGTTAATTCTGAAACGAGCTAGTAACGAGCTAACTTATTAATAACTCAATCCAGTAACACGCGAGCTGTTAGTGAACGAGTCAGGTGCGAGTCACGATCGAACCACGATTTTTTTTTGCCAACCCTAATATACACAGAATATTTAAAAAAAATCAAAGAATATATGCAATTAAAGTCTAGCCCTTCGCAAACAAAAGACTAAGATAAAGAGAATAACTATAAAATTCAAACAATTCAAAAAAGGCACACACAAAATATTATACAAAAAAAAAAATGATATGCCATGCAATTTCTCTATGGCACAGAATGTTAGACAAAAGAGCCTATTAGATTAGATAGCAAGGATCCTAGAATTCGAAATTTTTTCAAATTTAAAACTTTCAACAAACATCTAATTACAAAGCCACTCAAAATGGACACAAACAAATGCCAGTATTTGTTTCACTTCTGAATGTATTGCGGTTGCTGAAGCTGGAGCTGCTCAGTGGAAGAAGCCGCAGCTGCACCGGTACCAGTATTCTCAAAACCACACACTTCCATTTCCTTCTGACGAATTAACAATAGCATTCTTTCGTTTTCTAACCTTAGCCGGTCGTTATGCAGCCGCATCTTCTCCATCTCTCTCTCCTTGTTGGAACTGTACCGGAGCCACTTGAACCGTTGTCTCTCCAACTGGTACGCACGGCATTGATAACTGAGTCTTTGTTCCTCCAGCTCAGCAGAGCGCCGCTTCATCCAATGTCTCACGCTCTCTCCTCCATTGGCCACTACACCTGCCAACTCATTCTTCAGCTGTTGTACTGCCGTACTACCTCCGGAAGTAGAACAAAGGGACAGAGAAAGAGGCGGCGAGTTTGCTGCATGCTTAGCATTTCTCTGCTTCTTCACAACGCCAGCCTCCCCACGTTGGTAATAATCACTATCGCACCCTCCATCCTCTTTATTTTCAGAATCATTACTCTCATTGTCACTCATGTTGTTATCTTCTTCTTCATCAGAACTACCGACAGCATGGCCATTGTGCTTGGGATGGTTAACCTGCAGGTAACGTGCCGGTTCAGTTCCACCGGTTGACTGATGGTGCATGCACTGTTGTTGGTCAGACGGAACATTCACCTGGGAATTGGATGGATGCTGAGAAGCCGTGCCAGTACAAGGCGGTGTACCAGCATTGTGGTACGCACACATCTCAGGGAAGAAGAGATGTTTCGAACTCAGAAGCTTTCTCGCCTCTTCCTTGGCCTTGGGTGAGAGGTGATCCATGGAGTCAAGTAAGGTCGGGTTTTCGACCACCCGGCAAGCAATACCTTTCCCCAACAAATCTATAACACGCTTGTACCGCTTGTTCAGGTCATTAAATTTATCCTCGCACTGTTGTGGCGACACGCTGTACCCCTTATCCATCATGGACTTGGAGACACTTTTCCACTTCCCCTTAGCTGCACCGCCAGCCCGGTTCACGCCTTTGGCCGATAAAACATGATGGTCACCCCCATCAGTACCGACACCATCATCTCCAACCCGGTACACCTCAGCAATCAGAAGCCGTACCATGCTTTCAGTCCACTTCATTCTGCCCCAGGGACAAGCCTGCTGGGAAGCGGGTCCACCGCCAGGCCGCTTGGAGACGACATCAGAGTCGTCTGGGTCTGTCATCTGCTGTGCCAGAGGGGTGACCTGGCGTACCCGGGCTATGGAGGGGCCGTAAGGAGAGTACGTGGAAGGGGAAGCGTTGGAGGGCTGATGGTGGCGGATGGGGCCATGAGCATGGTGGGGCTGAGAGTTGGGATCATGGGGTTGGAATTGGAGATGCGATGGTTGATGCACATGGGAGCTGAGTTGCATATCTAAACCCAGCATTGAAGCGGAGGAGTTCATGTCAGGAGTTGGCATGCCCATGTTGATGCTATCGCCTCTTTCCATCTTTTCTGTTTCTCGGATAATTAGAATTTATTTAGAAGGTAAAAAAACAAAATGGAATTGAATTTTGATGGGTTGGGGAAGTCAGATTAAGGAGGGATCAGGAAGGAGAAGGATAGAGGCGCCCACAGAGCATGCGCTTCGTGTGCCCGCGCCTTGGTTTCGTTTTTCATTGTGGCCTGTGGGCGATGTGAAAGAGAGAGACAGAGAGAGAGAGGGAGGGAGGAAAGAGGCGCCCACAGACGAGTAGACAGCGGGTTTGGAATGTACAGATCTTCTGTGGACATTTTAATATTCTACTGTGTGGTAATTCACTGTCCTCATCATTTGGGTCTGAATTACTATCTAAACTATGTGTCAGCTATTAACCACACAGTAGGTTTCTTTCGCGCCATCCCGGAATTCCTGATTCGTTCCGAATAGTGGTTTTGAAAGCACTAGTGGGGAAAAAATGCGCTTCCTCTGAGATATCTCATATTTTGCGTGACCTTTTGGAAAAGCTTAACCGTTGTAATAGGATCTGCGCGAATCTCAAAGCTAAAATGATACTGGCCCCTACATCAAGCTCGAATAGAAAACGAACACGTCGGTCACGCAAAATATGAGATATCTCAGAGGATACGCACACAGTGGGGAAACAGGTGGGAACCATTGTTTAACGTCCCTCCGGTTGCTAAATCTGGTAAGAGCTGATATTTAATTTGGTCCGTAGATTAAGGATTTAACGGTACAGATGTGTGTCGGTGTGCAAATTAAATGTTAAAGCTGGAGGATACAAGTAACTGAAAAGCAGCTGCTGGTATTGGATTTAAGAAAACCGGTTGACGGTCCACAGGTTTAAACAGAGCAGAAATGAAGAATCGTGAGTGTACACGGTCCATGGAGGCGGTCCACAGGTTAACCAAAGGGAAAATAGAGAATAAGCAAAAGCCGAAACGGCATTTCATGCAATGAATTTCATAGAATAAAAGAGATGCATATTCTCTGACTGGATTCAAATCTGTTCTTTTTCCCCAAGAGAAGGACACTCAGTGAAAGAGATACATATTCTTTTTGACTGGATTCAAATCTATTTTTTTTCTTAAGAAATAAACATCCTCTTATTTATTCATTTTAAAATTGATCACGACTTCAATAAAAAAATAAAAAATAAAAGCCAGGTATCAATTTTGAACGGTCCGAATGAAAAAATAAAAAGGTGCTCTTTTTCTTAATTAAAAAAAAATAAATTTGATTCCCTCTTTAACTATGGAGTATGGAATCCATATCATCTGAGGTAACAAAATATTTATATTTGGATCATGGCCATCTGATTGGAATTCAAATCAATCTGATCCAGTGTTGTAAATAATAGCATGCAGTTATGAGACGGAAAGGGTATCGTCAAGCGATTAATTAGGAATAATTGGTCATAATCGAAAATAATCGATCAATTAATTGGGAAAATCCGTGACAGTTTAGTTACCGCCAACGACTAATTAGCCGATTAATCGGCCTAAACGAACATTTTTTTACAACACTGATATGATCTAAGGTGGAATGCATATACCGCTTTAATAGTTGTGCAGATTTTGATTAGACGGTCGAGATCCAAACAAAAATAGCGTGTTACCTTAGATGATACGAATTCTAGGGCTATGCAGATTTCAGAACATTTCAAACATAGTTTGTTATGAAATTCTAAGTTATTAATAATTGTTTTTTTTTGTTGGGATTTTATTAATGATTTAATTAATAGTGATATTCGTTTGACTAAAAACGGGAATAATATGTACGAGAATTAGAAGAATTAAAAAAAAAGTAGTAGGAAAATATTAAATTCATGTTGATTATTTAATTAGAAAAACATTTATGTACAAAACAAGAATCCCTTATTTTATATAATAAATGTAAAATTTCAATTAAAACTTAAAAAAATATTAAAAGAAATTTGAGAGTTAGGAAGGTTAAAATTTAAAATTTTGTGACTAACTATTATTTTTTCTTAGAAATCGAGAAAAAAAAAAATTTCGAAAGGTAGCGCCTAGTTCAATGCTCCGTGATTTTATTTATATCCAACTTTAAATATATTTTACTACTTCTATTCATATTTTTGGATTTTTTTTTTCTAAATACCCAAACCGCTATATTATATAGCAGATTGGATAAGTCAAAATTTGTGCAAAGGAAATAAATAGTAAGAACTCAGAAAGCTCAAAGGCCATAGTCTGATTTTTTTATTTATATCAAAAAATATTTTTAAAAGAAATAACAAAGAGGGGTTGTATTTTCAAAACTATTCAAACCATTTTTTTGTTTCTGATTTTAGCATCAATTACCGGAAATTCATGTCTAAAACCGGAAAAAAAAAATCCAGTATCCAATTCCGGAATTTTTTTTTTCAGTTTTTAGTCCCAAAATTGAATTTTTTTTCCAAAAATGGGATTTGCTTTTTTTTTTTTATAAACTCATTTACATATTATATATATTACATATATACATATAACCCCCGGACATCCGAAGCATCAGAATTTCAAAAAAACGTCGTTTAGTGTCTTAGAAATTCAATTTAAGTTTTCGTTCTATGGTAGGATCGGTATTTTGTTTATAAACGTCGTTTGGGTTTTTTGTTTTGTTTTATAAACTCATTTTTTTATAATATATATATATATATATATATATATATATAATATAATATATGTATATGTATATGTATATATGTAAATGAGTTTATAAAAATAAAAATAAAAACAAGAAATCCTATTTCCGGAAAAAAAAAATTCTGGTTTTGGGACTAAAAAGTGGGAAAAAAATTTTGGAATTGGATACCGGAATTTTTTTTTCTAGTAATTGGTGCTAAAATCGGAAAAAAATATTTCAGTTTGAGTAGTTTTAAAAATAAGCCAACGTTTGATTATTTAAAAAAAAAATTTGGATATAAATAAAAAAATCGGGGCCATAGATTTTCATTTGTGTATTAGATAAGATCAAGACAAAGTTCTTGCAACAAGCTTTTAAGTCTCTATCCAAGTTAAGACTTCTAAGGAAAATTTAAACAAATTAAGAGTTTGTTCGGCTGCAGCAACGAAATTATTATTTATGTGAGAAAAAAAGATTCACTCAGACTGAATTTTTTTTTCCCACATAAATAGTATTTTTTAGTTCAAAAATTTTAAAATCCTGTACCCATTCCCTTTCCCATCGCACCGCCGAATAGGCCCTAAGTGATTACCGATTTTTTTTTTTTTTTTAAAAAGTAGTTTCTGTTCGAAATGAAAGGAATAAAATGAGTGACCCTGGATTAGATAATTTAACGATTCGGAAGTTTAATGACATAACAAACGATTTTATGTCACTTTTTTTTTTACATTTTCTTTAGAAAATTTGAATTATACCTAAACTAATTACTGTATAATTTAAATTAAATTAATTTTATGTCCTCAGATATTGGCAAGATATTTTATGGATATGTGACCAACGAGAGAAATTACCAGCCAATGTGTGGGAATATTTAAGGGACTAGAATGGAAATGAAGATTTTTTAATAGCCGAAATACTATGGATGTGGATTGATTTTTTTGAAGTTTGAGTGAATATTTTTTTTCTCACACACACAGTAAATTATCGAACATATTCTACTAGATTGTTACTCGGAGTTTACACCAATAGAAGAACTATCTATTAAAAATATTATAATATGATTAATACTTAAAGAAGGAATACGTATAACATTAATTTTCGTATTTAGCAATTTTTAAAAACATATATAGTTAATTTTTAAAATACTAAAGACATAACAATGATAAACATAATTATTATTTGTACAGTAATTCGTGCATAAGAACGCAAATAAATTTTATTGCTTTAATCAATATGTTGCAACTTAAGCATATCAAATATACATATTTAAAAATATAGATGATATATTTAGAGACCTTATACATTAATCATTTAATAAATTGGGATTTGCAAAAAAGTTACAAATGTTATAAAATAAAGATAAATAAATATAAACAAGATAGAAATAACACAAAAAATGACAATCTCTTCTTTCATACATTTATATACACAAGATTACAAACTCTCTATTATAAGCTACAAATCGTAAATGAAAAGCCATACAAATTATAAATGAAGAAATGAGTTCCAATAGTAATGGACTAATGGGGTAGTGGATTACAATAGTAGCGGGGATGAGATGATTAATATTGGACAATGTTGTAAAAAACGACTGTTTAGATCAATTAATCGGCCGATTAGTTATTAGCGGTGATCAAACTGTCATGGATTTTTCCGATTAATCAGCCGATTATTCTCAATTAATCGCTTAGCAATACTTTATCCATCTGACGGCCGCATACCGTTATTTACAACACTGATATTGGAAGTTACAAAATAGTTAGACATCCACAGTTAACAATTATTTATAACAACAAAGAGCAATAAGAGCAAAGCACATTATATAATTTTCTTTTGTGAACAAAGCACTCTAGGAAATTAATTACATTGATTAGTCATATTAATTATTTATTGTTTATCATTAAAAGCTGGTCATCACCCAGGAACATATCTCAAGTTGCAAATTTATCTTAAAAAAAAGTTACATGATAGCTTAAGTGTTTTTCATAGAAACCACCATATAAAATAAGAAAATTTATCTAGAAAAAAATTAAAAGGAAATTACAGCAGTAATTTATGTAATTTTCAAGTAAACCTGTTTTTCTTTTCTTCTGAAATTGCTTTCTTTTATGTAATTAATTGTTTTGTGTGTGTGTGTGTGTGTTGTGTGGTTATGTTCCCCTTATTATTAAATTGGTCTATTATATAGCTTTAATATTAGCAGTTTGAGCTAAAAAAAATTATGATCTAGCTAAAAAATTATGTAAATTTCGGTGGAGATTACTAAATTTTGTTCTTTGTCACGAATTGATCCTTTAAATTTGATTTATCCCTCTATCGCTATTGAACTTTTCATATGTCCCAATCAAACTACTCTCTAATTTTTCATTCAAAAATTTAATGGAATATGCTCATTGAGTCCAAAATACTAATATGCTCATTCCATTCAAAAAACTAACGGAAAAGTTATATTTTATTAAAAACAACGCTAGGATATCGCGCGGGCGGCAGAAGTGTAGACAATATGAAAAGAGAGAAACATGAGAACATTATGGCATAAAGAATGGTGGAGTACATTCTTATTAATGCAGCGGCCATGTATATATATAACTGAGAGATCGAATCTCCTGCATCCTGGGGGCAGGAAATTCCTGCTCCTAGAGTCACTGCCGGTGAATTCAAGGTGGATCCCAGATCAAATATTTAAATGTTAAAAATGACTCCGGTCCCATCCGGCAATGGCTCTAGAAGCAAAAATTTCCTGCACTTTTGGGGGCAGATGATCTCGTTCACATAACTGGACCATATTCTTATAGGGCCTGTTCGGCCCACTAATGAGAATGGACATAGACATAGGAACGCTCCAAATTTGCATTGTTTTTTACTGTTTTGGTGGGAAAAAAAATTTTAGTTGATTGAATTTTCTTTTTCCTACATAAACAGTAATAAGACCGAACAGGCCCATAATCAAATAGATAGAGGGGGCCTAGAGATTTTTGAGGGATTTTGGTTCTATTGGCAGAGCTTTTTTCAATTTAATATAGTCTGTAAATACACAAGTAATTAAAATGAGAAATCGTGGGAGAGTATTCTCTGCGGAACTTTTAATCTGGTCTATTTGATGAGCTCAAATTTTAAAATTTAATCAGGTCCGTCCTACAAAACGAACGAATCAGATTAAAAGCTCGGCAGTGGATAACATTCCAAAACCGCTACTGATGCATCTTGGCTTTAGCAGTGGTTTAAATTAGAAACCGCTACTGATGCCGCTTGAACTTTTCTTTTTTAAAATTAATATATTTCTTAGTGGGTCTGCCACTAACCATAGACAAAAAGAGAAATGAGTCTCGGTTCTTAGCCTATTATCGGTCACCTGGTGGACTACACAAAATGCGACCGTCATGATTTTCCATGCACACGGAGCATGATTCGAGGTACTCTCATCCATCCAGTCAGCTCCGCTCTTCAGAAGCTAACCTGTGATCATCAAACCATACGATTTTTTTTGGACGGTTGAGATCCAGATGCCAGTTGATTGTTGAATTGGCGATTAGATTCGGGGATCCATGGAGAGGGAAAACAGGGAACAGCTGCTTGTATTGGAATTTGCTGAAACTGGATAATGGTCTGACCACTGAACTCTAAAGAATGGTCAAAAGTCAACATAGTCAAAAGTAAATTTATTTTAAACAAAGTAATAATAATAATGATTGGAGAGAGGAGGCGGCTGTGACACACATGTATTTGTTATGAATTTATATTTATATTTTAAAATTTAAATCATCTGTTCAACGTAATAATTATATAATTTTTTACATATCTTAGAATATTTTTACAGATAGAAAATCAAATAATTTAAAGATTTTGAACCATCCGAAAATAGTGATTTTTTACCGATTTAAAAAAGCAAAAGAATCTTGAAAAATATAAAATTTCATAATAAATACATTTTCATATAGAGATCATATTAACAGTTCGAATTGACTATTTAAATTTTAAAAAAAAAATTCATAACACATTGCAAGGTATCATTTGTTTTTTTTTTATTAAAGGATCCCGGTATACTCCAATTGGCCAACATCTTTTAGATGTCATTCTTAAGAATTACTGCAACCTCTCCATAAAAAACAAAGACGGAGGTAAAGAGTAAGTATGAGGATCAATTGACTCTATTTTTTAAAAATTATTTTATATTTATATATAATTTTATATATAATTTAGATTAAAATATTAAAAAACTGTAAAATTAATTCCTATTTTCTATTAAAAATATTAAAAAAAGTTACACAATTAATTTTCATAGTTCAAAAATTTGACTCCGTGCATAAAGAGACAAAATACATGCCATTTGTTGAGGTTACCTTAGCTTCACTATAGATATTACATATTAGAGCATATTTACATGAAGACAGTTCAACTATAGAAATGCATGCATAATCGGAACAGTCAACAGTATAGATTGAATAACAGCCGCATGCAGCATGCCCTGATATTTTACATATCAAAGAACCAGAATAAGGGACAACACTCTTAATATTTACTCGCCAATCAGTCAATCTACAGTCTACAGTACCTATATACAGTGTGGACTGTGGAGTGGCGTGTACCGTCACGAGCATATCGAAAGATACGTCTGTCTCCACAGTTGACAATGCAATAGAAATTCACTCACCGTTGGATTGGCTTTGGGATTTGCGCCAAAAAATTTTGAGTCTGCTTTAATATTTGTGCACATAAATCTTGAAGCAAATTAGATGGTATATCTGTCCATCAGACCTACACCTTTCTCCTCAGGCTGTGCTCCAATATCGAAACAAAAACTATCATTAAAGAGAAGGAAAGAAAGGTGATAATAAGAGAGGCTATTCTCATAATAGTAAAATCTAAATCTCAAATTAGAGGTGATAGATTTCGTCCAAATATGTCTTGTTTCTCCTCTCCGAGCAGTGCGTGCTCCCTCTCGTTCCCCGTTCGCTCCCTCTTCAATTTTCCTCTTCTAGAGCAGGTGAATTAATCTGGACTGATTAGATTTTGAGAGTTCTCACCTCCGCTATCTTTTTTTCCCTCTGTTTGGAGCACAGCCTCAAGTTACCGGACTAAGTACAATTAAATCGGATGGTCCAAAATTGTTCTTTTTAACTTGACACGAATCTCAAAGCTCAAATAATACTGTTTCCTCAGTCATTCTGAGAAAGAACCGGATGAAATTAAATATGAATTGTCTGTTTCAATTGTGTTGAGTCAGGTACCTGGGAGGATACAGATCCCCCGGAATTCGGAGCACCGAGCACCCCAGCTACCTGACTAGAGCAAATTATAAATGGATGGTCCATAACCATTCTTTTAACTTGGCACGAATCTCAAAACAAATCTCCTATAGTTTTTATAAGCACTGGATTAACTTTAATCTGATTGTAATTTGCTTGAGTAAGGTACCTGAAAGGTTACAGATTCATCCACCCGTTTGTGGCCATAAAAAAATGGAATCAAATATGCTGATTTTTGTTTGCCATTCCAATCATTTAAATGTTTTTTAAAAGTTCAAATTTGAAAATAAAATCTGTTGCTCTTCTCTACTCTTCAAAACATTTTTATATTTCTTTTCTTTTCAATTATATGTTGACTGTTCCGATTATACTCCAAAATTAAAAATTAATAATAAAAAAACTTTATGATGTTAAATTTTTAAGAAAATAAAATTTATTAACTTTATTCTCCTATTAAACATCTAACCAAACAAAAATTAGCTATGAATTTTTCTTTTCCTCCCCTTCCCTCTCCATCCAAACAAGCAAGGTGTTAAAAAAGCAGCGATACAGAGATATGGTTGGGCTCACTGTGTAAAAATATCCTATTGGGCTTACTGGGCTCACTGGAAAGCCCAAGATGACGCATTTCGTAAGCTAACACGGGCCTGGTAAATAGCGCAAAACAGTTCCTTTGTAAACTTCTATCACATCTTTCCATATTGCGACTGACCCGGTGGATCTACTTTTCAAATGCAAGTGCGTAATTTTTCTATCGATCAGTAAACCGAAACACAGAGAAACATTCTCTTACATTTCACAGAGGATCAGTCCCTCGTGGGTTCGCGATTTTAGCACTTTCCTATTTCGCCCCCACGAAGACTCCACATCGCAAGTTCAGAAAACAACTTTGTGATCGAGATCCAAATCGAGAGGATGGCAATGGCGAGTAGGAAGGGAAGTGTTACAATTGGGAAGCCGCTTCTATGGATTATGATCGTCGCCGCCACGATCGCTCTTGTTCAGGTTTTCTTTTATGCAAGTCTCATCTCAACTCATCTAATTCCTTTCTTTTCTTTCTCTTTTGCTTTTACCTTAGTCTTATCTCTTGATCTAATTACGATCAGAATATATCATTTGATATGCTTTGTGGTATTTGATTTCAGGCGAAAGGATCTAAGGATAACTTGAAGGAGGTGACTCACAAGGTCTATTTCGATGTCGAGATCGGCGGTAAACCTGCTGGTAATATTAGTTTTCTTAATCTTTCTAGTTTATATGCTACTTTGAGCTTGTACTAATTCATAACAAACAGAATTTATACACTTGGAGTCTTTATTTCGGCATATCTGTTCTGAGACAGGGGGAGGGATTGGATTTACTTGGTAGAAGTTAATCAGTTATGATTCTTAGTCAATCTATATAATAATACTTCTATTGTTTTGGTTTCTGTGTTCAAGAGATGGTTGTATGAAGGTACATAAAAAAGCGCCTTCTCTAACTGAAAATCTAATGATTTTTCTGTGTTACTTCTTACCAGGTCGAATTGTGATGGGGCTCTTTGGAAATGCCGTCCCAAAAACAGCTGGTACAATATTTTTCATCTACAATTTAACACTATCTCTTGACAGTGTACACACACACGTTTGTTTGATGCATGTGTACTAATATTTATTTTCTATCTTTTGCTTCTTTGGCCAGAAAACTTCCGAGCACTTTGCACAGGTATTATTTATTTCTTCTTGGCATTCTGTCTTTTATTACAAATTATGTAATAAAAAAGCTAGTTCTTATTAGTCTCAATCCTTGTGTTCACCGGTTGCCAAACAGTTATTCATCCTCTTCTCCTTATTTTTTATCCTATTTGTTGCATTTTTTATGCTTTCTTATATGGGAATTGGGATGTCAAATGGATTAGTGTTTGCATTTTGTTCTTCCATTTCCTTCTCTATTTAGAGCACAGGCAGACAGTGAAAATGGGGAATTAAACCCCCAGGCATCTGGTAGATTCCTAGTATTGGGTGGAGCATGTTTATTTGGGTCTTAGGCTTTGGATTTGCATTTCCACTCACTCTTTTTCAAGTTCAAAGGAAAATAGAACAAGCAAAAGAGTAAAGTTAGAAAAAAGAGATCAAACCCTAGTCCTAGATCTGGTTCTCAGTTGGTACCAGTTTAGGCACAAGAGAAGGAACATGTTCATGTCTCTTTTGTATTGACACCTCCATTATTTACTAATTCTGTGGCATTTTCATTTATGCAATAGAGTGCTGCATTGCTAATAACCTAATTAAACAAAATATTTTTTTTAATAAATAAAGATGGACAATGGAATGATACTATCCTTTCTTTTGATTAATAAACAGGAGAGAAAGGGACAGGGAAGAGTGGCAAGCCATTGCACTACAAGGGAAGTTCATTCCATAGGATTATTCCGAGTTTTATGATCCAAGGAGGTGACTTTACGCATGGAAACGGAATGGGAGGTGAGTCGATTTACGGCACCAAATTTGCTGATGAGAACTTCAAGCTAAAGCACACTGGCCCAGGTTTCCTCTCCATGGCCAATGCCGGTCAAGATACCAACGGCTCCCAGTTCTTCATCACAACTGTCACTACCAGCTGGTAAATACTTACTCGCAATTAGAATTTTTTTATGGGAGGTGATAATGAAGTGGTTATTTCTAACATTACTTGAGTATTGTCATTTTCGTCCTCAGCTTTACCATACCTTTGTAATACAAAATTTTGTAGCATTCAGAATATATTAGTAATAATCATTCTTTTGAGATTGGGGTAGGATGACTAATTTTTTGAAGAACTTCTCACATTACAAAGGTGTAGATCTGACCATTGCTTGTTATGATTACAAAGAGCCCCACTTTATTTAACATGTTTGAAATTGTCTGTGAGAATTATAACGAGTTTTTCACAGCTAGTGATCTTTAATATAACTGGCATTATTCAAATTGTGAGTGCTGCATTCAAGTAACTGTAAGAATTAATACTCTGAAATATTGCCCTGGATGATCAATTAATAAGGTTTTACTATAACAAATCAATGGGAAGGGATACCTGCCAACCAAATTATTTGGACAATCATGACAGTTAACTTCAGATTTTGTCGGAATAGAAAAATACAATTAGAGATGGATTCATATTTTATAATCTGAGTCAAATTTAGTACATTTGAGAATTGTTTGGCTGCTGATGAAATGTTGATGATGCCAAACTATTTTCAAGTTGCTTATTAGATGACAAATTATTTTTCAAATTGTACGAAATTTGATACACACGCCATCTACTTCATATCTGCAATTTAGTGTTTTGATTTTAATAAGCATTGTGCTGGTTGTCAAATAAGTCTGGTCAATATAGCCATTCAGAATTCATATCGTGGTCTATTCATTTATGTGCTTACCTGATCATCAAAGTGAAAAAAAGGAGTAATGGTTTTAGCACTGAATGATGGTAGGAACACAATCACTAATTTCCTAACAAAATTGGGATTTCCTTACAAAATAATTAAAAAGAGCTTTCCTGCTAGGTGATAATCATGTTATATCTAAAATAGGGCAAGTAGTATTGCGGTCTAACTGTTTCTTATCCAATTTAGAGAACACATTCGAGTTGTCAATCGACAGTAGGAAATAAAATGTGATGAGAACATTAAAATTTAACTATAATACTAATATTGTTTTACTCACTGTACATTTTGTTGTGCGATAGGTTGGATGGGAAACATGTGGTGTTTGGAAAAGTTGTTTCTGGGATGGATGTGGTGTACAAGGTTGAGGCAGAAGGCAAGCAAAGTGGCACCCCAAAGAGCAAGGTTGTCATTGCTGACAGTGGTGAGCTGCCTCTTTAAATTGGAGTTCAGTATAAATTACTTGTAATAGTTTCTGTTCTGAATTTCATAGAACATTTTATTAGCATTAACCCATTAAAGTAGGGTGCAATGCCCTACTTTTCTAGTGCTAGACAGACCCATTTTGTAAGGCGTGTGAAATTTTCCATTTTGTTCTATATCCAGACCCATTTTATATGAATGCTTTCCTTTTCTTGCATTTAAGGATTTTTCTTTGTTTACCTTTTTTGTTCTTCTGTGTACGGATAATACATGTATCATTCGCATTTGCTAGAAACACCCCCGAATATCTCATATCACAGTCAACACATTAGTATTGTTTTTCTTTTGGTTTATTAAATCAAAATTAGCATTGTGATTTAGGATATTTTGATTTAAATATTTGACAGATCAATATCCTTGCAAACTAGTTCGGATGAAAAAATGTAACAACGTTGCATTTTCTTCAGTGTTTATAGCAAGAGATACCCTCATTGATGGAATAAAATCCGTTGCTTTTCTTCATCCCAACGGTTCAAATATATTCGAGTCCTGGTTCGGTGCTCTTCTTTTGAGATCCTAATTTACTGCTCTTTTGTGATATGCACACTTCAAATCTGGACTGTTGAAAATATTTGAACGATTGGGATGAAGAAAAGGAAAAGCTTGCTTTTCTGGGAGAAAGAGCAGCAGATTTTCATCCTTTGATATCTTTGATTGTCAATGAGCCAACAATACAAAACGTAACTAATTTTTCGATTGTGCTCCACTGTGACCTATTAGAATAATTTGTTATAATTGATTCGACTTGGAATTGGCTGTGGTGCTAGTCTTTTGTACCGTACAAAAAAAAAGAGGATAAAAGTTTGACCGCAGAACCAACTATATGTCACAGCTTGACACAAGGTGGAATCACGACACGTTGAGAAATTCTCTTCATCGACCAGTCTCTTTTATTTCGTTAGTGACGAAAACATGCACAGTAGAAGAAAAGTTCAACTAAAGTGTAAATACACAACAGAAGCGCGATGAATAGTTGTCTATAAAGTATATCTACTAATGACACATTAATTCCTAACATGAAACATATTATCCCCAAACACTTTGAGCAATATATTGCATTTCTGAATCTTGGACCAACAAAGTATATGCTATATTGAGTAAAGAAAGTCCTTTATTTCAATTAAGGAGCTCCCTTTGAGAACCTAAATCCTACGTAGTAACAAAAAAATTGAACCTAGAACAATAATGCTAAAATAGTTCTTAGTAACACTCCAAAATCTCACTGACTTATTTTAAATTTCTTGTGCCGCATAACACAAAGTGCGAGAAAAATTTCATAAGAGGGTCACGTGACATCTATTTTAAAACAATGTTGGAAAAAGAAATTTTAGCTGATTACTTTGGAGACAACCCCTGCACCAACAGTTCTTCCTCCTTCCCTGAGTGCAAATCTTTGCCCTGTAAAAATAACAAGGAAAAAAAAATGCAACTGAATATATCAAGCACACAGACCTAAGTTTAGACGTTAGAATACAACCATTTATTAAATAAACCATGCCAGAGTTCAATCCATAGGTAGGATACCTTGTTCAAGGGGAACAGCAGAGATGAGCTCAAAGACAGCTGTGACATTGTCACCGGGCATGACCATCTTGATGTTCTCAGGCAGCTCGACTTTGCCAGTGATATCAGCAGTGCGCATGTAGAACTGGGGGCTGTAGTTTGAGAAGAAGGCTGTGTGCCGGCCACCCTCATCCTTTGTAAGCACATATATCTCTGCCTCAAATTTATTGTATGTCTTAAGTGACCCTGGCTTGCACACCACCTTTCATGATGATAAAAAACAACTTATCAGAGCTGTGCATTAGTGGTTACTTGTTCAGGTTCTAAATTTAATAGGATAGTTGTGGTCAACTGTATTTTCACAATATATGTGCGTTCTCTTATCCAACATACAGTTATTCACCTGTCTAATTATACCTTTCAAGACATCATTGTGGTCCAAAGTTCATCCTCTGTATCCATGTCAAATTGAATTCTATAAAGTTATCACATACCCATATTTAACAGGTTTCAGCTCTTCTCAAGTTGTACAAAACACATTGGTTGGTCTCTGGTAGATCTCAGTCGTCCATTTAAGATTGGTCAGTCCAGATAAAACTGACTTTTTACCAGTAATAATGGCAGCACAGAGGCAAGGAGGGGGAGGTTATACTGTCAGGCTCAATCTGAACTAGATAAAAAATGGACAGCCATATCTGACAGGACCATCAATAAACAAAACACATAATTTGAAAGGAGACTTTGTAGCATTTTTTTTCATGACACCCATACTAGCACTCTTTCTTTCTCAGTTAAAACTCGCTCATGAGAGGAGGTTTAGTTTGGTAGGTATCCTTGAAACAAAGAGGAATAAAGACTACTATTCTCACTTTGTGGTAAACATTTATGGGATAGAACTTTTACCCATAAACAAAAAAAATATAATATTAGGTAAAGGCTAATACCTGGCCACGCTGGACATCTCCTCTCTTTAAACCACGGAGCAGCAGTCCTACATTATCCCCAGCCTAAATTGATGACAACAATAGTCATAAAGTATTTAAAATTTAAAACATAACGAAAGTATAATTTAAAAATCAGGAGCTCAGATGATTTTCTTAGCAAAAATTACATGTTTACAAGTTAATATAATGTTGTAGCAGTAGTACCTGTCCATTATCCAACATCTTTTTGAACATCTCTACTCCAGTTACAGTTGTCTTTATGGGACCTCCCTGTTAGAAAAGAAAAAGAAAAAGAATGGGGCACTTGAGTTATCAAGTTATTGCAACATATTGAAATTATAATTTAGTAATGTGGTTAAAAAGAGGAAAACAAAAAGAATGGAATAAGTCAATTATCATACTTGCATCAAACCCAAGACTTCAACATCTTCACCGGTTTTGATTGTTCCCTGCTCGATTCTTCCCGTCACAACGGTACCACGTCCCTGTAGTCATTAAAATAATAGTATACAACTAAATTAAATATAATCTGCAGGTAATTCATTAATAAAATCAAATTTTACGCTGTTTATTTAAACTTTATTGTTCAAGATTCAATTTAAGCCTTGAACCATGCAAAAGAAGAACAACAGCAGTTAATCAAGCATACTGGTAGGCAAAATATACACTACACATCAATGATACAATTTCAAAATTGTCAATCTGATATGTTGGTGGCATACACTTTGGCATGTGTTATAAATGAAATACTCAACAGAAGAAAAGAAGAAAATACTTGGATAGAGAAGACGTCTTCAATGGGCATGAGGAAGGGTTTGTCAAGCTGGCGAACAGGGTCAGGAATGTAAGAATCAACAGCATCCATCAATTTCAAAATTGCATTCTTTCCAATCTCCTCATTTGTGCCTTGCAAGGCACTCAGTGCTGAACCCCTTATTATCGGTATGTCATCCCCAGGGAACTTGTAGAATGTCAGCAACTCTGAACAATTTTACAGTAAATTTCCACATTTAATTATAGTCTTAAGGCAATTACTCACCTCAGTCTTATTTTTATTTAATTGTACATTGCAGTTTTACTAAGCAACACCCAACATTCTTTGAGTGCACCAAACTAAGGGTTAAGTCAAGCAAACATTTTACCGATTGGCCTTGCAAAACAAAAAAGTATTGCTTCAGATTAGTTCATCAAAACTTGGGATCTAGTAAACAGAACCTCTATTTACTTAATACTTCAGATCTGCTTGAATGGAATAGGGAAATACCATTTCAAAAGAGGAACAAAACATAGAACCTAGTAAACAAAACCTCTAATTTTTTCATCAAAGTTATGTTCTGGTCGTGCTCTAATGGTAAAGGAAAAGGCTCTTTAGGAAGGGTAAAAATTGTCAGTGTTATAAAAGCTAATCAGCACAAAGTTACTTGCAAATACAACAAAAGCTGGGTACAATTTTGCAGTAATCAAAGAAGAAAAAACTAAAGTGTACCTCGAAGCTCCATCTCTACAAGTTCAAGAAGTTCGGGATCATCAACTGCATCAACTTTGTTAAGGAAGCATACAAGCGAAGGCACACCGACCTATCATAATTAATGTACAAAAATGAATAAACTGAGGGAAAGAGTAGTCACACAGTTCTGTAAAATTACCACTACGGGCAAAATGTTTTGTGTTATGCACTAGACAAAATGTAGGAAAGGAATGTACTGGATGGACATCAAAATAGTAAAATACAAACCTGACGGGCAAGTAAAATGTGTTCTTTAGTCTGAGGCATGGGCCCATCTGGAGCAGAAACAACCAGAATGCCACCGTCCATTTGTGCTGCTCCAGTTATCATGTTCTGTTTAACCGATACATCTTAGCTTAACAATACAATTTGAAAATTTTATTGTCAACAAGGGAAGGCAGAGTAAAATATGGTGCGAGAAGGTCAAAAAAGGGAGCCCCTTCCATCCAATCCACACAAAGGATCCTCCCATATTGATCGCCCGCTTTTGACATTATTCAACCAAAAATATAAAACTATGTAATTCCAATCGTATAATTTTTGATCCAGTAACAACAGAAAGAAAATATGTTCAAAACCAGGCCTGGCTGATTAGCAGAGTACCTATATCAAGATCACAATCATTGGTATGAAGAAGTTACAAGTAGGCAGCATAAAATATTTAGAAACCATACCTTCACATAATCGGCATGGCCAGGACAATCTACATGTGCATAGTGCCTTTTAACCGTCTCATACTCCACATGTGCCTAGAAAAGCAAGAAAATGCAATTCAATTGTCAGCCTTTATAAACTAACATGAAATCCATTTTATAGTTCCTATCATTCTTATGCAGAATCGGAAATTCACTTCACTCCCATGCTTAGTGAACTCCACAAACCTTGTCCTATTGGAGCTAGATACTGCATCAATTTTGTTTCCAACTTTACAAAGTGAGAATTCATGTTTAGGCAACATTACAGGTAATATGCAAATTCCCTGCCTTATCTTACCACAGATTAAGCATGGCTCAATCAGAAATCATCAATATATATATATTTTTTCTCAATATAAAATCACACTGAACAGGTCATGACTAGTAACTGAACAGTGACTGCAACAAACTAATATTGACAGAGAATTAACAGATCAAGTGACCATAGAGACACACTTCGAATTTTATTGTTACAGACCAAGTGACTCTGAACTTATGTATAAAGCAGTACTAGGCTGAAAATCTATTCTTAGAAAAGATGATTTGTTGAAATTCCTTTGGATCAGTTGCAAATTTCTATACTTTGAATGCTTTGCAAAAATGCACATGATAATTCTCATGTTTCAGGTTACCTTCACCTTTAGGAAAATTTTGAAATTCCTGATAACTAAAACCAGGTAAAGTTGAGCAAAATGACAAATAGCCCAGAACTTTCCCTCATGCTCTTTATGACTAGCTCACATCAACTAAAAAATCTGCAGTTATATTTGCTTATCTTGATTTTAGTTCAATTTAAGCTTAGCAGAAACATAGTGAATCAAGGGCTACCAGAACTTACAGGTAGCTAAAAAGATTTTCTATCATGTAACAGCAATGTAATGGTTGACTGTGATTGCAAATATCTCAGAGCATGTATGGTATAAGTTGAAACATAAGAAACATGGTCTTCAGTAACATTTGCAAACAAACTACATGTTCTTTTTGTTTTTATCAAAGTATATATGAACATACAAAGGAGTTGTGTACAAAAGAAAGAAACATACTGTAGCAATGGTGATGCCGCGAGCTTTCTCCTCAGGTGCCTTGTCTATCTCATCAAATGCAATGGCCTTAGCTTTTCCCTCCTCTGCTAAAACCTTATTTTCCAAAAAAAATAAGTTGTATCATAACTCAAATGACTCATCAGCCATTTCTTCAGTAGAAGGTTGCTTGAACTAATCAAGGAGAATTCCCATTTTTGCCTCTACAGAACCTCAAAATTATGAAGGATGCTAACTATTGTGCAGAAAATTTTGCCATTCCTGGCCAAGTACAAGGTTAAAGTTAAACGGTTAAATCCTTTATCACTTTAAATCCTGTGCAGAGTTCACTCTTCAAATGTACAGGGTTCACCCTTTTTCAAGCAAAAAAGGGTGAAATCTATACTGAATGAGATCTGTGTGATTCTTTCCAGGCGAGCAACGTCATTGCCCAAAATTCTATGCAAAAGTACCAACCTTATCCTTTTCTATGTAGAGAGAATGGGATTGAAAAATTATAAATACAAATCGCCAGGACTACAGTGGATACTTCCCAATTTTTGTAAGGGAATAGATGTCTTTTTTGTATCATTGTTTATGGCACCAGATTGTCCTTGAATACTAACAAGAGAAAATAATTTGTTTCAAAATTTAGTTGATATTTATATAAATACTAGATAGGCAATACCTTTGTAATTGCCGCAGTTAGTGTAGTCTTGCCATGATCAACATGTCCAATTGTACCAACATTAACATGAGGCTTTCTGAACCAAAAGAAGCAATCACATTATTTTTTATAATCATAATTATAAGATTTTACTATTTACTATTAACAATATCGATGTTGTAACTGTAATTATTGACACTGATAACAAACAGCTAATGATTGCAACAATAATGTCAGTATTTAGAGGAATTCATCATTGTATATAGTTTGTTAATATCCAACTTTCAACTTTATTTATTTTCTCTATTTGTGCTTTATTTTAATTTTGTGTTCAATTCAAATACTTTTGTAGGCATCAGGTTTAAATGATTGTCGCACCACAACAACAACTAAGATTCAATGACACAACTTCAGCTGTAAAATGTAGATCTCTGTCCTATGGATCCCACCGAGTCTCCCTATCCACAACAACACAGTAAGAGCTACAGAGGACAACGATTTACCGTCAAAAGACAGCAGAAACAAAAGTACAGGAAAATAAACAAGAAATATAGTCAAAATATACCCCTCATTTTCAGTAGAATGACCGTACAATAAATAGAAAAGGGTTTAAAATAACAAAGAGAAGAAATGATCAAAGGTATTGTGTGAAGGGACTTACGTGCGAGTGAAAGTGGCCATGGACCTAGCATAGTTACTGTTCGATAAAAATCTCAAATCGGGAATGCTCGAGCTTTGCTCATTTCCATACGATCCGGTCAAAGAGTGTGAGCTGCTGCAGATCAATCCACGACAAGTATAGCTCCGTGAAAGCGAGGAAAGAGAAGAAGTGAGAAGGCGCCTAGAATTAGGGTTTCTGAGGGCAGCTGATACAGCCATGGCTGAAAGCAAGGCAGCGAGAGAGGGGGGGGGGGAAGAGGGAGAGAGACCAAAAATAAATGGAGAAGAAACAGCGAGGGCTTTTAGGGGGTTTTGGAGGCGCAAAGTAGAGTGGCAAACTTGTAATTTCAGTCGAGATGGAGACATTGCAACTTTGCAAGCTAGGGCTGTTAAATGGGTTCGGGTTTGATGACTAGATCCGATAAGTTTTTGAATCGGGCTGGGCTAAGTGGGCTGGAAAGAAGAAAATGGATTTTAAGTTGAAAATTATGAGACTAGTACAAGTTTGTGAGCGAGTGTAAAATAATGGAGCAAAGCACTTGAAATCGCGCCTGATCAGGTACTGTTAACCAACCCACCCTTACTCTACTCATGCAAGTAGAAGGATATTCCACCCTCAGATTTTTTTTAGAAACCATGAATAAAAAAAATAAAAGAATTTATCGAATCAACTTGATTGATTTGGTTTATAAGTATTGAGTATTCATAAGTTAGCGCCTTACTGTCTGAACATAGCATGACAGGTTGTTGTATTGTTGTGTATGTGAGTTCAGCAGCATATGAAGTGCTTGCAACATTGTCAATGCTACAGCGTGGAAAGGGCTTGTAGTTGTTGTTTATTCCATTATCAAATATGTTACAGTTTTCTACATGTTAGAATGCCTCATATCTTTCATACCCCATCATACCTCATATTTTATATTTTTGTTTTAAAGTACAAATTGTCGATCCGAACCGTTAAACATGATATATTTTATAATTTTTGAAATCTGTTTACTATTTTATAAGATGGATAGAAAATCATTGTCTTTTGAACGGTTCAAAAACAATGATTTTGTACATATCTTAAAAAATAGTTAAAAAATTCCAAAAAATATAAAATTTATCTCCATGTATATTTTAGTATAAATATTATGTTGAACAGTTCGAATCGACAATTTGAACTTTGAAAACGAAGACATAAAATATGAGAAATGAAAAATATAAGGCATTAGAACCCTCGTCTTCCTACATATTATATTCATAGCAAAACCGTGTATATCCAGCTCTATACAAACACATTTTAAAGAGAAGGATAAAAAAAACAATATTTCCCTCATCTAATAGGCTTCCAACCTTAGCTAAAAATGATTAACCATAGATCATAAAAAAAGGGTAAATTTCGCTGTAGGTCACTAAACTTTGTTATTTGTCACAAATTGATCACTCAAGTTTGATTTGTTCATTTTGAGTCACTCAACTTTGTTATTTGTTCCAATCAAGTTCCTGTATTTTTTTCATCCAAAATTTTAACAGAATATGCTAATTCCGTTTGTATTTTGGATGGAATATGCTAATTTCATTAATATTTTGGACGGAATAGGAATATTCTGTTAAATTTTTGGATGAAAAAATATAGAAGGACTTGATTGGAACAAATAACAAAGTTGAGTGACTCGAAATGAACAAATCAAACTTGAGTAACTAATTCGTGACAAATAACAAAGTTTAGTGATCTCCAGCGAAATTTACCCTAAAAAAATAATCAACCATAGCATTATGGATTCTATAAACATGCATGCTTACATTGATATTTATTTTCCTTTAACAAACCCCAAAATTCATTTACATGGGGATGTAAAGCCGAACAAGAAGTTGATAAAGATTGATTATCCATGTAGAACATACACGATTGAATCCCCATCTCTTTGACAATTTGACAAACAACAACGCTTCGGCGCTTCTGCTTGCATATGACGCACTCTAATTACTTGCTGCTGCTCTATAACCCTTTGCTGATCCCCTTCTTCAACCACAAGCCCCAACCCACCCCTCCATGGTGGCTTGTAGTTGTGACCGCTTGATATTGTGTGTGTATTAATCGGCTATTGTGATCGAAGCACAGGATTTCAATTCTTGCTCGGTTGTTCGCCTCCCAGGATCCGTTGAGTTGCATCACCATTGTACCTGCATTCAAAAAAATAGGGGATGGTAAATTAACAGCTTTCATTATTGTATCATAACTCATAGGAACAATAACAAATGAGGTATAAAATTATGTGAGAACGGAGAAGGTGCATGCGGTGGTAAAATGGAATAGAGTGGAAAAGTGGATAAGTGGAATTTGGAATAGAATTTAATTTTTTATTATTTCGATTATGTACGGGTCATTGTGGAAGAGTAGAATAGTGGAAGAATATTGATAAACAAGCGAATTTAATCTTTTAAAAGATGTTAGTTCCTCTATTCTATCTTTTTTTGTGGAATAGAGAATTGATTCAGAAAAATAGAGGAATCAAAATATAAAAAATAAAAATTTGACTGTAAATGTTTAAATCCAATTCCACCTTTTCCAATTCTTCTAATTTTACTCAACTTTTTTTCTTATTCAGTGGGAATATAATCTGTTTGTACTCTATTTCTCTTTCTCATTCTTACCGAACGGGCTTTATAAAAATGAATTGAGAAAAAAAAAATCAAAATAGAGAACTTAAGATAGAGGTGCGGGCAAATAATAAAAGAAAAATAATAATTTTTTGAATAAAAGAAAAGAAAAAGAATATGAATTGAATTAACCTTTATTATAATCAATGAATGGAAAGAAGAATGATAGGCCTAAATTATATACATACTCAATTTGATTTTTATCACGAAATAACATCAAATATCTTGTATTTTAAATATAAAGTGAATAGAATACACATAGGGTCAAGTTACTGCATTTGTTTGGTTTTAACTTAGAGGAAATAAAGAAAAACCGAAGAAAAATATCCACTGCGGATGCACGGTTTGTGATACAGCCATAATAAGTACTTAGATGGATTTCTGAACGCACGCCAATTTTAAAAAGGTATAATAAGCTATACATCAAAATCCGTGCGGATGCACGGATATCGATGCGGATGCACCGCTCTTGATGCAGCCGCACTCTGGTCACACAGAAAAAGTCCGAGTCTAGTGCGTATCTCGATGCAGCCGCAGTGCGGGTGATGCAGACCCAGCGCGGATCCCAGTGCGGATGATACTGTAACAATGCGGATGCCAGTGCGTAGCAGTCAGCTAAAAATAGAGTCTGAACTTAAAACGGCCATAACTTTTGACTCGTAACTCTGATTAAGGCTTGCAACCACTTTTTGGAAATATAGGACGAAGATCTACAACATGGGAAACTAAAAAAAGAAATTTGGAGTCAGTCAGACGCACTAAACTCGCAGACAGCCAGAAATACACGGTTTCTATTTTTGGTGCACCAAGGACACATTTTTACAGCCGAATGTGGACAAGGAAATCCTGGAAAATAATTCAAATATAGCATCCACTAACTCCAATTTCTAGCCTCTAAATTGGACATGGTTTTTAGTTATAAAAATGGGGTTCATTCTCCATTCAAGGCATCTCTTCACAAAGATCAAAATCCATATCCAATCTCTACCCTCATCTCTTCCCATCCATCTATTATTTCATTATCTCTTTATACACACAATACTTAGCGATAAATTATGGAGAAAATGAAAGCTTTCAAGCAAGGAGAATAAGGGTTTCCCGAGCAAGAAGTCGGCAAGATAGAGGTTTTTGATTTGTCAAATGATATAATTACTTCCTTTATTTCATTTCTTCTTACTTTGCCAATTTTTGTAATGGATCTCTCCATGAGGGAGTAGTTCTCTCTCTAGGGGTATAGGTCAATGCATGAACTTGTTTAATTGTATCTTATTCGGTTATTTGTCTTTGTTATGATTGTTTATTGGGAATTGATGTTAATTTCTGAGATTTATCATTTGTGTTAATTATATAGTTAGTATTTGAAATCGCAGTAGTCCCGCTTTGGTATCTCTTTGTCAAAGGATCCAAAGAAGTTAGGACGAGAGGAGAGTACCAAATTATAAATGCAAATACCCTAGGTTTAGATTAGGATTGTAACCAATTTGTAATCTAAGCCGGAACTACAGAAATTAAGGTTAGGAATTTGGTGAAGAACCTAACCGTGAAGGCAAACCCTAATTAGGACATCTCAATTCGAATCGGGTATTGATATGAATGACTTAATCGTGAAGTATCAATATTTGAGAAGAGGAGAAACTAACAAGAGCTTATGGTCTAAGTAGCTAGGGTGAAGGACCTAACCGTGAAGTCTGAATTACTTAGACACGTTATTAATTCACGAAAGTGACCCTTAATGACATATTAGGTTAGAAACCTCATCAAATCATACATGAACTCAAACAAATACCGAATAGATAGAGTTAGCAAGGGAATGTAGACCGAAGACCCCTAAATCTCTAAATCTTGAAAACAAATTAATTTCTTTCTTTTATTTTTATTTACAATTATTGTTTCAAACTCCTTTCTTTTGGGTATTGAACTCAATCTTAGGAATTGTTAGAACAAACTCCCCAATTTACTTTTCTTGCACTTTATTTTATTTTATTTTCTGAAATTTACTACTAAAGTTTAAGCATAGTAATTAAACATTCTCCCTGTGGATCGATACTTAAAATACTACTTTGACAGAATTGTGCACTTGCAATTTAACTCAAATGTGTGTTAAAAGTTTAAAAAGTACATCTTATTGTACTGAAACTTTGTGCATACGCTTTTGCGCATATCAAAGAACCAAACCGATAACCCATTATTTGATATGATTTGTAATGATTTGAAACGATAACCAAAACGCCAAACTTTTTGAAATATAGCTGTCCAAATTAATCCTAATTAGTGCATATGTTATCTCCTTTTGTATCTATTTTAATAAATAATTAAAATATTAAAAAATATATAAAATTTGATCTGCAAACACATTTTAATATATCCACATCATATTGAACAGTTTGAATCGACTGTTTAGACTTTAAAAACGTAGAGTGCAATCCGGTATCATAAAAAAAATGGTGTAAGTGGATCCCTCCTTCATGTAGAGAAGTGATCCATGTATACCTTTTTTGGCGACACCGAATCACATCCTACATCTTCAAAATTTTCAAAGCCCAAAAAGTTGATCCAAACCGTTTAACATAATGGATATATTAAAATGTGCTTGCAGATCAAATTTTATATTTTTTTGAATTTTGTTTACTATTTATTAAGTATTTTACAAAAATCTTAGTTTTCATACTAGTGAATTTTTGTACACATCTTAATAAATAGTAAAAAATTTCAAAAAAAAATATAAAATTTGATCTACAAACACATTTTAATACATATATCATGTTGAACAGTTTGAATCAACTATTTGAACTTTAAAAATATAAGATGTAATTCGATGTCATAAAAAATGATGTTACTAGATCCTTATGCAATGATATGTAATAATGTATGCATTTAATTAATCTAGTTTAGTACTTTAGTGTAGTTACTGTTGGGGTTTTGACGGTTCAAACCCATTGATTTAGCTTAACAGCGGAAGTGTTTAAAACAAAAATTTTACGGTTAAGTTAAGCTAAAAATTAAACGAGGTATGTCAGGAAACCTTCCAAGGCGGTCCACCTTCAGTATTCCTTTGGCATCAAAACCTCATTTAATTTATTTACAGATCTACTCCATAATTGATTTTCTAAAGCATTAAATCTATCTACAAATTAAATAGATTAATATAACAATTTATACCTCAATTCCAAATCTCAGTTGGAATGCAGAATAAGCGAGAAGAGCTACACCAAGGAAGGAATCGACTCGTAGTATCACACGTGTGATACCTCTATCGGTTATCCACCAGGACTAACCGGAGAGCGGTTTATTTCTTCTGCCAGAAATACCGTAAACCGCGGAATTCTGCTGAAACACTATTCACCGAGAAAAAGGACGAAATAAATATATTTGTGTCCCGAGATTACTTGGTATCGCTTTAAAAGCTAAACCGCGGGATTTCGCAAAATATATTATTTTCCTAATCTCGAAATAACCGAAATCAAGGAAGAGAGAAAAACCGATTAACAAAGTAATCAGATTAACACGTGAATTAGTAAGTCTTTCTCTCTACCCCTACCCCTCTATTTATAGACTTTTGAGGAGGTTTGCAAAAGACCAAAATACCCCTCAAAACAAATCTATTTACCAAAAGCCCTTGACACCTCATCCTTTTTCATGTGAAATGACCAAAATACCCTTGCC